>JAEUCK010005212.1:0-19200 GCA_017311455.1 Otocyon megalotis megalotis
CACTTTGGTTATTAATTGGTTAACTATTTGGCAGCTCCCACATTCGGGGCATATATATTGAGGATTTTTAAGTCCTCTTGTTGGATAGATCCTTTAAGTATGAGATAGTGTCCCTCTCCATCTCTCACTACAGTCTTTGGGGTAAATTTCAGTTTATCTGATATAAGGATGGCTACCCCTGCTTTCTTTTGAGGACCATTTGAATGGAGAATGGTTCTCCAACCTTTTATTTTCAGGTTGTAGGTGTCCTTCTGTCTAAAATGAGTCTGTTGTAGACAGCAAATAGATGGGTCCTGCTTTTTTATCCAGTCTTTGATGGGGTCATTAAGCCGTTCACGTTCAGAGTTACTATTGACAGATATGAGTTTAGTGTCATCATGATATCTATTCAGTCCTTGTTTTTGTGGATTGTTCTACTGGACTTCTTCTTAAAGGGGAATTTTAAGAGTTCCCCTTAAAATTTCTTGCAGAGCTGGTTTGGAGGTCACATATTCTTTCAGTTCCTGCCTGTCTTGGAAGCTCTTTATCTCTCCTTCCATTCTGAATGAGAGCCTTGCTGGATAAAGTATTCTTGGTTGCATGTTCTTCTCATTTAGGACCCTGAATATATCCTGCCAGCCCTTTCTGGCCTGCCAGGTCTCTGTGGACAGGTCTGCTGTTACCCTAATACTCCTCCCCATAAAAGTCAGGGATTTCTTGTGTCTTGGTGCCTTAAGGATCTTCTCTTTATCTTTGGAATTTGCAAGCTTCACTATTAAATGTCGAGGTGTTGAATGGTTTTTATTGATTTTAGGGGGGGATCTCTCTATTTCCTGGATCTGAATGCCTGTTTCCCTTCCCACATTAGGAAAGTTTTCAGCTAGGATTTGTTCAAATACATATTCTGGCCCTCTGTCCCTTTCGGCGCCCTCGGGAACCCCAATTAAACGTAGGTTTTTCTTCCTCAGGCTGTCGTTTATTTCCCTTAATCTGTCTTCATGGGCTTTTAATTGTCTGTCTCTTTTTTCCTCAGTTTCCCTCTTTGCCATCAACTTGTCTTCTATGTCACTCACTCGTTCTTCCACCTCGTTAACCCTCATCGTTAGGACTTCTAGTTTGGATTGCATCTCATTCAATTGATTTTTAATTTCTGCCTGATGGGATCTAAATTCTGCAGTCATGAAGTCTCTTGAGTCCTTTATGCTTTGTTCTAGAGCCACCAGTAGCTGTATAACAGTGCTTCTGAACTGGCTTTCTGACATTGAATTGTAATCCAGATTTTGTAACTCTGTCGGAGAGAGGACTTTTTCTGATTCTTTCTTTTGAGGTGAGGTTTTCCTTCTAGTCATTTTGCTCAGTGCAGAGTGGCCAAAAACAAGTTGTATTGGGAAAAGGAGAATAAGAGAGGAGAGAAAGAAGGAAAGAAAGAAGAAAAAGAAAAAAGAAGGAAGAAAAAAAGGAAAGAAGAGAAGAAAAAGAGAAAGAAAAAGTAAGAGGTGAAAAAAAGGGGGTGGGGGAAGCAATCAGGAATCAAAAAGAAAAAAAAGAAAAGAAAAAGAAAAAAAAAGAAAAAAGAAAAGAAAAAAAAAACCTCACAGAGGAGTATCTTCTGATTCTGTATACTTAAGTCCCTTGACTTCCTTCCCCTGGAACTAGTCGGTCTCGCCGGTCTTCTGGGGGAGGGGCCTGTTGTGCTGATTTTCAGGTGTTAGCACTTGGGGGAGCTGCTCCGCTCCCTGCCTGGTGCAGGGCTCAGTGGAGGTTGTTTACCCCGTGAGGCCCCTGAAGGAATGGCCCCTGTGGCTTCAGCAGCTCCGGAAACCTGGCTTCAGCCCCCGCAGGGACTGTGGAGAGCTGAGAGGGGAGCTCTCCGCCTGCAGGGCCTGGAGGCTCGGGGGCGGGGCCGCTGATCCGCTCAGCTCGGGGCAGGAGCGTCCTTGCTGTCCTGGGCCCTCCCGGCCTCTGCCTGTCCCGGGGAGGCCGGATCCTGGGCTGTGTCCCGGCGCCCTGTGCTCCGGCGCTGCGCTGTTGGATTCGCGCTCCCGGTGGCGCAGCCGCCTCTCCGCGGAGCCGCCGCCCGAGCCCCTCGGAGCTGTTCCCGGGGCCGCGCAGCCCCCTCCGCACGGAGCCTCTTCTGCGGGAGCCGCCGCCGCCGAGCTGCTCCCGGAGCCGCGCAGCCCCCTCCGCGGAGCCTCCGCCCGAGCCCTCCGAGCTGCTCCGGGTCCCGCCGTGCGCTGCAGCCCTTAGGGAGCTCGGCGCACTCTCCTGTGCGCGCCGCAGGTGCCTGTTAGTGTCCCCGGGAGCCCGAGGGCATCCCCGCATCCTGGGTCCTGCTCTAACTCCCTGCGGGCCCTTTTCCGCCCGGGAAGGTCGGCGCAGCTCCTGCTGCTCCGGGACGGGGCTCTCCTGTCCTGGGGACACTCGCCCTGGCCTCAGCCCGGCTCCTCGCGGGGCCCCTCCCCCTTGGAGGCCTTTTGTGTCTTTATTTCTTTTTCCCCGTCTTCCTACCTTGATAGAAGCGCGAACTCTTCTCACTGTAGCGTTCCAGCTGGTGTCTCTTTAAATCTCAGGCCGAATTCGTAGATTTTCAAGATGATTTGAAGGTTTTCTAGGTAATTTGGTGGGGACAGGTGATTTGGGGATCCTACACTTCCTCCATCTTGCCCCTCCTCCGGTGAATAATTTTCTTAATGTGTAGGTGGATCCTATTGGCTAGTATCTTGTTGAGAATTTTTGCATCCATGTTCATCAGGGATATTGGTCTGTAATTCTCCTTTTTGGTGGGGTCTTTGTCTGGTTTGGGAATTAAGGTGATGCTGGCCTCATAGAACGAATTTGGAAGTACTCCATCTCTTTCTATCTTTCCAAACAGCTTTAGTAGAATAGGTATGATTTCTTCTTTAAACGTTTGATAGAATTCCCCTGGGAAGCCATCTGGCCCTGGGCTCTTGTGTCTTGGGAGGTTTTTGATGACTGCTTCAATTTCCTCCCTGGTTATTGGCCTGTTCAGGTTTTCTATTTCTTCCTGTTCCAGGTTTGGTAGTTTGTGGCTTTCCAGGAATGCGTCCATTTCTTCTAGATTGCCTAATTTATTGGCGTATAGCTGTTCATAATATGTTTTTAAAATCGTTTGTATTTCCTTGGTGTTGGTAGTGATCTCTCCTTTCTCATTCATGATTTTATTAATTTGAGTCTTCTCTCTCTTCTTTTTAATAAGGTTGGCTAATGGTTTATCTATCTTATTAATTCTTTCAAAGAACCAACTCCTGGTTCTGTTGATCTGTTCCACAGTTCTTCTGGTCTCAATTTCGTTGAGTTCTGCTCAAATTTTAATTAACT
The DNA here is from genome assembly GCA_017311455.1 of Otocyon megalotis megalotis. NCBI lineage: Eukaryota > Metazoa > Chordata > Mammalia > Carnivora > Canidae > Otocyon > Otocyon megalotis. The sequence goes on from JAEUCK010005212.1 coordinate 3,319, forward strand.
CTCTTCTTCTGCTGGGCATAGGGTCTATCTGTTGTTTCATTTCAAGCTCCTTTAAGCGTAAGGTTAGCTTTTGTATTTGAGTTTTTCCAGTTTTTGAATGGATGCTTGTATTGCGATGTATTTCCCCCTTAGGACTGCTTTTGCTGCATCCCAAAGATTTTGAACGGTTGTATCTTCATTGTCATTAGTTTCCATGAATCTTTTTAATTCTTCCTTAATTTCCTGGTTGACCCTTTCATCTTTTAGGAGGATGGTCCTTAACCTCCACGTGTTTGACATCATTCCAAACTTTTTGTTGTGATTCAATTCCAATTTCAAGGCATTATGGTCTGAGAATATGCAGGGACGATCCCAATCTTTTGGTATCGGTTCAGACCCGATTTGTGTCCCAATATGTGGTCTATTCTGGAGAAAGTTCCATGTGCACTTGAGAAGAATGTGTATTCAGTTGAGTTTGGATGTAAAGTTCTGTAGATATCTGTGAAATCCATCTGGTCCAGTGTCTCATTGAAAGCTCTCATTTCTTTGGAGATGTTGTGCTTAGAAGACCTATTGAGGGTAGAAAGAGCTAGATTGACGTCACCAAGTATAAGTGTATTATTATCTAAATATTTCATCACTTTGGTTATTAATTGGTTTAAATATTTGGCAGCTCCCACATTCGGGGCATATATATTGAGGATTGTTAAGTCCTCTTGTTGGATAGATCCTTTAAGTATGAGATAGTGTCCCTCTCCATCTCTCACTACAGTCTTTGGGGTAAATTTCAGTTTATCTGATATAAGGATGGCTACCCCTGCTTTCTTTTGAGTACCATTTGAATTAAAAATGGTTCTCCAACCTTTTATTTTCAGGTTGTAGGTGTCCTTCTGTCTAAAATGAGTCTGTTGTAGACAGCAAATGGATGGGTCCTGCTTTTTTATCCAGTCTGAAACCCTGTGCCTTTTGATGGGGTCATTAAGCCCGTTCACGTTCAGAGTTACTATTGACAGATATGAGTTTAGTGTCATCATGATATCTATTCAGTCCTTGTTTTTTGGATTGTTCTACTGAACTTCTTCTTAAAGGGGAATTTTAAGAGTCCCCCTTAAAATTTCTTGCAGAGCTGGTTTGGAGATCACATATTCTTTCAGTTCCTGCCTGTCTTGGAGGCTCTTTATCTCTCCTTCCATTTTGAATGAGAGCCTTGCTGGATAAAGTATTCTTGATTGCAGGTGCTTCTTATTTAGGACCCTGAATATATCCTGCCAGCCCTTTCTGGCCTGCCAGGTCTCTGTGGACAGGTCTGCTGTTACCCTGATACTCCTTCCCATAAAAGTCAGGGATTTCTTGTCTCTTGCTGCTTTGAGGATCTTGTCTTTATCTTTGGAATTTGCAAGCTTCACTATTAAATGTCGAGGTGTTGAATGGTTTTTATTGATTTTAGGGGGGGTTCTCTCTATTTCCTGGATCTGAATGCCTGTTTCCCTTCCCACATTAGGAAAGTTTTCAGCTAGGATTTGTTCAAATACATATTCTGGCCCTCTGTCCTTTCGGCGCCCTCGGAACCCCAATTAAACGTAGGTTTTTCTTCCTCAGGCTGTCGTTTATTTCCCTTAATCTGTCTTCATGGGCTTTTAATTGTCTGTCTCTTTTTTCCTCAGTTTCCCTCTTTGCCATCAACTTGTCTTCTATGTCACTCACTCATTCTTCCACCTCGTTAACCCTCATCGTTAGGACTTCTAGTTTGGATTGCATCTCATTCAATTGATTTTTAATTTCTGCCTGATGGGATCTAAATTCTGCAGTCATGAAGTCTCTTGAGTCCTTTATGCTTTTTTCTAGGGCCACCAGTAGGTGTATAACAGTGCTTCTGAACTGGCTTTCTGACATTGAATTGTAATCCAGATTTTGTAACTCTGTGGGAGAGAGGACTTTTTCTGATTCTTTCTTTTGAGGTGAGGTTTTCCTTCTAGTCATTTTGCTCAGTGCAGAGTGGCCAAAAACAAGTTGTATTGGGAAAAGGAGAATAAGAGAGGAAAGAAAGAAGGAAAGAAAGAAGAAAAAGAAAAAAAAGGGAAGAAAAAAAGGAAAAAAGAGAAGAAAAAGAGAAAGAAAAAGAAAGGTAAAAAAAGGGGCTTGGGGAAGCAATCAGGAATCAAAAAGAAAAAAAGAAAAGAAAAAAAAAGAAAAAAAAACCCCCAGAGGAGTATCTTCTGATTCTGTATACTTAAGTCCCTTGACTTCTCCTGGAACTTCTCCATCTCGCTGGTCTTCTGGGTGAGGGGCCTGTTGTGCTGATTTTCAGGTGTTAGCACTTGGGGGAGCTGCTCCACTCCCTGCCTGGTGCAGGGCTCAGTGGGGGTTGTTTACCCCGTGAGGCCCCTGGAGGAATGGCCCCAGTTGCTGCAGCAGTTCCGGAAACCTGGCTTCAGCCCCCGCAGGAACTGCAGAGAGCAGAGAGGGGAGCTCTCTGCCTGCAGGGCCTGGAGGCTCGGGGGCGGGGTCGCTGATCCGCTCAGCTCGGGGCAGGAGCGTCCTTGCTGTCCTGGGCCCTCCCGGCATCTGCCTGTCCCGGAGAGGCCAAATCCTGGGCTGTGTCCAGGCGCCCTGTGCTCCCGGCCTGCGCTGTTGGATTCGCGCTCCCGGTGGCGCAGCCGCCTCTCTGTGGAGCTGCCGCCCGAGCCCCTCAGAGCTGCTCCAGGAGCCGCGCAGCCCCCTCCGCACAGAGCCTCTTCTGCGGGAGCCGCCGCCGCAGAGCTGCTCCCGGAGCCGCGCAGCCCCCTCCGCGGAGCCGCCGCCCGAGCCACTCCGAGGTGCTCGGGGTCCCGCCGTGCGCGCTGCAGCCCTTAGGGAGCTCGGCGCACTCTCCTGCGCGCGCTGCAGGTGTCTGTCAGTGTCCCAGGGAGCCCTAGGGCATCCCTGCCCTACTGGGTCCTGCTCTAACTCCCTGCGGGCCCCTTTCTGCCTGGGAAGGTTGGTGCAGCTCCCGCTCCTCCGGGACGGGGCTCTCCTGTCCTGGGGACACTCGCCCTGGACTCAGCCCGGCTCCGCACGGGGCCCCTCCCCCTTGGAGGCCTTTTGTTTCTTTATTTCTTTTTCCCCGTCTTCCTACCTTGATAGAAGCTCGAACTCTTCTCACTGTAGCGTTCCAGCTGGTCTCTCTTTAAACCTCAGGCCGAATTCGTAGATTTTCAGGATAATTTGAGGTTTTCGAGGTAATTTGGTGGGGACAGGTGATTTGGGGATGCTACACTACCTCCTCTTGCCCCTCCTCTCCACTGTACCATAACTTAACCCTAACCATAACCTAACCCTAATCGTAACCTATACAGTAACCTTAACCCTAATCCTAAACCTAATCCTAACCTGTATCATAACCCTAACCCTACCACTAACCCTAACTTGTACCGTAAACCTAACCCTAACCCGAACCTGTACCGTAACCCTAAACCTTAACCGTATACTGTACCGTAATCCTAATCCAAAACCTAAACCTAACACTAACCTGTACCATAACCCTAACCCTAAACCTAACACTAACCCTAACCCTAAAATGTAACCTAACCCTAACCCTAAAAATAACCTGTACCGTAACCCTAACTCTAACCCTAAACCTAACCCTAACCTGTACCGTAATCCTATCCCTAACCCTAACCGTAACTCTAACCATAACCTGTACCGTAATCCTAATCCAAAACCTATACCTAACCCTAACCTGTACCGTAAACCTAACCCTAAAATTACCCTAACCCTAAACTTAATAAGTAACCTAACCCTAACCCTAACCATAACTTGTACCGTAACCCTAACCCTAACCCCTACACTAACCCTAAACCTAACCTATACTGTAACCCTAACGCTAACCCTAACCCTAACATGTACCATAACCCTAACCCTAATCCTAAACCTAACCCTAACCCTAAACCTAATATGTAACCTAACCCTAACCCTAACTTGTACCGTAACCCTAACCCTAACCCTTACCCTAACCCTAACCCTAACCTGTACTGTAACCCTAACACTAAACCTAACCAAAACATGTACCATAACCCTTACTCTAACCCTAACCCTAATCCTAATCCTAAACCTAACCTGTACCGTAACCCTAAACCTAAACCTCCCCCTAACCGTAACCCTAACCCAAACCTGTAACGTAACCCTAACCCTACCCTAACCCTAATCTCTACCGTAACCGTAACCCTAACCGTAAGCCTAACCCTCACTTGTACCGTAACCCTAACCCTAACACTAACCCTAACCCTAACCCTAACGCAAACTTCCACCGTAATGCTAACCCTAACTCTAATCCTTACCTGTACTGTAACACTAACCCAAAACCTAAACCTAACCCTAACCCTATCCTGTACCGTAACCCTCACACTAACCCTAACCCTAACCCTAACCCGTACCATAACCCTAACCCTAACCCTAAACCTAACCCTAACCCTAACCCTAACCTTTACCGTAACCCTAACCATTACACTAACCCTAACCCTACCCTAACCTGTACCGATAACCGAACCCTAAACCTAACCTTAACCCTAACCTGTACAGTAACCCTAATCATAAACCTAAACCTAACCCTAACCTGTACCGTAACACTAACCCTATACCTAAACCTAACCCTAAACCTAACATGTAAGCTTACCCTAACTGTAACCCTAACCTGTTCCATAACCCTAACCCTAACCCTAACCTGTACTGTAATCCTATCCCTTAGCCTAACCTTAACTCTAACCATCACCTGTACCGTAACCCTAACCCTAACCCTAACACTAACTTGTACCGTAACCCTAACCCAAACCCTGACCCTAACCCTAAGCTGTTCCGTAACCCTAACCCTAACCCTATCCTGTACCGTAACCCTAACACTAATCCTAATGCTACCCTGTAACTTAACCCTAACCCTACCCTAAGCCTAACCCTAACTTGTACCGTAACTTTAACCCTAACACTAACCATAAACATAACCCTATCCCAAACTTCCACCATAATCCTAACCCTAATCCTAACCATAACATGTACTGTAAACCTATCTCAAACCGTTACCCTAAGCCTTACCCTAACCCTCAACCTAACGTAACCTGTACCATAACCCTGACCCTAACCCTAACCCTAATCCTAACCTGTACAGTAAACTTAACCCTAATTCTAAACCTAATCCTAACCTGTATCGTAACCCTAACACTAACCCTAACACTAACCCTAACCCTAACCTATACCGTAACCCTATTCCTAAAGTTAACCTAACTCTAACCTGTACCGTAACCCTAACCCTAAATCTAACATTAAACTTAAGCCTAAATCTAACCGTAACCTGTACCGTAACACTAACCCTAACCCGTAACCTAATGCTAACTACTACTGTAACCCTAATCCTAACCCTAACCTGTACCAGAACCCTAACCCTAACCAGAACCCTAAACCTAACCTTTACTGTAACCCTAAGCCTAAACCTAACCCTAACTCTAACAATAACGCTAACCTGTACCGTAACCCTAACCTTAACCCTAAGCCAACCCTAATCCTAACCGTAACCCTAACACTAACCCTAAACCTAACCGTAAACATAACCTGTACCGTAATCCTAAACCTAAACCTAACCCTAACCCTAACCCTAAAATGTAACCAACCCTAACACTAACCCAAACCTGTACCGTAACAGTCACGCTAACCCTAAACCTAAGCCTAAACTGTACCGTAATCCTATCCCTGACCTAAACCTAACTCTAACCATAACCTGTACCGTAACCCTAACCCTAACCCTAACCCTGACCTGACCCTAAACCTAACCTGTACCCAAACCCTAACCCAACCCTAAACCTAACCCTAACCCTAACACTAACCCTATCCTGTACCGTCACCCTAACCCTAACCCTAACCCTAACCCGTACCGAAACCCTAACCCTAACCCTAAACCTAAACCTAACCTGTACCGTAAATCTAAACTTTACCGTAACCCTTACCCTAACCCTAACCTGTACCGTAACCCTAAACCAAAACTAACCCTAACCTGTACCGTAAACCTAACCCTAACCCTAACCATGACCATGACCCTAAACCTAACCCTAACACTATCCTGTATCATAACGCTAATCCTAACCCTAACCCTAACCCTAATCCTAACCTGCACCCTAACCCTAACCCAAACGATAACAGTAACCTGTACCGTAACACTAACCCTAACCGTAACCCTAAAATGTACCGTCACCCTAACCCTAAACGTACCCCTTACCTGTACCCTAACACTAACCCTAACCTTAACCCGTTCCCTACCCTAAACCGAACCCTAACCCTAAACCTATACCTAACACTAGCCCTTACCCGAACACTAACCCTAAACCTAACCCTAACCTGTACCGTAACCCTAATCATTACCCTAACACTACCCTAACCTGTACCGTAAACCTAACCCTAACCTGTAACGTAACCCTAACCCTCACCCTAACCCTAACATGTACCGTAACCCTAACCCTAACGCTATCACCAACCTGTACCGTAACCCTAACCCTAACACTAGCCCTAACCCTAATCCTAACCCTAACCTGTACCGGAAACCTAACCCTTACCGTAACCCTAACCCTAACCCTAACCTGTACCGTAACCCTAACCCTAACCCTGACCCAAACCCCAACCTGTACGTAATCCTATCCCTAACACTAACCCTAACCCTAACCCTAACTTGTACCGTAGCACTCACCGTAATCATGACCCTAACTATAACCTGTACTGTAACGCTAACCCTAACGCTAATCCTAACCCTAAACCTAAACGTAACCCTAAACCTTACTTGTACCGTAATCCTAAACCTAAACCTAACCCTAAACCTAACCCTAACCTCTACCGTAACCCTAACCCTAACCTTAATACTAAACCTAAACCTAACCTGCACCCTAACCCTAACCCTAACGATAACACTAACCTGTACCTTAATACTAACCCTAACCGTAACCCTAAGCCTAACCCAAAAATGTACCATAACCCTAACCCTAACCCTCCCCCTAACCTGTACCGTAACCCTAACCCTAACTCTAACCCTAACCCTAACCCTAACTATAACCATAATCCTAACCCTAACCTTAACTCTAACCATGACTGTAACCGTAAACCTAATCTGTACCGTATCCCTAATCCTAACCATAAACCCAACCCCAACCCTAAACCTAACCACTAATGTAACCCTAACCCTAACCCTAAACCTAAACCTAACCTATACCGTAACTCTAATCCTAACCCTAACCGTAACCCTAAACCTATCCTATACCGTATCCCTAATCCTAACCCTAACCGTAACCCTAAACTGTATCGTAACTCTAACACTAACCCTAAACCTAACCTCTACCGTAACCCTAACATTTAACATAACCTTTACACTAACCATAACCTGTACCGTAACCCTAAACCTCACCCTAACAATAACCTGTACGGTAATCCTAACTCTAAACCTAAACTAAACCTTAACCTGTACCATGAACCTAACCCTAACACTAACCTGTACCGTAACCGTAACCCTAACCCTAACTCTTACTTATACAGTAACCCTAACCCTAAGTCTAACCTCTACCGTAAAACTAACCCTAACCATCACCCTAACCTGTATCGTGACCCTAACCCTATCTCTAACCGTAACCCTAACCCAAACCTGTACCGTAACCCTAACCCTAACCCAACCCTAACCCTAACCGTAACGTTTACCTGTACCGTAACCCTAACCCTAACCCTAAACCTAAAACTAAACCTAACCTGTACTGTAACCCTAACCCTAACACTAACCCTAACCCTAACCTGTACCATAAGCCTAACCCTAACGCTTACAATAACGTGTACCATAATCCTACCCCTAACCCTAACACTAAACTGTACCATAACCCTAAACTTAACTGTAAACGAAACCCGAACCCTAACCTGTATCGTAACCCTAACCCTAACCCTAACCCTAACTGTTAACCTAACCTGTACCGAAACCCTAACCCTACCCCTGTCCCTAGACGTAACCCTAACCCAAACCTGTACCATAACCTAACTGTAACCCCAACCCTAACCCTAAACGTAACCCTTACCTGTACCATAACCCTAACTAACCCTAAACTTAACCCTAAACCTAACCTGTACCGTAACCCTTACCCTAATCCTAACCCTAACCCTAACCCTAACCTTACCGTAACCCTAACCCTAACCCTAAACAGTACCGTAACCCTAACCCTAACCCTAACTGTAAATCTAACCCAACCCTAACCTGTACTGTAACCCTAACCCTAACCCTAACCCAAACTAGTACTGTAATTCTAACCCTAACCCTAACCCTATCACTAACCCTAACCCTAATCCTAACGCTAAACCTAACCTGTACTGTAACCCTAACCCTAACCCTATCCTGCACCGTAACCCTAACCCTATCCTAAACCTAATCCTAACCTGTACCGTAACCCTAACCCTAAACCTAACCCTAACCCTAACCCAACCCTAAGAGGTACCGTAACCCTAACCTTTACTGTAAACCTACCCTAACCTTAACCTGTACCGTAACCCTAACCCCAACCCTAATCTGCCCCACAATTCTAACCCTAACCCTAACCCTAAACTTAACCCTAACCCTAACCCTAAACCTAACCGGTTCCGGAACCCTAACCCTAACCCTAAACCTAACCCTAACAATAAACTGCCCTGTAACCCTAACCCTAACCCTAAACCAAACCCTAAATCTAAACCTAAAGACTACCGTAACTCTAACCCTAACTCTAACCTGTACCGTAGCACTAAACTTAACACTAACCCTAACCCTTTCCTGTACCGTAACCCTAAACCTAACCATAACCCTAACCTGTACCATAACACTAACCCTTACCCTAACCCTAAACCTTACCTGTACCATAAACCTAAACCTTACCGTTACCCTTACCCTAACCCTAAGCTGTACAGTAACCCTAATCCTAACCCTAACCCTAACCCTAACCTGCACTGTAACTCTAAACGTAACCCTAAACCTTACCCTAAGCTGTACCGTAACCCTCACTATAAACTAAACCTATACCTTACCCTAACCTGTACCATAACCCTAATCCTAAACCTAAACCTAACCCTAACCTGTAATGTAACACTAACTCTAAACCTAACCCTAACCCTAAACCTAATATGTAACCTAACCCTAACCCTAACCCTAAATTGTACCGTAACCCTAACCTGTATCGTAACCCTAACCATTACCCTAACCCTAACTCTAACACTAACCTGTACCGTAAACATAACCCTATCCCTAACCCTAACCCTAAACCTAAACTGTACCATAACCCTAACCCTAACCGTTAACCTAACCTGTACCGAAACCCTAACCCTAACCCTATCCCTAACCGTAACTCTAACCCAAACCTTTACCGTAACCCTAATCCTAACCCTAATCCTAAACCTAACCCTAACCCTAAACGTAACCCTTACCTATACCAAAACCGTAACCCTAACCCTAAATGTAACCGTAAACATAACCTGTACCGTAACCCTTACCCTAATCCTAACCCTAACCCTAACCTTACCGTAACCCTAACCCTAACTCTAACAAACCTGAACCGTAACCGTAACCCTAACCATAACACTAAAGAGTACCGTAACCCTAACCCTAACCCTAACCGTAAACCTAACCCTAACCCTAACCTGTACCATAACCCTAACCCTAACTTGTACTGTAACACTAACCCTAACCCTAACCCTAACTCAAACCTGTACTGTAACCCTAACCCTAACCCTAAACATAACCCTAACCCTAATCCTAACCGTAACCCTTACCTGTACCTTCACTCTAACCCTAAACCTAAACATACCCTAAACATAACCTGTACCGTAACCCTTACCCTAATCCTAACCCTAACGATAACCTTACCATAACCCTAAACCTAACCTGTACCGTAAACCTAACCCTAACCCTAAACTGTACAGTAACCCTACCCTAACCCTAACCCTAACCCTAAATTGTAACATAACGCTAACCCTAACCGTAACCCAAACCTGTACCGTAAACCTAACCCTAACCCTAACCAACACTAACATGTACTGTAACCGTAACCCTACTCTAACCCTAAAAATAACCTACCGTAACCTTAACCCTAACACTAAACGTAACCCTAACCCTAACGCAAACTTCCACCGTAATCCTAATCCTAACCCTAACCCTAACCTGTACCGTAACCCTAACACAAACTGTAACCCTAACACTAACCTGTACTGTAACCCTAATGCTAACCCTTACGCTAACCCTAAACCTAACCTGTACCCTAACCCTAACCCTAACCCTAATCTGTAGCGTAACCCTAAACCTAACCAAACCCTAACCTGTACCGTAACATAACCCTAACCATAACCTGTACCATAATCCTAACCCTAACCCTAAACCCAAACCTAACCCTACCCAATCCCTAACCCTAACACTAACCTGTATCGTCACCCTAACCCTAACCCTAACCCTAAACCGAACCCTAAACCTAACCTGTACCCTAACCCTAAACCTAAAACTAACTTGTACCGTAACCCTAACCCTAAGCCTGACCCTAACCCTAACCCTAAATTGTACTGTAAACCTAACCCTAACCCTAACCCTAATATGTAACCTAACCCTAATCATAACCCTAAAGTGTACCGTAACCCTAACCCTAACCCTAAACCTAACCCTAATCTGTACGGTAACCCTAACCCAACCCTAACCCTAACCCTAACCTGTACCGTAAAACTAAACCTAACCCTAACCCTAACCTGTACCGTAAACGTAAACCTAACCCTAACCTAACCGGAACCTGTTTCTTCATCCTAACCATAACACTCATCCTAACCCTACCCTAACCTGTATCGTTACCGTATCCCTAAACCTAACCTTAACCCTAACCTGTACCATGACCCTAATCCTAAACCTCAACCTAACCATAACCAGTATCGTAACCCTAACCCTATATCTAAACCTAACCCTACCCTAACATGTAACCTAAACCTAACTGTAACCCAATCTCTACCATAACCGTAACCCTAACCCTTACCCTAATCTGTACCGTAATCCTATCGCTTTCCCTAACCCTAACTCTAACCCTAACCTGTACCGTAATCCTAACCCTAACCCTAACCCTAACTTGTACCGTAACCCTAAACCTAACCCTGACGCTAACCTTAAACTGTTCCGTAACCCTAAACCTAAACCTAACCGAAACCCTAACCTACCCTGTACTGTAACCCTACCCTAACCGTAACCCTAACCCTAACTTGTACCGTAACCCTAACACTAACCCTAACACTAACCGTAACGTAACCCTAACCCTAAGCCTAAGCCTAACACTACCTTGTACCGTAACCCTAACCCTAACACTAACCCTTACCCTAACCCAAACTTCCACCGTCATCCTAACCCTAACCCTAAACCTAACCTGTACCGTAACCCTAACCCTAACCCTAACCCTAACCTGTAGCGTAACCCTAACCCTAACCCTTACTCGAACCTATACCGTAACATAACCCTAATCATAACCCTAACCCTAAACCTAACCCTAACCTGTACCATAATCCTAACCCTAACCCTAAACCTAACCCTAACACCAATCCTAACCTGTACAGTAACCCTAACACTAACCCTAAACCTCATCCTAACCTTTACCATAACCCTAGCACTAATCCTAACCCTAACCCTTACCTGTACCGTAAATCTAACCCTACCCCTCAACTGTACCGTAACCCTAACCCTAAACCTAAACCTAACCCTAACCTGTACCGTAAACCTAACCCTAACCCTAAACCTAACCCTAACCCTAACCCTAACGCTAACCTCTACCGTATACCTAATCCTTACCATAACCCTTACCCTAACCCTAACCAGTACCGTCACCCTAACCCTAACTCTAACCATATCCTGTACCGTAATCCTAACCTTAACCCAACCCTAACCCTAACCCTACCCTAAACATAAACATGACCTGAACCATAATCCAAAACCTAACTCTAACCTGTACCGTACTCCTAAACCTAAATTAACGCTATCCCTAACCCTAACACTAACCTGTACCGTAACCCTCAACTTTATCATAAACCTTAACCTCACCCTAACCTGTACCGTCACCCTAACCCTGACCCTAACCCTAACCCTAACTTGTACCGTAACCCTCACCCTAAACCTAACCCTAATCCTAACCCTAACCCTAACCTGTACCATAACCCTATCCCTAAACCTAACCTTAACCCTAACCTGTACCGTAACCCTAATCCTAAACCTAAACCTAACCCTAACCAGTACCGTAACCCTAAGCCTAAACATAACCCTAACCCTAACCTGCAGCGTAATCCTATCCCTAACCCTAACCCTAACCTGTACCGTAACCCTAACCCTAACCTTAACTCTAACCCTAACCCTCACCTGTACCCTAAAACTAAGCCTAACTGTAACCATAACCATAACCCTTACCCATACCCTAACCCCAACCCTAACTCTTATCCAAAGCTAACCCTAACTGCAACCCTAACCCTAACCGTAACCCTTACATGCACCCTAACACTAACCCTAAACCTAATCCTTACCCGACGCCTAACCCTAGCCCTAACACTAACACTAACCCTAGCCCATAGAGTAACCCTAACCCGAAACCTGATGCGTACCGTAACCCTAACCCTAACACTATCCCTAACACCTAACCCTAACCATAAACCTAACCCTAACCCTAACGCGTACCGTAACCCTAAACCTAACATTAATCCTAACCGTAAACCTTATCCCTACCTTAACCCAAACCCTAACTCTAACCATAACCATAACCCTTGCGCGTAATGTAAAACTAACTCTAACCCTAACGCTAACCCTTACCCGAAACATAACCCTAACCGTACCCCTAAACCATAGTATAACCCGAACCCTAACCCTAACCGTAACCCTTGCCTTACCCTAACCCTAACCCGTACCGTCACACGAACCCTAACGCGAACACTAATGACACCCTTACCCGTACCCTAAACCTAACCCTAACCCGTACCATAACCCTAACCCTAACCTTTACCGTAACGCTAACCATAAACATTACCCGTATCCTAACACTAACCCTCACCATAACCTTTACCCGTATGCTAACCCTAACCCTAAGCCTAACCTTAACCCTAACCGTAACCCTTACCCGTACCGTAACCCTATAACCCTATTCTTTACCATAGCCGTTACCCTAACCCTAACATGTACCGTAACCCTAACCCTAAACCTAACCCTAACCCCAACCCTAAACCTAACCCTACCCTGACCTAACCCTAAACCTAACCCTAACCCTAAACATAACACTTACCCGTACACTAACCCTAACCATAACAGTAACTCTTACCCGAACCCTAACCCTAATCCTAACTATAACCCTAACCATAACCCTTACCCGTACCGTAACCCTAACCCTAACACTAAACCTTACCTTAAACCTACCCTAAACCTAACCCTAACCCGTACCGTAACCTTAACCCAAACACTAACCCTAACCCTAAAACCTAACACTCACCGTAAGCCAGCCCTAACCCTAACCCTAAACCTTACCCGTACCATAACCCTAACCCTAACCCTTACCAAAACCCTTACTCGTTTCCTAACCCTAAACCTAACCCTAACACTGCCCCAAACCCTTACACTAAACCAAACACTAAATATAACCCTAACCCATACCGTAACCCTAACCTTAACCCTAACCCTAACCTAACAATAACCGTAACCGTTACCTGTACCCTAAACCTAAGCCAAACCCTAACCCAAACTGTAAGCCTTATCGTTCCCTTATCTTAACCTTAAATCTTACCAGAACCTTAACCCTAACCGTAACCCTAAAACTAACTGTAACCCTTACACGTACCCTAACACTAATACTAAACCTATGCCTAACCCTAACTGTAGCCCTAACCGTAAACATTACCCATACCCTAACCCTAACCATAACCCTTACCCATACCCTAACCCTAAACATAACCCTAACCCTAACCCTAACAGTAAACCTTATCTGTATCCTAATAGTAACCCTAACCCTAACCCTTACCCGAAACCTAAACCTAACCCTAACCTGTACTGTAACACTAACCATAACCCTAACCCTAACCATAACACTTACATGTTCCCGAATCCTAACCCTAACCGTAAACCTAACCTTTACCCTAACCCTAAACCTAACCCTAACCTGTAACGTAACCTAATCCTAACCCTAAACCTAATCCTAACGGTAACCCTTACCTGTACCCTAACCGTAAACCTAACCCTTCCCTAACCGTAACCCGTACCCGTACGCTAACCCTAACCCTTACCCGAACCCTAACCCTAACCCGTACCCTAAACCTAAAACTAACCCTAACCCTAACCCTAACCCTAACCCTTATCCATACCTTACCCTAACCTACCACTAAGCATAACTATCACCGGAACCTTCCGCGTATCCTAAGCCTAACCTTAAACATAACTTTACCCGAATCCTAACCCTAAACCTAACCCGTACTGTAAACCTAACCATAAACCTAACCCTAACCGTAACCCTTAAACGTACCCTAACCCTAAACCTACCCTAACCTTAACCCTTACCCGAACCCTAACCCTAACCCTATACCTAACCCGTGATGTAACACTAACCCTAACCCTAACCCTAATGCTAACCCTAACCTGTACCATAATCCTAAACCTAACCCTAACACTAAACTGTACCGTAACCCTAAGCCTAACCATAAATGTAACCCAAACCCTAACCTGTACCGTAACCCTAACCCTAACCCAACCCTAACCGTTAACCTAACCTGTACCGAAACCCTAACCCTAACCCTATCCCTAACCGTAACCCTAACCAAAACCTGTACCGTAACTCTTACCCTAACCCTAAACCTAACCCTAACCGTAAACGTAACCATTACCTGTACCGTAACCCTAAACCTAACCCTAAACATAACCCTAAACCTAACCTGTACCGTAACCCTTACCCTAATCCTAACCCTAACCCTAATCTTAAGTTACCCTTACCCTAACCCTAAACCTATCCCTAACCTGTACCGTAACCCTAACCCTAACAACAACTCTAACCCTAAACCTAACCTTAACGTGTACCGTTACCCTATCACTAAACCTAAACCCAACCATCACCCTTATGCTAACCACTACCATAACCCTAACCCTACCCCTAACCCTAACCTGTACCATAATCCTAACTCTAACCCCAAAGCTAACCCTAACCCTATCCTGTACCGTAACCCTAACACTAACGCTAACTCTAACCCAAACCCTAACCTGTACCATAACACTAACCCTAACCCTAACCCTTACCTGTACCGCAACCCTAACACTTAACGTAACCCTAACACTAACCCTAACCTGTACCGTAACCCTAACCCTAACCCTAACCTGTACCGTACCTAACCCTAATCCAAAACCTAACCCTAACACTAACTTGTACCATAACCCTAACCCTACCGTAACCCTAACCCTAAACCTAACCCTTACCTGTACTGTAACCCTAACCCTAAACCTAACCTTAACCCTAAATCGAACCCTAAACTGTACCGTAACTGTCAACTTAAACCTAACACTTACTCTAACCTGTACCGCAAACCTAACCCTTACCCTAACCCTAACCTGTACCGTAACCCTAACCCTCCCCTTAACCCTAACCTGTAACGTAACCATAATCTTAACCCTAACCCTAAACCTAAACCTAACCCTAACCCTAACCCTACCCTATCCTGTACCGTAACCCTAACCCTAACTCTAATCCAACCTGTACCGAAACCCTAAAACTAACCCTCACCCTAACCCTAAACCTAAACATAACCCTACCCTGACCTTTACCCTTACCCTAACCCTAACTCTAACCGTAACCCTAACGTGTCCTGTAACCCTATCCATAACACTAAACCCACCCTAATCCTAATCCTAACCACTACCGTAAC
>JAEUCK010005213.1:0-128242 GCA_017311455.1 Otocyon megalotis megalotis
TTAGGGTTAGGGTATGGGTAAGGTTTACTGTTAGGGTTAGGATTAGGGTTAGGCTTAGGGATAGGGTTAGGTTTAGGGTACGAGTAAGATTTACGGTTAGGGTTAGGGTTAGGGTTAGTGTTAACGTTATGGAACGGATTAGGGTTATGGTTAGGTTTAGATTTCGGGTAAGGTTTACTCTTAGGGTTAGGTTTAGGGTATGGGTAAGGTTTAGGGTTGGGGTTAGTGTTAGTTTTAGGGTAGGGTACGGGTAAGTGTTACCGTTAGGGTTAGGTTTAGGGTAAGGGTTACGGTACGTTTTTGGGTTAGGGTTGGGGTTAGGGTTCGTGTAAGCGTTAGGCTTAGGTTTAGCATTAGGGTAGGGTTAGGTTACAGTATATTCCACGTATAGGGTTTGGGTTAGGGTTAGGGTTAGGTTAGGGATAGGGTTAGGATTAGGGTTACATTACGGTTTAGGGTTAGGGTTAGGGTTCATTAGGTTTAGGGTAAGGGTTAGGGTTAGTGTTAGGATACGGCCTTGGGTTACAGTTAGGGTTAAGTTTAGGGTTAGGGTATGGGTAAGGGTTAGGGTTAAGTTACGGGTTTGAGTTAGGGTTAGTGTTAGGTTTCGGGTAATGTTTGGGTTAGGGTTAGGATTAGGTCTAGGGGTGGGTTTAAGCCTGGGTACGGGTAAGGGTTAATGTTAGGGTTAGGGTTAGGGTTAGGGTACGTCTAAGGGTTATGTTTAGGGTTAGTCTTTGGTTTAGAGTTACAGTACGAGTTAGGGTTCGGCTTAGGGTTAGGTTTCGGGTATGGTTAGGGTTAGGGTAGGGTTAGGGTACAGGTCAGGGTTACAGTTAGTTTTAGGGTTAGGATTAGGGTTAGTTTTATGGCACGGGTTAGGGTTAGGTGTACGGTA
This sequence comes from Otocyon megalotis megalotis, assembly GCA_017311455.1. Lineage (NCBI taxonomy): Eukaryota > Metazoa > Chordata > Mammalia > Carnivora > Canidae > Otocyon > Otocyon megalotis. The sequence continues at coordinate 899 of JAEUCK010005213.1, forward strand.
CGGGTTAGGTTTATGGTTAGGGTTAGTGTTCAGGTAAGGGTTAGGGTTAGGGTTAGGTTTAAGGTTAGGTTCAGGGTACGTGTAAGGGTTTAGGGTAGGCTTAGTGTTAGGGTAAGTTTATTGGTAAGGGTTACAGTTAGGGATAGGGTTAGTGTTAGTTTTAGGGTTAGGGTACGGGTAAGGTTTTTGGTTAGGGTTAGGGTTAGGTTTACGGTACGGGACAGGGTTAGGGTTAGGGTAACGGTTAGGGTTAGGTTTAGGGTTACGGTACACATTAGGGTTAGTGTTAGGGTTACGGTTATGGTTGGGTAAGGGTTAGGGTTAGGGTTAGGGTACAGGTAAGGGTTACGGTTAGGGTTAGGGTTAGGTTTAGGGTTACGATTAGGTTAGAGTTACGGTACGGGTTAGGGTTAGTGTTAGGGTTCGGATAAAGGTTAGTTTTAGGGTATGGTTAGGGTATGGGTGAGGCTTACGGTTAGGTTTAGGGTTAGCTTTATGGTTAAGGTTTATGGTAAGATTTAGGGTTAGGGTTAGGGTTCGGGTATGGGTTAGAGTTAGGGTTATTGTCAGGTTTAGGGTACAGGTAAGGGTTAGATTTAGGGTTAGAGTTAGGGTTAAGGTAGTGGTTAGGTTTACATTTAGGGTTAGGGTTAGTGTTTGGGTACGTGTAAGGGTTACAGTTTGGGTTAGGTTTAGGTTACAGCTATGGGTTACGGTTAGGGTTAGGGTTACGGTACGAGTAAGGGTTAGGTTTAGGGTTAGGGTTAAGTTTCGGGTAATGATTAGGGTTGGTGTTAGGGTTAGGGTTATCGTACGTGTTAGGGTTAGGGTTAGGGTTATGGTTTGGGTAAGGGTTAGGGTTAGGTATAGGTTTAGGGTATGGGTAAGGGTTACGTTTACGTTGAGGGTTAGAGTTAGGTTTAGGTTTAGTGTACGGGTAAGGGTTATGGTTTGGGATAGGATTAGGGTTAGTGTCACAGTATGGGTTAGGATTAGGGTTACGGCTCGGGTAATGATTACGGTTAGGGTTTGATTTAGGGTTAAGGTTTGGGTTACGGTACGGGTTAGGTTTAGGGTTAGGGTTAGGGTTATGTTTCAGTTAAGTTTAGGTTTAGGGTTAGGTTTACGGTACGGTTAAGAGTTACCGTTAGGGTTAGGGTTAGGTTTAGGGTTAGGATTAGGGTTAGGGGTACGGTACGAGTTTTGTTTAAGGTTAGCGTTAGGGTTAGTGATAGGGTTAAGGTTTGGGTAAGGTTTAGGGTTAGGGATAGGGTTAGCGTACACGTAAGTGTTACGGTCAGTGTTAGGGTTACTGTTAGGTTTAGGGTTAGGGTACGGGTAAGGGTTACATTTAGGTTTAGGGTTAGGGTTATGGTACGGGTAAGTGTTAAGGTTAGGGTTAGGTTTAGAGTTATGGTACCCGTTAGGATTAGGATTAGGGTTAGGGTTAGGGTTTATTATGGGTAAGGGTTAAGGTTCGGGTTAGGGTTACATTTAGGGTACGGGTTAGGGTTAGGGTTAGGTTTAGTGTTAGGGTTAGGGTTAGGGTTCGGGTAAGGGTTAGGATTACGGTTAGGGTTAGGTTACGGGTAAGGTTTATGATTAGAGTTAGTGTTAGGGTTATATTTAGTGTTAGTTAGGGTATGGGTAAGGGTTACATTACGGTTCGGGTAAGGGTTAGGGTCAGGGTTAGGTTTAGGGTACGGTTAATGGTTACGGTTAGGTTTAGGCTTAGGCTTAGGGTGAGGGTTAGGGTTAGGGTTACGATACAGGTTAGGGTTAAGGTTAGGGTTAGAGTTAGTTTTAGGTTTATGGTTATTGTTAAGGTTCGGTTGAGGGTTAGGGATAGGGAACGGGTATGTGTTATGGTTAGGGTTACGGTTAGGGTTACTGTATGGGTTAGGGTTAGGGGTAGGGGTAGGGTTAGCTTTAGGGGAAGAGTAAGGCTTAGAGTTAGCGTTAGGGGTAGTGTTAGGTTTAGGGTTAGGGTACGGGTAAGGATTACGGGTAAGGTTAGGATTAGGGTTAGGGTACGATTAAGGGTTACGGTTAGGTTTAGGGTTATTGTTAGGGTTACGGTACGGGTTAGGGTTAGGGTTAGTGTCAGTTTCGCATTTGTGTTAGGGTTAGGGTACGGGTACGTGTTACGGTTGGGGTAGTGTTAGGGTTAGCATACTGGTAGGGGTTACCGTTAGGGTTTGGGTTAGGTTTAGGGTTTTGGTTAGGGTTCGTGTAAGGGTTAGGGTAAGGGTTATGGTTCGGTTTGGGGTACGGGTAAGGGTTATGGTTAGGGTTATGGTTAGCATAAGGGGTCGGGTAAGGGTATGGGTAAGTTTGATGGTTTGGTTAGTGTTAGCGTTAGGATTAGGGTTAGGGTTGGTCTATGGGTAAGGGTTAGGGTTAGGGTTAGGTTTAAGGTACGGATACGGGTTACGGTTAGTGTTAGTTTTAGGTTTAGGTTTAGCGTTAGGGTTAGGGTACGGGTAAGGGTTACGGTTGGTTAGCGTTAGTGTTAGTGTTAGGGTTAGGGTTAGGTTTAGGGTACAGGTAAGTGTTACGGTTAGGTTTAGTGTTAGGGTTAGGGTTAGGTTTGGGTTCGGGTAAGGGATAGGGTTAGGGTTAGGGTTAGGGTACAGGTAAGCATTACGGTTAGGGTTAGGGTAGGGTTACGGTACGGTTTAGGGTTAGAGTTAGGGTTTGTGTAAGGGTTAGGGTTAGGTTTAGGGTTAGGGTACGGGTAAGGGTTACGGTTAGCATTAGGTTTAGGGTTAGGGTTACGGTTATGGTAAGGGTAAGAGTTACAGTTAGGTTTAGAGTTAGGTTTTGGGTTACGGTACGGGTTAGGGTTAGGTTTAGGTTTAGGGTTAGGGTAAGCGTTAGGGTTGGGGATAGTTTTAGGGTACGGGTAACGGTTACGGTTAGGGTTAGGGTTAGGATTAGGGTACGGGTAAGTGTTACGTTTAGGTTTTGGGTTAGGTTTAGGGTACTGGTAAGGGTTACTGTACGGGTTACGGTTAGGGTTAGAGTTAGGTTTACGGTATGGGATAGGGTTCGGTCAGTCTTCGGGTAAGGGTTAGGGTTCGGAAACGTGTAACGTTTCAGGTTAGTGTTCAGTTTAGGGTTAGGGTACGAGTACCGGTTACGGTTAGGCTAGGGTTAGATTAGGGTATGGGTAAGCGTTACGGTTTGGTTTAGGGTTATCGTACGGGTAAGGGTTAGGGTTAGTTTCTGGGTAAGGATTAGGGTTAGGGTTAGAGTTAGGTTTACGATTAGGGTACGGGCAAGTGTTAGGTTTAGGGTTAGGGTTACGGTACGGGTTAGGGTTAGGGTTAGGTTTAGTGTTCGGGGAAGGGTAAGGGTTAGGTTTGGGTTAGGGTACGGTACAGTTACGTTTAGGGTTAGGGTTAGGGTTACGTTTAGGGTTAGGGTTATGGTATGTGTTAGGGTTATGGTTAGGGATATGGTTACGGTTAGGGTTTGGTTAAGGGTTAGCGTTAGGGTTAGGGTACGGGTAAGGGTTACGGTTCGGTTCGGGTTAGGTTTAGGGATAAGGTTAGGGTTAGGGTACTGGTAAGTGTTACGGTTAGGGTTTGGGTTAGAGTTACGGTATGGGTTAGGTTAGGGTTAGGGTTCGGGTAAGGGTTAGGTTTAGTGTTAGGATTAGGGTTAGGGTACGTGTAAGGGTTATGGTTTGGGTCAGGGTGAGGGTTCGTATTACGGTTAGGGTTAGGGTACAGGTAAGTGTTACGGTTTGGATTAGGGTTAGGGTTATGCTTCGGTTTAGGGTTAGGGATAGTGATAGGGTTAAGTTTAGGGTACGGGTAAGGGTTACGGTTAGGGTAAGTGTTAGGGTTAGTTTTAGGGTTAGGGTTAGGGTACGGGTAATGTTTACGGTTAGTTTAGGTTTAGGATTAGGTGTAGGGTTACGGTATGGGTTAGGGTTAGGGTTAGGGTTCGGGTAAAGGTTAGGTTTAGTGTTAGGATTAGGGTTAGGGTACGTGTAAGGATTACGGTTTGGGTCACGGTGAGCGTTAGGATTACGGTTAGGTTTAGAGTACAGGTAAGTGTTAGAGTTTGGATTAGGGTTAGTTACGCTACGGATTAGGGTTAAGGTTAGGGATAGTGATAGAGTTAAGTTTAGGGTATGGGTAAGAGTAACGGTTACGATAAGTGTGAGGGTTAGTTTTAGGGTTAGGGTTAGGGTATGCGTAAGGTTTACGGTTAGTTTTAGGTTTTGGGTTAGGTGTAGGTTTACCGTATGTGTTAGGGTAAGGGTAAGGGTTAGCATTAGTGTTAGTGTTAGGGTAAGGGTACAGGTCAGGGTTAGGGTTAGGGTTAGGTTTAGGGTTAGGTTTACGGTACAGGTTAGGGTTAGGGTGAGGGTTAAGATTCGGGTAAGCGTTAGGTTTAGGGTTAGGGGTAGGTTTAGGGTACGTGTAAGGTTTACAGTTAGGGTAAGTGTTAGGGTTAGGGTTCGGGTTTGTTTGAGGGTTAGGGTTAGGATTAGGATTCAGGTAAGGGTTAGGGTTAGGGTTAGGGTATGATCAATTTTACCGTTAGTTTTAGGGTTTGGCTTATTTTTAAGGATAGGGAATCGGTAAGGGTTACGATTAGGTTTAGAGTTAGGGTTAGGTTTACACAACGGGTAGAGTTAGGGTTAGGATTAGGTTTCGGGTAAGGATTAGGGTTAGGGTTAGGTTTAGGGTTATGGTGAGGGATAGGTTATGGGTAAGAGTTACGGATAGGATGAGGGTTAGGGTTAGGGTTATGGTTAGGTTTAGGGTTAGGGTTACGCTTAAGCTTAGGGTAAGGGTCAGGGTTAGGGTTAGGATTATGGATACGTTTAGGGTTAGGATTAGGTTTAGTTTTAGTGTACGGTTAAGGGTTACGGTTAGGTTTAGGGTTAGGGTTAGGGTTAGGGTACGGATAAGGGTTACGGTTAGGGTTATGTTTAGGGGTAGGATTACGGTACGGGTTACGGTTAGGGTTAGGGGTAGGGTTACGGAACGGGTAACGGTTAGTGTTAGGGTTAGGGTTACTACACGGGTAAGGGTTATGTTTATGGTTATGGTTAGGGTTAGGGTTATGGTTAGGGTTTGGGTTAGGGTTAGGTTTAGGGTTAGGGTACGGGAAAGGGTTACAGTTAGGGTTAGTGTTACGGATACGGTTAGGGTTACGGTAAGGGTTAGTGTTCGGATTAGTGTTAGGGTTAGGGTTAGTGTTAGGGTTAGGGTTATGGTACATGTAAGGGTTAAGTTTAGGGTTAGGGTTAGGGTTAGTGTTAGGATTAGTTTTACGATACAGGTTAGGGTTAGGGTACGGTACAGTTTAGGGTTACTGTTAGTAGTAGGGTTACAGTACAGGGAAGGTTTAAGGTTAGGGTTAGCATTAGGTTTAGGGTTTTGGTACAGTTTAGGGTTACATTTAGGGTTAGGGTTATGGTTATGGTTATGGTTACGGTACAGGTTAGGGTTACGATTAGGGTTACGGTTAGGTTTAGGGTTAAGGTTAGGGTTAGGGTTAGGGTTAGGGTTATGGTGCACGTTAGTGTTAGGTTTAGGCTTAGGGTTACCGTACAAGTTAGGGTTAGGGTTAGGGTTAGTTTAGTTTTAGGGTTAGGGTTGCGGTACAGGTTAAGGTTATTTTTAGGTTAGGGTTACCATACAGGTTAGGGTTAGTGTTAGGGTTAGGGTTGGGGTTAGGGTTAGGGTTGCGGTACAGGTTAGGGATAGGGTTAGGTTTGGGGTTACCATACATTTTAGGGTTAGGTTTATGGTTAGGGTTAGAGTTGCAGTACAGGTCAGGTTTAGGTTCAGGTTACGGTTACGGAACAGGTTAGCATTAGGGTTAGGGTTATGGTTAGGATTACTATACAGGTTAGGATTAGGGTTAGGATTAGGGTTACGGTACAGGTTATGGTTAGTTTTAGGGTTAGTGTTAGGGTTACGGTACAGGTTAGGGTTAGTGTTAGGGTTAGGGTTACGGTACAGGGAAGGCTTAGGTTTAGGGTTAGGTTTAGGGTTACGGTATAAGTTAGGGTTAGCGTTAGTGTTAGGATTAGGGTATGGTAAGGTTTAGTGTTAGGGTTAGGGTTAGGGTTAGAGCTAGGGTTACGGTACAGGTTACAGCTAGGTTTAGGGGTAGGGTTACTGTACAGTTTAGGATTAGGTTTAGGGTTAGGGTTTCGGCTTAGTTAGGGTTAGGGTTAGGGTTTCGGTGTAGGGTAGGGTTAGGGTTAGTGTTAGGGTTACAGTACAGGTTAGGGTCAGGTTTAGGTTTAGGTTTAGGGTTAGGGTTAGGTTTACGGTACAGGTTAGGATTGGGTTAGGGTTAGGATTAGGGTTAGGGTTAGGGTTAAGGTTAGGGTTGCGGTACAGGTTAGGGTTACGGTTATGGTTAGGATTAGGGTTGCGGTACAGGTTAGGGTTAGGGTTAGGGTTGGGGTTACCGTAAAGGTTAGGGTTATGGTTAGGGTTAGGGTTAGAGTTGTGGAAAGGTTAGGGTTAGTGTTAGGGTTACGGTACAGGTTAGGGTTAGGTTTAGGGGTAGGGTTAGGGTTAGGGTTAGGTTTGTGGGACAGCTTAGGGTTAGGGTTAGTTTTAGGGTTACCGTAAAGTTTAGGTTCATGGTTAGGTTTAGGGTTAGGGTTAGGGTTAGGGTTAGGGTTGTGGTAGAGCTTTGGAGTAGGGTTAGTTTTGGGTGACCGTAAAGGTTATGGTTAGGGTTAGGTTTAGGATTCGGGTTGCGGTACAGGTTAGGTTTAGAGTTAGGATTAGGGTTACGGTACAGTTTAGGATTAGGGTTAGGGTTAGGGTTAGTAATACGGTACAGGTTAGGGTTAGGGATTGTGTCAGGATTACGGTACAAGTTATGGTTAGGTTTAGGGTTAAAGTTAGGATTACAGTACAGGTGAGGGTTAGGATTAGGGTTCGGGTTAGGGTTACGTTAGAGGTTGGGGTTAAGGTTAGGGTTAGGGTTAGGGTTACGGTACAGGTTATGGTTAGGTTTAGGGTTAGGGTTAGGGTTATGGTACAGGTTAGGGATAGGGTAGGGATTACGGTACACGTTATGGTTAGGTTTAGGGGTAGGGTTAGGGTTACGGTACAGGTTAGGGTTAGATTTAGGATTAGGGTAACAGTACCGGTTAGGTTTAGGGTTAGGTTTAGGGTTAGGGGTACCGTACAGGTTAGGGTTAGGGTAGGGTTTGAGTTAGGGTTAGGGTTAGGGTTAGGGTTTATGGTACAGGTTAGGGTTAGGGTTAAGGTAAGGATTACGGTACAAGATATGTTTAGGTTTAGGGTTAGGGTTAGGGTTACGTTACAAATGAGGGTTAGGGTTAATGTTAGGCTTAGGGTTACGGTACAGGTTAGGGTTAGGTTTGGGGTTGTGTAAGGGTTAGGGTAGGGTTAGGGTTAGGGTTAAAGTTATGGTACAGCTTATGGTTACGATTAGGGTTAGGGTTAGTTTTATGGTACAGGTTAGGGGTAGGGTTAGGGTTATGGTACAGGTTAGGGTTAGGGTTAGGTTTAGGTTTAGAGTTAGGGTTAGGGTGAGAATTAGGATTAGGGTTACGTTACAGTTTAGAATAGGTTTAGGGTTAGTGTTACGGTACAGGTAAGGTTTTTGGTTAGGTTTAGTGTTTGGGTTAGGTTTAGTTTTAGGGTTAGATTTGCGGTACAGTTGTTGGTTAGGGGTATAGGTAGGGTTAGGGTTAGTGTTAGGGTTACGGTACAGGGTAGGGTAAGGTTTGTGGTGGGGTTACGGTATAGGTAGGGTTAGGATAACAGTACAGGTTAGGGTTACGGTCAGGGGTAGGGTTACGGTACAGGTAATGGTTAGGGTTAGGGTTAGCATTAGTGTTAGGGTTATTATGGTAGAGTTTATGGTTAAGTTTAGGGTTAGGGTTAAGGTTATGGTAGTGGTGACGGTTAGGCTAGGGTTGGGTTTAGGGTTACGGTTACTGTACAGGTTAGGTTTACGGTTAGGGATAGGGTTAGGGTTAGGGTTACGGTACAGGTAATGGTTAGGGTTACGGTAATGTTAAGGGTTAGGGTTATGGTTACGGTTAGGGTTACGGTACAGGTTAGGGTTAGGGTTAGGGAAAGGATTACGGTACAGGTTAGGGTTAGGGTTAGGTGTAGGGTTAGGATTAGATTTAGGGTTATGTTTAGGGGTAGGGTTACGGTACAGTTTAGGATAGGGTAGGGTTAGTGTTACGGAAGAGGTAAGGGTTACGGTTAGGGTTAGGTTTAGGTTAGTGTTAGGGTTAGGTTTGCGGTACAGTTGTGGGTTAGGGTTATGGGTAGTGTTAGGGTTAGGGTTTCGGTATAGGTTAGTGTTAGGTTTAGGTTTAGGGTTAGGGTTACGGCATAGGTTAGGTTTAGGGTGAGGGTTAGGTTTACGGTACAGGTTAGAGTTAGGGTTAGTGTTACCATACAGGTTAGGGTTAGGGTTAAGTTTTGTGTTAGGTTTAGGTATGTGGGACATTTAGGGTTATGATTACGTTAAGGGTTACCGTACAGGTTAGGGTTAGGGTTAGGGTTACCATAAAGGTTAGAGTCAGGTTTAGGGTTAGGGTTAGGGTTACGGTTAGGGTTAGAGTTGCGGTACAGGTTAGGGTTAGGGTAGCATGGGCGTTACCGTAAAGGTTAGGGTTAGGGTTATCGTTAAGGTTAGGGTTGCAGTACAGGGTTGGGTTATGGTTAGGGTTACGGTTTCGGTACAGGTAAACATTAGGTTTAGGGTTAGGGATACAGTACAGGTGGTTACTGTTAGGGTTAGGGTTAGGGTTAGGGTTACGGTACCGGTTAGGGTGAAGTATGGTTAGGGTTAGGGTTACGGATGAGGTTAGGGTTAGGGTTAGGGTTAGGTTTGCGGTACATGTTAGGATTAGGGTTAGTGTTGGGGTTACCTAAAAGTTAGGGTTAGGGTTATGGTTAGTGTTAGGGTTGCAGTACAGTTTAGGGTTAGTGTTAGGGTTACGGTTACAGTTACTTTAGGGTTAGAGTTAGGTTTGGATTACAGCACATGTTATGGTTAGGGTTAGGGTTAGGGTTAGGTTTACGGTACAGGTTAGGGTTACGGTTAGGGGTAGGGTTACGGTACAGGTAAGGGTTAGCTTTAGGGTTAGCGTTAAGGTTAGATTTACGGTACAGTTTAGGGTTAATTTAGGTTTAGGGTTAGGGTTACGGTAGTGGTTAGGGTTAGGCTTAGGGTTGGGATTAGGGTTACGATTACGGTTACGGTAGAGTTTAGGTTTACGGTTAGGGTTAGGGTAGGGTTAAGGTTAGGGTTAGGGTTAGGGTTACGGTAGAGGTTAGGGTTTGGTTTAGGTTTAAGGTTAGGGTTACGGTAAAGTTAGAATTAGGGTTAAGGTTAGGGTTAGGGTTAGGGTTAGAGTTATGGTACGGGATAGGGTTAGGGTTAGTTTTAGCGTTACAGTACAGGTTAGGTTTAAGTTCAGGGTTAGGGTTAGGGTTAGGGTTAAGGTACAGGTTAGGGTTGGGGTTACGTTTATGGTAGTTATGGTTAGCCTTAGGGTTGGGTTTAGGGTTAGGTTTACGGTTACGGTCAGGTTAGGGTTACGGTTAGGGTTAGGGTTAGGGTTAGGGTTAGGGTTAGGTTACTGTTAGGGTTAGGGTTAGGGTTATGGTACAGGTTACGGTTAGGGTTAGGTTTAAGGTTAGGGTTAGGGATAGGTTTAGGTTTAGTGTTAGGTTTACGGTAGGGTTAGGGTTAGGGTTAGGTTACCGTACAGGTTACGGTTACGGTAAGGTTTAGTGTTAGGGTTAGGTTTGCGAGACAGTTTCGGTTTATGGTTACGGTTAGGGTAACCGTACAAGTGAGGGTTAGGGTAGGGTTAGGTGACCCGTACAGGTTAGAGTCCTGGCAGGGTTAGGGTTAGGGTTACGTTAATGTTAGAGTTGCGGTACAGGTTAGGGTTATGGTTAGGGTTAGTGTTGGGCTTACCGGAAAGGTTAGGGTTAGAGTTATCGTTAGGGTTAGGGTTGCAGTACAGGGTAGGTTTAGGGTTAGGGTTACTGTTATGGTACAGGATAGCATTAGGTTTAGGGTTAGGGTTAGGGTTACAGTACAAGTTATGGTTGGGTTAGGGTTAGGGTTAGGGTTACGGTACAGGTTAGGGTTAGGGTTAGGGTTAGGAATACAGTACAGGTTAGGGTGAAGATTTGGGTTAGGGTTAGGGTTATGGTACAAGTTAGGGTTACGGTTAGGTTTAGGGTTAGGGTTACGGTAAAGTTAGAGATAGGGTTAGGGTTAGGGTAAGGTTTAGGTTTACGGTACAGGTTAGGTTTAGGGTTAGTGTTGGGGTTACCTTAAAGGTTAGGGTTAGGGTTATGGTTAGGGTTAGGGTTGCAGTACAGTTTAGGGTTAGTGTTAGGGTGACGGTTACAGTTACTTTAGGTTAGAGTTAGGGTTCGGATTACAGCACATGTTATGGTTAGGGTTAGGGTTAGGGTTCGGGTTACGGTACAGTTTAGGGTTACCGTTAGGGGTAGGGTTACGGTACAGGTAAGGGTTAGCTTTAGGGTTAGTGTTAAGGTTAGATTTACGGTACAGTTTAGGGTTAAGTTTAGGGTTAGGGTTAGGGTTACGGTAGTGATTAGGGTTAGGCTTAGGGTTGGGTTTGGGGTTACGATTACGGTTACGGTAGAGGTTAGGTTTACGGTTAGGGTTAGGGTTAGGGTTAAGGTTAGGGTTAGTGTTACGGTAGAGGTTAGGGTTTTGGTTAGGGTTAAGGTTAGGGTTAGGGATAGGGATGCGGTACAAATTAGGGATATGGTTATGTTTAGGGTTACCTTACAGGTTAGGGTTAGGGTTAGGGTGAGGGTTAGGGTTTGGGTTAAGTTTACCGTACAGGTTAGTGTCAGTGTTAGGGTTAGGGTTAGGGTTAGGGTTGCGGTAAATGTTAGGGTTAGGTTTAGTGTTGGGGTTACCATAAATATTAGGGTTAGTGTTATGGTTAGGGTTAGGGTTGCAGTACAGTTTAGGGTTAGTGTTAGGGTTACGGTTACGGTTACTTTAGGGTTAGAGTTAGGTTTCGGATTACAGCACATGTTATGGTTAGGGTTAGGGTTACGGTTACGGTACAGGTTAGCATTTGGGATAGGGTTAGGGTTAGGGTTACAGTACAGGTTATGGTTAGGTCTAGGGTTAGGGTTAGGGTTACGGTACAAGTTAGGGTTATGGTTAGGGTTAGGGTTAGGGTTAGGGTTAGCTTTAGGGTTACGGTACAGTTTAGGGTTAGGGTTAGGGTTATGGTTACGGTACAGGTTAGCATTAGGGGTAGGGTTAGGGATAGGGTTACAGTACAGGTGATGGTTAGGTTTAGGGTTAGCCTTAGGGTTACGGTACAGTTTAGGGTTAGGGTTAGGGTTACATTACAAGTTAGGGGAAGTTTAGGGTTAGGGTTAGGGATACGGTACAGGTTAGGGTTAGGGTTAGGTGTAGGGTGAGAGTTAGGTTTAGGGTTAGGTTTAGGGGTAGGGTTAGGGTTACGGTACAGTTTAGGATAGGGTTAGGATTAGTGTTATGGTACAGGTAAGGATTACGGTTAGGGTTAGGGTTAGGGTTAGGGGGTTAGGTTTAGGGTTAGGGTTAGGGTTGCGGTACAGGTTAGGGTTAGGGTTAGGGTTAGGGTTAGGGTTAGGGGTTAGGGTTAGGTTTACGGTACAGGTTAGGGTTAGGTTTAGGTTTAGCGTTAGGTTTAGGGTTAGGTTTACGGTAGAGGTTAGGGTTTGGTTTAGGATTAGGGTTAGGTTTAGGGTTAGGGTTATGGTACCGTTTAGGTTTAGGGTTAGGTTTAGGGTTAGGGTTACCGTACAGTTTAAGGTTAGGGTTAGGTTACGGTCAGGTTAAGGTTAGTGTTACGTTACTATTTAGAGTTACGGTGAGGTTTATTGTTAGGTTTACTGTATTGGTTAGCGTTAGGTTTAGGGATAGGGTTAGGGTTAGGGTTCCAGTACAGATTAGGTTTGGGTTAGGGTTAAGGTTAGGGTTACCGTACAGGTTAGGGTTAGAGTTAGAGTTAGGTTTAGGGATGCGGTACAGGTTAGGGATATGGTTACATTTTGGGTTACCTTACAGGTTAGGCTTAGGGTTAGGGTTAGTGTGAGGGTTATGGTTAGGGTTTGGATTACGGTACAGGTTAGTGTCAGGGTTAGGGATAGGGTTAGGTTTAGCGTTAGGGTTAAGTTTGCGGTACATGTTAGGGTTAGGGTTGGTGTTGGGGTTACCGTAAAGGTTAGGGTGAGGTTTAGTGTTAGGGTTAGGGTTTATGGTAAAGTTTAGGTTTACTTTTAGGATTAGTGTTACGGTACAGGTAAGGGATACGGTTATGGTTAGGGTTATAGTTAGGGTTAGGGTTAGGGTTAGGGTTAAGTTTGCGGTACAGTTGTGGGTTAGGTTATGGGTAGGTTTAGGGTTAGGGTTAGGGTTACCGTACATGTTCGGGTTAGGGTTAGGGTTACGGTTAGGGTTACCTTACAGGTAAGGATTACGGTTAGGGTTAGTGTTAGGGATAGGGTTACGTTTACGGTACAAGTTAGGTTAGGGTTAGGGTTAGGTTTACGGTACAAGTTAGGATTACATTTAGGTTTAGGGTTAGGGTTACGGTATAGGTTAGCGTTAGGTTTAGGGTTAGGGTTATGTTTAGGGTTACGGTACAGGTTAAGGTTACGGTTAGGGTTAGGTTTAGGGTAAAGTTATGGTACAGGATAGGGTTAGGGTTAGGTTTAAGGTTAGGGTTAGGGATAGGTTTAGGTTTAGTGTTAGGTTTATGGTACAGGTTAGGGTTAGGTTTAGGTTTACCGTACAGGTTAGGGTTAGGGTTAGGTTTAGTGTTAGGGTTAGGTTTGCGAGACAGTTTCGGTTTATGGTTACGGTTAGGGTTACCATACAGGTTAGGTTTAGGGTAGGGTTAGGTTTACGGTACAGGTTAGAGTCCGGGCAGGGTTAGGGTTAGGGTTACGTTTAGTGTTAGAGTTGCGGTACAGGTTAGGGTTATGGTTAGGGTTAGTGTTGGGCTTACCAGAAAGGTTAGTGTTAGGGTTATCGTTAGGGTTAGGGTTGCAGTACAGAGTAGGTTTAGGGTTAGGGTTACTGTTACGGTACAGGTTAGCATTAGGGTTAGGGTTAGGGTTAGGGTTACAGTACAAGTTATGGTTGGGTTAGGGTTAGGGTTAGGGTTACGGTACAGGTTAGGGTTAGGGTTAGGGTTAGGAATACAGTACAGGTTAGGGTGAAGGTTTGGGTTAGGGTTAGGGTTATGGTACAAGTTAGGGTTACGGTTAGGTTTAGGTTTAGGGTTACGGTAAAGTTAGAGATAGGGTTAGGGTTAGGGTGAGGGTTAGGGTTACGGTACAGGTTAGGTTTAGGGTTAGTGTTGGGGTTACCTTAAAGGTTAGGGTTAGGGTTATGGTTAGGGTTAGGGTTGCAGTACAGTTTAGGGTTAGTGTTAGGGTTATGATTACAGTTACTTTAGGGTTAGAGTTAGGGTTCGGATTACAGCACATGTTATGGTTATGGTTAGGGTTAGGGTTAGGGTTCGGGTTACGGTACAGGTAAGGGTTAGCTTTAGGGTTAGCGTTAAGGTTAGATTTACGGTACAGTTTAGGGTTAAGTTTAGGGTTAGGGTTAGGGTTACGGTAGTGATTAGGGTTAGGCTTAGGGTTGGGATTGGGGTTACGATTACGGTTACGGTAGAGGTTAGGTTTACGGTTAGGGTTAGGGTTAGGGTTAAGGTTAGGGTTAGGGTTACGGTAGAGGTTAGGGTTTTGGTTAGGGTTAAGGTTAGGGTTAGGGATAGGTTTAGGTTTAGTGTTAGGTTTATAGTACAGGTTACGGTTAGGGCTATGGTTAGGGTTACCGTACAGGTTAGGGTTAGGGTTAGGGATAGGGATGCGGTACAAATTAGGGATATGTTTATGTTTAGGGTTACCTTACAGGTTAGGGTTAGTGTTAGGGTGAGGGTTAGGGTTTGGGTTAAGTTTACCGTACAGGTTAGTGTCAGTGTTAGGGTTAGGGTTAGGGTTGCGGTAAATGTTAGGGTTAGGTTTAGTGTTGGGGTTACCATATATGTTAGGGTTAGGGTTATGGTTAGGGTTAGGGTTGCAGTACAGTTTAGGGTTAGTGTTAGGGTTACGGTTACGGTTACTTTAGGGTTAGAGTTAGGTTTCGGATTACAGCACATGTTATTTTTAGGGTTAGGGTTATGGTTACGGTACAGGTTAGCATTTGGGATAGGGTTAGGGTTAGGGTTACAGTACAGGTTATGGTTAGGTTTAGCGTTAGGGTTAGGGTTACGGTACAAGTTAGGGTTATGGTTAGGGTTAGGGTTAGGGTTAGGGTTAGGGTTAGCTTTAGGGTTACCGTACAGTTTAGGGTTAGGGTTAGGGTTATGGTTACGGTACAGGTTAGCATTAGGGGTAGGGTTAGGGATAGGGTTACAGTACAGGTTATGGTTAGGTTTAGGGTTAGCCTTAGGGTTACGGTACAGTTTAGGGTTAGGGTTAGGGTTACATTACAGGTTAGGGGAAGTTTAGGGTTAGGGTTAGGGATACGGTACAGGTTAGAGTTAGGGTTAGGTGTAGGGTGAGAGGTTTAGGGTTAGGTTTAGGGGTAGGGTTAGGGTTACGGTACAGTTTAGGATAGGGTTAGGATTAGTGTTATGGTACAGGTAAGGATTACGGTTAGGGTTAGGGTTAGGGTTAGGTTTAGGGTTAGGTTTAGGGTTAGGGTTAGGGTTGCGGTACAGGTTAGGGTTAGGGTTAGGGTTAGGGTTAGGGTTAGGTTTACGGTACAGGTTAGGGTTAGGTTTAGGTTTAGCGTTAGGGTTAGGGTTAGGTTTACGGTAGAGGTTAGGGTTAGGGTTACGATTAGGGTTAGGTATAGAGTTAGGGTTATGGTACCGTTTAGGTTTAGGGTTAGGTTTAGGGTTAGGGTTACCGTACAGTTTAAGGTTAGGGTTAGGTTAGGGTCAGGTTAAGGTTAGTGTTACGTTACTATTTAGAGTTACGGTGAGGTTTATTGTTAGGTTTACTGTATAGGTTAGCGTTAGGGTTAGGGATAGGGTTAGGGTTAGGGTTCCAGTACAGATTAGGTTGGGTTAGGGTTAAGGTTAGGGTTACCGTACAGGTTAGGGTTAGAGTTAGAGTTAGGTTTAGGGATGCGGTACAGGTTAGGGATATGGTTACATTTTGGGTTACCTTACAGGTTAGGGTTAGGGTTAGGGTTAGTGTGAGGGTTATGGTTAGGGTTTGGATTACCGTACAGGTTAGTGTCAGGGTTAGGGATAGGGTTAGGTTTAGGGTTAGGGTTAAGTTTGCGGTACATGTTAGGGTTAGGGTTGGTGTTGGGGTTACCGTAAAGGTTAGGGTGAGGGTTAGGGTTGCAGTACAGTTTAGGTTTACTTTTAGGATTAGTGTTACGGTACAGGTTAGGGTTAGGGTTAGCATTCGGGTTACAACACAGGCTATGTTTAGGATTAGGTTTAGGGTTAGGGTTACGGTATATGTAAGGGTTAGGTTTAGGGTCAGTGTTAGGTTTAGGGTTACTGTACAGGTTAGGGTTAGGGTTACTTTTAGGGTTACAGTACAGGTTAGGGTTAGGTTTAGGGTTACGGTTAGAGTTAGAGTTAGGGTTAGTGTTAGGGTTACTGTACAGTTTAGGATAGGGTTAGGGTTAGTGTTACGGTACAGGTAAAGGTTTCTGTTAGGGTTAGTGTTAGGGTTAGGGTTAGTTTTAGGGTTAGATTTGCGGTACCGTTGTGGGTTAGGGTTACAGTTAGGATTAGGGTTAGAGTTAGTGTTAGGGTTAGGATTGCGATACAGTTGTGGGTTAGGGTTATGGGGAGGGTTATGTTAGGGTTAGGGTTACGGTACAGTGTAGGGTTAGGTTGAGGGTTAGGGTTAGGGTTACGGTACATGTTAGGTTTAGGGTTAGGGTTAGGGTTATGGTACTGGTTAGGGTTACGGTTAGGTGTAGGGTGAGAGTTAGGTTTATGGTTAGGTTTAGGGGTAGGGTTAGGGTTACGGTACAGTTTAGGATAGGGTTAGGGTTAGTGTTACGGTACAGGTAAGGATTACGGTTAGGGTTAGGGTTAGGTTTAGGGTTAGGGTTAGGGTTGCGGTACAGGTTAGGGTTAGGGTTAGGTTTAGGGTTAGGGTTACCGTACAGTTTAAGGTTAGGTTTAGGTTAGGGTCATGTTAAGGTTAGTGTTACGTTACTATTTAGAGTTACGGTGAGGTTTATTGTTAGGTTTACTGTATAGTTTAGCGTTAGGGTTAGGGATAGGGTTAGGGTTAGGGTCCAGTACAGATTAGGGTTGGGTTAGGGTTAAGGTTAGGGTTACCGTACAGGTTAGGGTTAGAGTTAGAGTTAGGTTTAGGGATGCGGTACAGGTTAGGGATATGGTTACATTTTGGGTTACCTTACAGGTTAGGGTTAGGGTTAGGGTTAGTGTGAGGGTTATGGTTAGGGTTTGGATTACCGTACAGGTTAGTGTCAGGGTTAGGGATAGGGTTAGGTTTAGGGTTAGGGTTAAGTTTGCGGTACATGTTAGGGTTAGGGTTGGTGTTGGCGTTACCGTAAAGGTTAGGGTGAGGGTTAGGGTTGCAGTACAGTTTAGGGTTAGTGTTAGGGTTACTGTTACGGTACAGGTTAGGGTTAGGGTAGCGTTCGGGTTACAACACAGGCTATGTTTAGGATTAGGTTTAGGGTTAGGGTTACGGTATATGTAAGGGTTAGGTTTAGGGTCAGTGTTAGGTTTAGGGTTACTGTACAGGTTAGGGTTAGGGTTACTTTTAGGGTTACAGTACAGGTTAGGGTTAGGTTTAGGGTTACGGTTAGAGTTAGAGTTAGGGTTAGTGTTAGGGTTACTGTACAGTTTAGGATAGGGTTAGGGTTAGTGTTACGGTACAGGTAAAGGTTTCTGTTAGGGTTAGTGTTACACTAACACTAAGGGTTAGGGTTAGTTTTAGGGTTAGATTTGCGGTACCATTGTGGGTTAGGGTTACAGTTAGGATTAGGGTTAGAGTTAGTGTTAGGGTTAGGATTGCAATACAGTTGTGGGTTAGGGTTATGGGGAGGGTTATGTTAGCGTTAGGGTTACGGTACAGTGTAGGGTTAGGTTGAGGGTTAGGGTTAGGGTTACGGTACATGTTAGGTTTAGGGTTAGGGTTAGGGTTATGGTACTGGTTAGGGTTACGGTTAGGTGTAGTGTTACGGTACAGGTAAGGGTTAGGTTTAGGTTTAGCGTTAGGATATGATTTAAGGTACAGTTTAGGGTTAAGTTTAGGGTTAGCGTTAGGGTTACGATAGTGGTTAGGGTTAGGCTTAGGTTTGGGTTTAGGGTTACGGTTACGGTTATGGTAGAGGTTAGGTTTATGGTTAGGGTTAGGCTTAGGTTTACGGTTAGTGTTAAGGTTAGGGTTAGGGTTACGGTAGAGGTTAGGGTTAGTGTTACGGTAAGGTTAGGGTTAGGGATAGGTTTAGGTTTAGAGTTATGTTTACGGTACAGGTTAGGGTTAGGGTTAGGGTTAGGGTTGCCGCACACATTAGGGTTAGGGTAATGTTTAGGGTTAGGGTTACGGTACATGTTAGGGTGAAGCTTAGGGTTAGGGTTAGGTTTACGGTATAGGTTAGGGTTAGGGTTAAGGTTACCGTAGAGGTTAGGGTGAGGGTTAGTGTTAGGGATAGGGTTTATGGTAAAGTTTAGGTTTACTTTTAGGATTAGTGTTACGGTACAGGTAAGCGTTACGGTTATGGTTAGGGTTATAGTTAGGGTTAGGGTTAGGGTTAGGGTTAGGGTTAAGTTTGCGGTACAGTTGTGGGTTAGGTTATGGGTAGGTTTAGGGTTAGGGTTAGGGTTACCGTACATGTTCGGGTTAGGGTTAGGGTTACGGTTAGGGTTACCTTACAGGTAAGGATTACGGTTAGGGTTAGTGTTAGGGATAGGGTTACGTTTACGGTACAAGTTAGGGTTTGGGTTAGGGTTAGGGTTAGGGTTACGGTACAAGTTAGGATTACATTTAGGTTTAGGGTTAGGGTTACAGTATAGGTTAGCGTTAGGTTTAGGGTTAGGGTTATGTTTAGGGTTACGGTACAGGTTAAGGTTACGGTTATGGTTAGGTTTAGGGTTAGGGTTATGGTACAGGATAGGGTTAGGGTTAGTGTTAGCGTTACGGAACTGGTTAGGTTTAAGTTCAGGGTTAGGGTTAGGGTTAGAGTTACGGTCAGGTTAGGGTTGGGGTTACGTTTATGGTAGTTATGGTTAGGCTTAGGGTTGGGTTTAGGGTTAGGTTTACGGTTACGGTCAGGTTAGGGTTACTGTTAGGTTTAGGGTTAGGGTTAAGGTACGGTTAGGGTTAGGGTTAGGGTTACGGTACAGGTTACGGTTAGGGTTAGGTTTAAGGTTAGGGTTAGGGATAGGTTTAGGTTTAGTGTTAGGTTTACGGTACAGGTTAGGGTTAGGTTTAGGTTTACCGTACAGGTTAGGGTTAGGGTTAGGTTTAGTGTTAGGGTTAGGTTTGCGAGACAGTTTCGGTTTATGGTTACGGTTAGGGTTACCATACAGGTTAGGTTTAGGGTAGGGTTAGGTTTACCGTACAGGTTAGAGTCCGGGCAGGGTTAGGGTTAGGGTTACGTTTAGTGTTAGAGTTGCGGTACAGGTTAGGGTTATGGTTAGGGTTAGTGTTGGGCTTACCAGAAAGGTTAGGGTTAGGGTTATCGTTAGGGTTAGGGTTGCAGTACAGAGTAGGTTTAGGGTTAGGGTTACTGTTAGGGTACAGGTTAGCATTAGGGTTAGGGTTAGGGTTAGGGTTACAGTACAAGTTATGGTTGGGTTAGGGTTAGGGTTACGGTACAGGTTAGGGTTAGGGTTAGGGTTAGGAATACAGTACAGGTTAGGGTGAAGGTTTGGGTTAGGGTTAGGGTTATTGTACAAGTTAGGGTTACGGTTAGGTTTAGGTTTAGGGTTACGGTAAAGTTAGAGATAGGGTTAGGGTTAGGGTGAGGGTTAGGGTTATGGTACAGGTTAGGTTTAGGGTTAGTGTTGGGGTTACCTTAAAGGTTAGGGTTAGGGTTATGGTTAGGGTTAGGGTTGCAGTACAGTTTAGGGTTAGTGTTAGGGTTATGATTACAGTTACTTTAGCGTTAGAGTTAGGGTTCGGATTACAGCACATGTTATGGTTATGGTTAGGGTTAGGGTTAGGGTTCGTGTTACGGTACAGGTAAGGGTTAGCTTTAGGGTTAGCATAAGGTTAGATTTACGGTACAGTTTATGGTTAAGTTTAGGGTTAGGGTTAGGGTTACGGTAGTGATTAGGGTTAGGCTTAGGGTTGGGATTGGGGTTACGATTACGGTTACGGTAGAGGTTAGGTTTATGGTTAGGGTTAGGGTTAGGGTTAAGGTTAGGGTTAGGGTTACGGTAGAGGTTAGGTTTTTGGTTAGGGTTAAGGTTAGGGTTAGGGATAGGTTTAGGTTTAGTGTTAGGTTTATGGTACAGGTTACGGTTAGGGCTATGGTTAGGGTTACCGTACAGGTTAGGGTTAGGGTTAGGGATAGGGATGCGGTACAAATTAGGGATATGGTTATGTTTAGGGTTACCTTACAGGTTAGGGTTAGGGTTAGGGTGAGGGTTAGGGTTTGGGTTAAGTTTACCGTACAGGTTAGTGTCAGTGTTAGGGTTAGGGTTAGGGTTAGGGTTAGGGTTGCGGTAAATGTTAGGGTTAGGTTTAGTGTTGGGGTTACCATAAATGTTAGGGTTAGGGTTATGGTTAGGGTTAGGGTTGCAGTACAGTTTAGTGTTAGGGTTACGGTTACGGTTACTTTAGGGTTAGAGTTAGGTTTCGGATTACAGCACATGTTATGGTTAGGGTTAGGGTTACGGTTACGGTACAGGTTAGCATTTGGGATAGGGTTAGGGTTAGGGTTACAGTACAGGTTATGGTTAGGTTTAGGGTTAGTGTTAGGGTTACGGTACAAGTTAGGGTTAGGGGGTTAGGGTTAGGGTTAGGGTTAGCTTTAGGGTTACGGTACAGTTAGGGTTAGGGTTAGGGTTATGGTTACGGTACAGGTTAGCATTAGGGGTAGGGTTAGGGATAGGGTTACAGTACAGGTTATGGTTAGGTTTAGGGTTAGCCTTAGGGTTACGGTACAGTTTAGGGTTAGGGTTAGGATTATGGTTACATTACAGGTTAGGGGAAGTTTAGGGTTAGGGTTAGGGATACGGTACAGGTTAGAGTTAGGGTTAGGTGTAGGGTGAGAGGTTTAGGGTTAGGTTTAGGGGTAGGGTTAGGGTTACGGTACAGTTTAGGATAGGGTTAGGATTAGTGTTATGGTACAGGTAAGGATTACGGTTAGGGTTAGGGTTAGGGTTAGGTTTAGGGTTCAGTTTAGGGTTAGGGTTAGGGTTGCGGTACAGGTTAGGTTTAGGGTTAGGGTTAGGGTTAGGTTTACGGTATAGGTTAGGGTTAGGTTTAGGTTTAGCGGTAGGGTTAGGGTTAGGTTTACGGTAGAGGTTAGGGTTAGGTTTAGGATTAGGGTTAAGGTTAGGGTTATGGTTCCGTTTAGGTTTAGGGTTAGGCTTAGGGTTAGGGTTCCCATGTAGTTTAAGGTTAGGGTTAGGTTAGGGTCAGGTTAAGGTTAGTGTTACGTTACTATTTAGAGTTACGGTGAGGTTTATTGTTAGGTTTACTGTATAGGTTAGCGTTAGGTTTAGGGATAGGGTTAGGGTTAGGGTTCCAGTACAGATTAGGTTTGGGTTAGGGTTAAGGTTAGGGTTACCGTACAGGTTAGGGTTAGAGTTAGAGTTAGGTTAGGGATGCGGTACAGTTTAGGGATATGGTTACATTTTGGGTTACCTTACAGGTTAGGCTTAGGGTTAGGGTTAGTGTGAGGGTTATGGTTAGGGTTTGGATTACCGTACAGGTTAGTGTCAGGGTTAGGGATAGGGTTAGGTTTAGGGTTAGGGTTAAGTTTGCGGTACATGTTAGGGTTAGGGTTGGTGTTGGGGTTACCGTAAAGGTTAGGGTGAGGGTTAGGGTTGCAGTACAGTTTAGGGTTAGTGTTAGGGTTACTGTTACGGTACAGGTTAGGGTTAGGGTTAGCGTTCGGGTTACAACACAGGCTATGTTTAGGATTAGGTTTAGGGTTAGGGTTACGGTATATGTAAGGGTTAGTTTTAGGGTCAGTGTTAGGTTTAGGGTTACTGTACAGGTTAGGGTTAGGGTTACTTTTAGGGGTACAGTACAGGTTAGGGTTAGGTTTAGGGTTACGGTTAGAGTTAGAGTTAGGGTTATTGTTAGGGTTACTGTACAGTTTAGGATAGGGTTAGGGTTAGTGTTACGGTACAGGTAAAGGTTTCTGTTAGGGTTAGTGTTAGGGTTAGGGTTAGTTTTAGGGTTAGATTTGCGGTACCGTTGTGGGTTAGGGTTACAGTTAGGATTAGGGTTAGAGTTAGTGTTAGGGTTAGGATTGCGATACAGTTGTGGGTTAGGGTTATGGGGAGGGTTATGTTAGGGTTAGGGTTACGGTACAGTGTAGGGTTAGGTTGAGGGTTAGGGTTAGGGTTACGGTACATGTTAGGTTTAGGGTTAGGGTTAGGGTTATGGTACTGGTTAGGGTTACGGTTAGGTGTAGGGTTACGGTACAGGTAAGGGTTAGGTTTAGGTTTAGCGTTAGGATAAGGTTTAAGGTACAGTTTAGGGTTAAGTTTAGGGTTAGCGTTAGGGTTACGATAGTGGTTAGGGTTAGGCTTAGGTTTGGGTTTAGGGTTACGGTTACGGTTATGGTAGAGGTTAGGTTTACGGTTAGGGTTAGGCTTAGGTTTACGGTTAGTGTTAAGGTTAGGTTTAGGGTTACGGTAGAGGTTAGGGTTAGTGTTACGGTAAGATTAGGGTTAGGGATAGGTTTAGGTTTAGTGTTATGTTTACGGTACAGGTTAGGGTTAGGGTTAGGGTTGCCGCACACATTAGGGTTAGGGTAATGTTTAGGGTAAGGGTTACGGTACATGTTAGGGTGAAGGTTAGGGTTAGGTTTAGGTTTACGGTATAGGTTAGGGTTAGGGTTAAGGTTACCGTAGAGGTTAGGGTGAGGGTTAGTGTTAGGGATAGGGTTTATGGTAAAGTTTAGGTTTACTTTTAGGATTAGTGTTACGGTACAGGTAAGGGTTACGGTTATGGTTAGGGTTATAGTTAGGGTTAGGGTTAGGGTTAGGGTTAAGGTTAAGTTTGCGGTACAGTTGTGGGTTAGGTTATGGGTAGGTTTAGGGTTAGGGTTAGGGTTACCGTACATGTTCGGGTTAGGGTTAGGGTTACGGTTAGGGTTACCTTACAGGTAAGGATTACGGTTAGGGTTAGTGTTAGGGATAGGGTTACATTTATGGTACAAGTTAGGGTTAGGGTTAGGGTTAGGGTTACGGTACAAGTTAGGATTACATTTAGGTTTAGGGTTAGGGTTACGGTATAGGTTAGCGTTAGGTTTAGGGTTAGGGTTATGTTTAGGGTTACGGTACAGGTTAAGGTTACGGTTAGGGTTAGGTTTAGGGTTAGGGTTATGGTACAGGATAGGGTTAGGGTTAGTGTTAGCGTTATGGAAAAGGTTAGGTTTAAGTTCAGGGTTAGGGTTAGGGTTAGAGTTACGGTCAGGTTAGGGTTGGGGTTACGTTTATGGTAGTTATGGTTAGGCTTAGGGTTGGGTTTAGGGTTAGGTTTACGGTTACGGTCAGTTTAGGGTTACTGTTAGGGTTAGGGTTAGGGTTAAGGTACGGTTAGGGTTAGGGTTAGGGTTACGGTACAGGTTACGGTTAGGGTTAGGTTTAAGGTTAGGGTTAGGGATAGGTTTAGGTTTAGTGTTAGGTTTATGGTGCAGGTTAGGGTTAGGTTTAGGTTTACCGTACAGGTTAGGGTTAGGGTTAGGTTTAGTGTTAGGGTTAGGTTTGCGAGACAGTTTCGGTTTATGGTTACGGTTAGGGTTACCATACAGGTTAGGTTTAGGGTAGGGTTAGGTTTACGGTACAGATTAGAGTCCGGTCAGGGTTAGGGTTAGGGTTACGTTTAGTGTTAGAGTTGCGGTACAGGTTAGGGTTATGGTTACGGTTAGTGTTGGGCTTACTGGAAAAGTTAGGGTTAGGGTTACCGTTAGGGTTAGGGTTGCAGTACAGAGTAGGTTTAGGGTTAGGGTTACTGTTACGGTACAGGTTAGCATTAGGGTTAGGGTTAGGATTAGGGTTACAGTATAAGTTATGGTTCGGGTTAGGGTTAGGGTTAGGGTTACGGTACAGGTTAGGGTTAGGGTTAGGAATACAGTACAGGTTAGGGTGAAGGTTTGGGTTAGGGTTAGGGTTATGGTACAAGTTAGGGTTACGGTTAGGTTTAGGGTTAGCGTTACGGTAAAGTTAGAGATAGGGTTAGGGTTAGGTTTAGGTTTATGGTACAGGTTAGGTTTAGGGTTAGTGTTGGGGTTACCTTAAAGGTTAGGGTTAGGGTTATGGTTAGGGTTAGGGTTGCAGTACAGTTTAGGGTTAGTGTTAGGGTTACTGTTACAGTTACTTTAGGGTTAGAGTTAGGGTTCGGATTACAGCACATGTTATGGTTAGGGTTAGGGTTAGGGTTAGGGTTAGGGTTGGGGTTACGGTACAGTTTCGGGTTACCGTTAGGGGTAGGGTTACAGTACAGGTAAGGGTTAGCTTTAGGGTTAGTGTTAAGGTTAGATTTACGGTACAGTTTAGGGTTAAGTTTAGGGTTATGGTTAGGGTTACGGTAGTGATTAGGGTTAGGCTTAGGGTTGGGATTACGGTTACGATTACGGTTACGGTAGAGGTTAGGTTTACGGTTAGGGTTAGGGTTAGGGTTAAGGTTAGGTTTAGGGTTAGGGTTACAGTAGAGGTTAGGATTTGGGTTAGGGTTAAGGTTAGGGTTAGGGATAGGTTTAGGTTTAGTGTTAGGTTTATGGTACAGGTTAGGGTTAGGGCTATGGTTAGGGTTACCGTACAGGTTAGGGTTAGGGTTAGGGATAGGGATGCCTTACAGGTTAGGGATATGGTTATGTTGAGGGTTACCTTACAGGTTAGGGTTAGGGTTAGGGTGAGGGTTAGGGTTAGGTTTAAGATTACCGTACAGGTTAGTGTCAGTGTTAGGGTTAGGGTTAGGGTTGCGGTAAATGTTAGGTTTAGGGTTAGTGTTGGGGTTACCATAAATGTTAGGGTTAGGGTTATGGTTAGGGATAGGGTTGCAGTACAGTTTAGGGTTAGTGTTAGAGTTACGGTTACGGTTACTTTAGGGTTAGAGTTAGGGTTCGGATTACAGCACATGTTATGGTTAGGGTTAGGGTGAGGGTTATGGTTAGGGTTAAGATTACCGTACAGGTTAGTGTCAGTGTTAGGGTTAGGGTTAGGGTTAGGGTTGCGGTAAATTTTAGGGTTAGGGTTAGTGTTGGGGTTACCATAAATGTTAGGGTTAGGGTTATGGTTAGGGTTAGGGTTGCAGGACAGTTTAGGGTTAGTGTTAGGGTTACGGTTACGGTTACCTTAGGGTTAGAGTTAGGGTTTGGATTACAGCACATGTTAAGGTTAGGTTAGGGTTAGGGTTACGGTACAGGTTAGGGTTAGGGTTAGGGTTACGGTTACGGTACAGGTTAGCATTTGGGATAGGGTTAGGGTTAGGGTTACAGTACAGGTTATGGTTAGGTTTAGGCTTAGGGTTAGGGTTACGGTACAAGTTAGGATTAGGGTTAGGGTTAGGGTTAGGGTTAGCTTTAGTGTTACGGTACAAGTTAGGGTTAGGGCTATGGTTACGGTACAGGTTAGCATTAGGGGTAGGGTTAGGGATAGGGTTACAGTACAGGTGATGGTTAGGTTTAGGGTTAGCCTTAGGGTTACGGTACAGTTTAGGGTTAGGGTTAGGGTTACATTACAAGTTAGGGGAAGTTTAGGGTTAGGGTTAGGGATACGGTACAGGTTAGGGTTAGGGTTAGGTGTAGGGTGAGAGTTAGGTTTAGGGTTAGGTTTAGGGGTAGGGTTAGGGTTACGGTACAGTTTAGGATAGGGTTAGGGTTAGTGTTACGGTACATGTAAGGATTACGGTTAGGGTTAGGGTTAGGGTTAGGTTTAGGGTTAGGGTTAGGGTTAGGGTTATGGTACAGGTTAGGGTTAGTTTTAGGTTTAGGCTTAGGGTTAGGGTTAGGGTTGCGATACAAGTTAGGGTTATGGTTACGGTTAGGGTTACCGTACACGTTAGTGTTAGGGTAATGGTTAGGGTTAGTGTTACAGTACATGTTAGGGTGAAGCTTAGGGCTAGGGTTAGGTTTACGGTATAGGTTAGGGTTAGGGTTAGGGTTACCGTAGAGGTTAGGGTGAGGGTTAGTGTTATGGTTAGGGTTACGGTAAAGGTTAGGTTTACTTTAGGGTTAGTGTTACGGTACAGGTAAGGGTTACGGTTATGGTTAGGGTTATAGTTAGGGCTAGGGTTAGGGTTAAGTTTGCGGTACAGTTGTTGGTTAGGGTTATGGGTAGGTTTAGGGTTAGGGTTAGGGTTACCGTACATGTTCGGTTAGGGTTAGGGTTATGGTTAGGGTTACCTTACAGGTAAGGATTACGTTAGGGTTAGTGTTAGGGTTAGGGTTATGGTTACGGTACAAGTTAGGGTTAGGGTTAGGGTTAGGGTTAGGGTACGGTACAAGTTAGGATTACATTTAGGTTTAGGGTTAGGGTTACGGTAAGGGTTAGCGTTAGGGTTAGGGTTAGGGTTATGTTTAGGGTTACGGTACAGGTTAAGGTTACGGTTAGGGTTAGGGTTAGGGTGGTACGGGATAGGGTTAGGGTTAGTGTTAGCCTTACGGTACAAGTTAGGTTTAAGTTCAGGGTTAGGGTTAGGATTAGGTTTACAATACAGGTTAGGGTTGGGGTTACGTTTATGGTACTGGTTATGGTTAGGCTTAGTTTTGGGTTTAGGGTTAGGTTTACGGTTACGGTCAGGTTAGGGTTACGGTTAGGTTTAGGGTTAGGGTTATGGTACAGGTTACGGTTAGGGTTAGGTTTAAGGTTAGGGTTAGGGATAGGTTTAGGTTTAGTGTTATGTTTACGGTACAGGTTTGGGTTAGGGTTAGGGTTACCGTACCCTTTAGGGTTAGGGTAGGGTTAGGTTTACCGTACAGGTTAGAGTCCGGGCAGGGTTAGGGTTAGGTTACTTTTAGTGTTAGAGTTCCGGAACAGGTTAGGGTTATGGTTAGGGTTAGTGTTGGGCTTATCGGAAAGGTTAGGGTTAGGGTTATCGTTAGGGTTAGGGTTGCAGTACAGGGTACGTTTAGGGTTAGGGTTACTGTTACGGTACAGGTTAGCATTAGGTTTAGGGTTAGGGTTAGGGTTACGGTACAGGTTAGGGTTAGGGTTAGGTTTAGGAATACAGTACAGGTTAGGGTGAAGGTTTCGGTTAGGGTTAGGGTTACGGTACAAGTTAGGGTTATGGTTAGGTTTAGGGTTAGAGTTACGGTAAAGTTAGAGATAGGGTTAGGGTTAGGGTTAGGTTTAGGGTTACGGTACAGGTTAGGTTTAGGGTTAGTGTTGGGGTTTCCTTAAAGGTTAGGGTTAGGTTTATGGTTAGGGTTAGGGTTGCAGTACAGTTTAGGGTTAGTGTTAGGGTTACCATTACAGTTACTTTAGGGTTAGAGTTAGGGTTCGGATTAGAGCACATGTTATGGTTAGGGTTAGGGTTAGGGTTAGGGTTAGGGTTACGGTGCAGGGTGAGAGTTAGGTTTAGGGTTAGGTTTAGGGGTAGGGTTAGGGTTACGGTACAGTTTAGGATAGGGTTAGGGTTAGTGTTACGGTACAGGTAAGGATTACGTTTAGGGTTAGGGTTAGGGTTAGGGTTAGGTTTAGGGTTAGGGTTAGGGTTGCGGTACAGGTTAGGGTTAGGGTTAGAGTTAGGGTTAGGGTTTCGGTACAGGTTAGGGTTAGGGTAGGGTTAGGTTTACGGTAGAGGTTAGGGTTAGGTTTAGGTTTAGGGTTAGGGTTAGGGTTACGGTACAGGTTAGGGTTATGGTTAGGTGTAGGGTTATGGTACAGGTAAGGGTTAACTTTAGGGTTAGCGTTAAGGTTAGATTTACGGTACAGTTTAGGTTTAAGTTTAGGGTTAGGGTTAGGGTTACGGTAGTGATTAGTGTTAGGCTTAGGGTTGGGATTAGGGTTACGATTACGGTTACGGTACAGGTTAGGTTTACGGTTAGGGTTAGGGTTAGGTTTACGATAGAGGTTAGGGATTGGGTTAGGGTTAAGGTTAGGGTTAGGGATAGGTTTAGGTTTAGTGTTAGGTTATGGTACAGGTTAGGGTTAGGGCTATGTTTAGGGTTACCGTACAGGTTAGGGTTACTGTTAGGGATAGGGATGCGGTACAGGTTAGGGATATGGTTATGTTTAGGGTGACCTTACAGGTTAGGGTTAGGGTTAGGGTGAGGGTTAGTGTTACGGTACAGGTTAGGGTTAGGGTTACCGTACAGGTTAGGGTTACGGTTAGGGTGGTGGTACAGTTTAGGGTTTTGATTATGGTTAGGGTTACCGTACACGTTAGGGTTAGGGTAATGGTTAGGGTTAGGGTTACTGTACAGGTTAGGGTGAAGCTTAGGGTTAGGGTTAGGGTTACGGTATAGGTTAGGGTTATTGTTAGGGTTAGGGATTCGGTACAGATAAGGGTTAGGGTTAGTGTTAAGGTTACCGTAGATGTTAGGTTTAGGGTTAGTGTTAGGGTTAGGGTTATGGTACAGGTTAGGGTTAGGTTTAGGTTTAGGGTTAGGGTTAGGTTTACGGTAGAGGTTAGGGTTAGGTTTAGGATTAGGGTTAGGGTTAGGGTTAGGGTTATGGTACCGTTTACGTTTAGGGTTAGGTTTAGGGTTAGGGTTACCGTACATTTTAAGGTTAGGGTTAGGTTTGGGTCAGGTTAAGGTTAGTGTTACGTTACTATTAAGAGTTACGGTTAGGTTTAGGGTTAGATTTACTGTATAGGTTAGCGTTAGGGTTAGGGATAGGGTTAGGGTTAGGGTTCCAGTACAGGTTAGGGTTGGGTTAGGGTTAAGTTTAGGTTTACCGTACAGGTTAGGGTTAGAGTTAGGGTTAGGTTTAGGGATGCGGTACAGGTTAGGGATGTGGTTACATTTTGGGTTACCTTACAGGTTAGGGTTAGGGTTAAGGTTAGTTTGAGGGTTAGGGTTAGGGTTTGGATTACCGTACAGGTTAGTGTCAGGGTTATGGTTAAGGTTAGGGTTAGGGTTAGGGTTAGAGGTAAGTTTGCAGTACATGTTAGGATTAGGTTTGGTGTTGGGGTTACCGTAAAGTTTAGGGTTAGGGTTAGGGTTAGGGTTGCAGTACAGTTTAGGGTTAGTGTTAGGGTTACGCTTATGGTACAGGTTAGGGTTAGGGTTAGCGTTCGGGTTACAGCACAGGTTATGTTTAGGATTAGGTTTAGGGTTAGGGTTACGGTATATGTAAGGGTTAGGTTTAGGGTTAGTGTTAGGTTTAGAGTTACTGTACAGGTTAGGGTTAGGGTTACTTTTAGGGTTACAGTACAGGTTAGGGTTAGGTTTAGGGTTAAGGTTAGAGTTAGGGATAGTGTTAGGGTGTCTGTACATTTTAGGATAGGGTTAGGGTTAGTGTTACGGTACATGTAAAGGTTCGGTTAGGGTTAGTGTTAGGGTTAGGGTTAGGGTTAGTTTTAGGGTTAGATTTGTGGTACCGTTGCGGGTTAGGGTTACAGTTAGGATTAGGGTTAGGGTTAGTGTTAGGGTTAGGATTGCGATACAGTTGTGGGTTAGGGTTATGGGGAGGTTTATGTGAGGTTTAGGGTTACGGTACAGTGTAGGGTTAGGTTGAGGGTTAGGGTTAGGTTTACGGTACATGTTAGGTTTAGGTTTAGGTTGAGGGTTATGGTACTGGTTAGGGTTACGGTTAGGTGTAGGGTTACGGTACAGGTAAAGGTTAGGTTTAGGTTTAGCATTAGGATAAGGTTTAAGGTACAGTTTAGGGTTAAGTTTAGGGTTAGCGTTAGGGTTACGATAGTGGTTAGGGTTAGGCTTAGGTTTGGGTTTAGGGTTACGGTTACGGTTATGGTAGAGGTTAGGTTTACGGTTAGGGTTAGCTTAGGTTTACGGTTAGTGTTAAGGTTAGGGTTAGGGTTATGGTAGAGGTTAGGGTTAGTGTTACGGTAAGGTTAGGGTTAGGGATAGGTTTAGGTTTAGTGTTATGTTTACGGTACAGGTTAGGGTTAGGGTTAGGGTTAGGTTAGGGTTACCGTACAGGTTAGGGTTAGGGTTAGGGTTGCGATACAAGTTAGGGTTATGGTACGGTTAGGGTTACTGTACACGTTAGGGCTAGGGTAATGGTTAGGGTTAGGGTTACAGTACATGTTAGGGTGAAGCTTAGGGGGTTAGGTTTACGGTACAGGTTAGGGTTAGGGTTAGGGTTACTATAGAGTTTAGGGTGCGGGTTAGTGTTAGGGTTAGGGTTATGGTAAAGGTTAGGTTTACTTTTAGGATTAGTGTTATGGTACAGGTAAGGGTTACGGTTATGGTTAGGGGTATAGTTAGGATTAGGGTTAGGGTTACGGTTACGGTACAAGTTAGGGTTATGGTTAGGGTTAGGGTTACATTACAGTTTAGGGGAAGTTTAGGTTTAGGGTTAGGGATACGGTACAGGTTAGGGTTAAGGTTAGGGATAAGATTACGGTACAGGTTAGGGTTATGGTTAGGTGTAGGGTGAGAGTTAGGTTTAGGGTTAGGTTTAGCGGTAGGGTTAGGTGTATGGTACACTTTAGGATAGGGTTAGGGTTAGTGTTACGGTACAGGTAAGGATTACGGTTAGGTTTAGGGTTAGGGTTAGGGTTAGGTTTAGGCTTAGGGTTAGGGTTGCGGTACAGTTTGGGTTAGGGTTAGGGTTAGGGTTAGGGTTAAGGTTAGGGTTACGGTACAGGTTAGGGTTAGGTTTAGGTTTAGGGTTAGGGTTAGGTTTTCGGTAGAGGTTAGGGTTAGATTTAGGTTTAGGGTTAGGTTTATGGTTAGGTTAGGGTCAGGTTAAGGTTAGTGTTACGTTACTATTTAGAGTTATGGTTAGGTTTAAGTTAGGTTTACTGTATAGGTTAGCGTTAGGGTTAGGGATAGGGTTAGGGTTAGGGTTCCAGTACAGGTTAGGGTTGGGTTAGGGTTAAGGTTAGGGTTACCGTACAGGTTAGGGTTAGAGTTAGGGTTAGGTTTAGGGGTAGGGTTAGGTTTTCGGTAGAGGTTAGGTTTAGGTTTAGGATTAGGGTTTGGGTTAGGGTTATGGTACCGTTTAGGTTTAGGGTTAGGTTTAGGGTTAGGGTTAGGGTTAGGTTTAGGGTAGGGTTAGGGTTGCGGTACAGTTTGGGTTAGGGTTACGGTTAGGGTTAGGGTTAAGGTTAGGGTTACGGTACAGGTTAGGTTTAGGTTTAGGTTTAGGGTTATGGTTAGGTTTTCGGTAGATGTTAGGGTTAGGTTTAGGATTAGTGTTTGGGTTAGGGTTAGGGTTATGGTACCGTTTAGGTTTAGTGTTAGGTTTACGGTTAGGTTAGGGTCAGGTTAAGGTTAGTGTTATGTTACTATTTAGAGTTACAGTTAGGTTTAGGGTTAGGTTTACTGTATAGGTTAGCGTTAGGGTTAGGGATATGGTTAGTGTTAGGGTTCCAGTACAGGTTAGCGTTGGGTTAGGTTTAAGTTTAGGGTTACCGTACAGGTTAGGGTTAGAGATAGGGTTAGGTTTAGGGATGCGGTACAGGTTACGGATATGGTTACATTTAGGGTTACCTTACAGGTTAGGGTTAGGGTTAGGGTTATGGTTAGGGTTAGGATTGCGGTACAGTTTGGGTTAGGTTTAGGATTAGGGTTAGGGTTAAGGTTAGGGTTACGGTACAGGTTAGGGTTAGGTTTAGGTTTAGGGTTAGGGTTAGGTTTTCGGTAGAGGGTTAGGGTTAGGGTTAGGGTTAGGGTTAGGGTTAGGGTTACTGTACAGGTTAGGGTGAAGCTTAGGGTTAGGGTTAGGGTTACGGTATAGGTTAGGGTTATTGTTAGGGTTAGGGATTCGGTACAGATAAGTGTTAGGGTTAGTGTTAGTGTTACCGTAGAGGTTAGGGTTAGGGTTGGTGTTAGGGTTAGGGTTACGGTACAGGTTATGGTTAGGGTTAGGGTTACGGTTACGGTTACGGTACAGGTTAGCATTCGGGATAGTGTTAGGGTTAGGGTTACAGTACAGGTTATGGTTAGGTTTAGAGTTAGTGTTAGGGTTACGGTACAAGTTAGGGTTAGGGTTAGGGTTAGGGTTAGGGTTAGCTTTAGGGTTACGGTACAGGTTAGGGTTAGGGTTAGGGTTACGGTTACGATACAGGTTAGCATTAGGGGTAGGGTTAGGGATAGGGTTACAGTACAGGTTATGGTTAGGTTTACGGTTATCCTTAGGGTTACGGTACAGTTTATGGTTAGGGTTAGGGTTAGGGTTACACTACAGGTTAGGGGAAGTTTAGGGTTAGGGTTAGGGATACGGTACAGGTTAGGGTTAGGGTTAGGGATAGGATTATGGTACAGTTTAGGGTTATGTTTAGGTGTAGGGTGAGAGTTAGGTTTAGGGTTAGGTTTAGGGGTAGGGTTAGGTGTACGGTACAGTTTAGGATAGGGTTAGGGTTAGTGTTACGGTACAGTTAAGGATTACGGTTAGGGTTAGGGTTAGGGTTAGGGTTGCAGTACAGTTTGGGTTAGGTTTAGGATTAGGGTTAGGGTTGAGGTCAGGGTTACGGTACAGGTTAGGGTTAGGTTTAGGTTTAGGGTTAGGGTTAGGTTTTCGGTAGAGGTTAGGTTTAGGTTTAGGATTAGGGTTAGGGTTAGGGTTAGGGTTATGGTACCGTTTAGGTTTAGGGTTAGGTTTAGTGTTATGTTAGGTTCAGGTTAAGGTTAGTGTTACGTTACTATTTAGAGTTACGGTTAGGTTTAGGGTTAGGTTTACTGTATAGGTTAACGTGAGGGTTAGGGATAGGGTTAGGTTTAGGGTTCCAGTACAGGTTAGGGTTGGGTTAGGGTTAAGGTTAGGTTTACCGTACAGGTTAGGGTTAGAGTTAGGGTTAGGTTTAGGGATGCGGTACAGGTTAGGGATATGGTTACATTTAGGCTTACCTTACAGGTTAGGGTTAGGGTTAGGGTTAGTTTGAGGGTTAGGGTTAGGGTTTGGATTACCGTACAGGTTAGTGTCAGAGTTAGGGATAGGGTTATGGTTAGGGTTAGGGTTACAGTACAAGTTATGGTTCGGGTTAGGGTTAGGGTTAGGGTTATGGTACAGGTTAGGGTTAGGGTTAGGAATACAGTACAGTTTAGGGTGAAGGTTTGGGTTAGGGTTAGGGTTATGGTACAAGTTAGGGTTACGGTCAGGTTTAGGGTTAGGGTTACGGTAAAGTTAGAGATAGGTTTAGGGTTAGGGTTAGGTTTAGGGTTCCGGTACAGGTTATGTTTAGGGTTAATGTTTGGGTTACCTTATAGGTTAGGGTTAGGGTTATGGTTAGGGTTAGGGTTGCAGTACAGTTTAGGGTTAGTGTTAGGGTTACGGTTACAGTTACTTTAGGGTTAGAGTTAGGGTTCCGATTACAGCACATGATATGGTAAGGGTTAGGGTTAGGGTTAGGATTAGGGTTAGGGTTAGGGTTACGGTACAGTTTAGGGTTACGATTAGGGGTAGGGTTACGGCACAGGTAAGGGTTAGCTTTAGGGTTAGCATTAAGGTTAGATTTACGGTACAGTTTAGGGTTAAGTTTAGGGTTAGGGTTAGGGTTATGGTAGTGATTAGGGTTAGGCTTAGGGTTGGGATTAGGGTTACGATTACTGTTACGGTAGAGGTTAGGTTTACGGTTAGGGTAAGGGTTAGGGTTAAGGTTAGGGTTAGGGTTAGGTTTAGGTTTAGTATTAGGTTTATGGTACAGGTTAGGGTTAGGGTTATGGTTAGGGTTACCGTTCAGGTTAGGGTTAGGTTTAGGGATAGGGATGCGGTACAGGTTAGGGATATGGTTATGTTTAGGGTTACTTACAGGTTAGGGTTAGGGTTAGGGTGAGGGTTATGGTTAGGGTTAAGATTACCGTACAGGTTAGTGTCAGTGTTAGGGTTAGTGTTAGTGTTAGGGTTAGGGTTGCGGTAAATGTTAGGTTTAGGGTTAGTGTTGGGGTTACCTTATAGGTTAGGGTTAGGGTTATGGTTAGGATTAGGGTTGCAGTACAGTTTAGGGTTAGTGTTAGGGTTACGGTTACAGTTAATTTAGGGTTAGAGTTAGGGTTCCGATTACAGCACATGTTATGGTTAGGGTTAGGGTTAGGGTTAGGATTAGGGTTAGGGTTAGGGTTACGGTACAGTTTAGGGTTACGGTTAGGGGTAGGGTTACGGCACAGGTAAGGGTTAGCTTTAGGGTTAGCATTAAGGTTAGATTTACGGTACAGTTTAGGGTTAAGTTTAGGGTTAGGGTTAGGGTTACGGTAGTGATTAGGGTTAGGCTTAGGGTTGGGATTAGGGTTACGATTACTGTTACGGTAGAGGTTAGGTTTACGGTTAGGGTAAGGGTTAGGGTTAAGGTTCGGGTTAGGGTTAGGTTTATGGTAGAGGTTAGGATTTGGGTTAGGGTTAAGGTTAGGGTTAGGGATGTGTTTAGGTTTAGTGTTAGGTTTATGGTACAGGTTAGGGTTAGGGTTATGGTTAGGGTTACCGTTCAGGTTAGGGTTAGGTTTAGGGATAGGGATGCGGTACAGGTTAGGGATATGGTTATGTTTAGGGTTACCTTACAGGTTAGGGTTAGGGTTAGGGTGAGGGTTATGGTTAGGGTTAAGATTACCGTACAGGTTAGTGTCAGTGTTAGGGTTAGGGTTAGTGTTAGCGTTAGGGTTGCGGTAAATGTTAGGGTTAGGGTTAGTGTTGGGGTTACCATAAATGTTAGGGTTAGGGTTATGGTTATGCTTAGTGTTGCAGTACAGTTTAGGGTTAGTGTTAGTGTTACAGTTACGGTTACCTTAGGTTTAGAGTTAGGGTTCGGATTACAGCACATGTTACGGTTAGGGTTAGGGTTAGGGTTAGGGTTACGCTACAGGTTAGGGTCACCGTTAGGGGTAGGGTTACGGTACAGGTAAGGGTTAGCTTTAGGGTTAGCGTTAAGGTTAGATTTACGGTACAGTTTAGGGTTAAGTTTAGATTTAGGGTTAGGGTTACAGTAGCGGTTAGGGTTAGGCTTAGGGTTGGGATTAGGGTTACGATTATGGTTACGGTAGGTGTTAGGTTTACGGTTAGGGTTAGGGTTAGGGTTACGGTAGAGGTTAGGGTTTGGGTTAGGGTTAAAGTTAGGGTTAGGGATAGGTTTAGGTTTAGGGTTAGGTTTACAGTACAGGTTGGGGTTAGGGTTACCGTACAGGTTAGGGTAGGGTTAGGGTGGCGGTACAGTTTAGGGTTTTGGTTATGGTTAGAGTTACCGTACACGTTAGGGTTAGGGTAATGGTTAGGGTTTGGGTTACTGTACAGGTTAGGGTGAAGCTTAGGGTTAGGGTTAGGGTTACGGTATAGGTTCGGGTTATTGTTAGGGTTAGGGATTCGGTACAGATAAGGGTTAGGGTTAGTGTTAGGGTTACCGTAGAGGTTAGGGTTAGTGTTAGTGTTAGGGTTAGGGTTACGGTACAGGTTATGGTTGGTTAGGAGGTTGCGGTTACGGTTCTCGGTACAGGTTAGCATTTGGGATAGGTTTAGGGTTAGGGTTACAGTACAGGTTATGGTTAGGTTTAGGGTTAGGGTTAGGGTTGCGGTACAAGTTAGGGTTAGGTTAGGGTTAGGGTTAGGGTTAGCTTTAGGGTTGCGGTACAGGTTAGGAGTTAGGGTTAGGGTTAGGGTTAGGGTTACGGTTATGATACAGGTTAGCATTAGGGGTAGGGTTAGGGATAGGGTTACAGTACAGGTTACGGTTAGGTTTACGGTCATCCTTAGGGTTAGGTACAGTTTATGGTTAGGGTTAGGGTTAGGGTTACATTAAACGTTAGGGGAAGTTTAGGGTTAGGGTTAGGGATACGGTACAGGTTAGGGTTAGGGTTAGGGATAGGATTACGGGACAGGTTAGGGTTATGGTTAGGTGTAGGGTGAGAGTTAGGTTTAGGGTTAGGTTTAGGGGTAGGGTTAGGTGTACGGTACAGTTTAGGATAGGGTTAGGGTTAGTGTTAGGGTACAGGTAAGGATTACGGTTAGGGTTAGGGTAAGGGTTAGGTTTAGTGTTAGGGTTGGGGTTGAGGTACAGTTTGGGTTAGGGTTAGGGTTAGGGTTAGTGTTAGGGTTACGGTACAGGTTACGGTTAGGTTTAGGTTTAGGGTTAGGGTTAGGTTTTCGGTAGAGGTTAGTGTTAGGTTTAGGATTAGGGTTAGGGTTAGGGTTAGGGTTATGGTACCGTTTAGGTTTAGGGTTAGGTTTAGGGTTAGGTTAGGGTCAGGTTAAGGTTAGTGTTACATTACTATTTAGAGTTACGGTTAGGTTTAGGGTTCGGTTTACTGTATAGGTTAGCGTTAGGGTTAGGGATAGGGTTAGGCTTAGGGTTCCAGTACAGGTTAGGGTTGGGTTAGGGTTAAGGTTAGGGTTACCGTACACGTTAGGGTTAGAGTTAGGGTTAGGTTTAGGGATGCGGTACAGGTTAGGGATATGGTTATGTTTAGGGTTACCTTACAGGTTAGGGTTAGGGTTAGGGTTAGTGTGAGGGTTATGGTTAGGGTTTGGATTACCGTACAGGTTAGTGTCAGGGTTAGGGATAGGGTTAGGTTTACGGTTAGGGTTAAGTTTGCGATACATGTTAGGTTTGGGTTGGTTTTGGGGTTACCGTAAAGATTAGGGTTAGGGTTAGGGTTAGGGTTGCAGTACAGTTTAGGGTTAGTGTTAGGGTTACGGTTACGGTACAGTTTAGGGTTAGGGTAGTGTACAGGTTACAGCACAAGCTATGGTTAGGATTAGGTTTGGGGTTAGAGTTACGGTATATGTAAGGTTTAGGTTCAGGGTTAGTGTTAGGTTTAGGGTTACTGTACAGGTTAGGGTTAGGGTTACTTTTAGGGTTACAGTACAGGTTAAGGTTAGGTTTAGGGTTAAGGTTAGAGTTAGAGTTAGGGTTAGTGTTAGGGTCACTGTACAGCTTAGGATAGGGTTAGGGTTAGTGTTACGTAACAGGTAAAGGTTTCAGTTACGGTTAGTGTTAGGGTTAGGGTTAGTTTTAGGGTTAGATTTGCGGTTCTGTTGCGGGTTAGGGTTACAGTTAGGATTAGGATTAGGGTTAGTGTTAGGGTTAGGATTGCGATACAGTTGTGGGTAGGGTTATGGGGAGGGATATGTTAGGGTTAGTGTTACGGTACTGTGTAGGGTTAGGTTGAGGGTTAGGGTTAGGGTTAGGGTTACGGTATAGGTTAGGGTTAGGGTTAGGGTTACCGTAGAGGTTAGGGTGAGGGTTAGTGTTAGGGTTAGGGTTATGGTAAAGGTTAGGTTTAGTTTTAGGATTAGTGTTAGGGTACAGGTAAGGGTTACAGTTATGGTTAGGGTTATAGTTAGGGTTAGGGTTAGGGTTAGGGTTAAGTTTGCGGTACAGTTGTGGGTTAGTGTTATGGGTAGGTTTAGGGTTAGGGTTAGGGTTACCGTACATGTTCGGGTTAGGGTTATGGTTACGGTTAGGGTTACCTTACAGGTAAGGATTACGGTTAGGGTTAGTGTTAGGGTTAGGGTTACGGTACAAGTTAGGGTTATGGTTAGGGTTAGGGTTAGGGTTAGGGTATGGTACAAGTTAGGATTACATTTAGGTTTAGGGTTAGGGTTACGGTATAGGTTATCGTTAGGGTTAGGGTTAGGGTTATTTTAGGGTTACGGTACAGGTTAAGGTTGGATTACGGTTAAGGTTAGGTTTACCGTACAGGTTAGGTTTAGAGTTAGGGTTAGGTTTAGGGATGCGGTACAGGTTAGGGATATGGTTACGTTTAGGCTTACCTTACAGGTTAGGGTTAGGGTTAGGGTTAGTTTGAGGGTTAGGGTTAGGGTTTGGATTACCGTACAGGTTAGTGTCAGGGTTAGGGATAGGGTTATGGTTAGGGTTAGGGTTACAGTACAAGTTATGGTTCGGGTTCGGGTTAGCGTTAGGGTTACGGTACAGGTTAGGGTTAGGGTTAGGAATACAGTACAGTTTAGGGTGAAGGTTTGGGTTAGGGTTAGGGTTACGGTACAAGTTAGGGTTACGGTCAGGTTTAAGGTTAGGGTTACGGTAAAGTTAGAGATAGGTTTAGGGTTAGGGTTAGGTTTAGGGTTCCGGTACAGGTTAGGTTTAGGGTTAGTGTTGGGGTTACCTTATAGGTTAGGGTTAGGGTTATGGTTAGGGTTAGGGTTGCAGTACAGTTTAGGGTTAGTGTTAGGGTTACGGTTACAGTTAATTTAGGGTTAGAGTTAGGGTTCCGATTACAGCACATGTTATGGTTATGGTTAGGGTTAGGGTTAGGATTAGGGTTAGGGTTAGGGTTACGGTACAGTTTAGGGTTACGGTTAGGGGTAGGGTTACGGCACAGGTAAGGGTTAGCTTTAGGGTTAGCGTTAAGGTTAGATTTACGGTACAGTTTAGGGTTAAGTTTAGGGTTAGGGTTAGGGTTACGGTAGTGATTAGGGTTAGGCTTAGGGTTGGGATTAGGGTTACGATTACGGTTACGGCAGAGGTTAGGTTTAGGGTTAGGGTTAGGGTTAGGGTTACGGTAGAGGTTAGGGATTGGGTTAGGTTTAAGGTTAGGGTTAGGGATAGGTTTAGGTTTAGTGTTAGGTTTATGGTACAGGTTAGGGTTAGGGTTAGGGTTAGGGTTAGGGTTAGGGTTAGGGATGCGGTACAGGTTAGGGATATGGTTATGTTTAGGGTTACCTTACAGGTTAGGGTTAGGGTTAGGGTGAGGGTTAGGGTTAGGGTTAAGATTACCATACAGGTTAGTGTCAGTGTTAGGGTTAGGGTTAGGGTTAGGGTTAGGGTTGCGGTAAATGTTAGGGTTAGGGTTAGTGTTGGGGTTACCATAAATGTTAGGGTTAGGGTTATGGTTAGTGTTAGGGTTGAAGTACAGTTTAGGGTTAGTGTTAGTGTTACGGTTATGGTTACTTTAGGGTTAGAGTTAGGGTTCGGATTACAGCGATGTTATGGTTAGGGTTAGGTTTAGGGTTAGGGTTACGGTACAGGTTAGGGTTACGGTTAGGGGTAGGGTTACGGTACAGGTAAGGGTTAGCTTTAGGGTTAGCGTTAAGGTTAGATTTACGGTACAGTTTAGGGTTAAGTTTAGGTTTAGGGTTAGGGTTACGGTAGTGGTGAGGGTTAGGCTTAGGGTTGGGATTAGGGTTACGATTATGGTTACGGTAGGGGTTAGGTTTACGGTTAGGGTTAGGGTTAGGGTTACGGTAGAGGTTAGGGTTTGGGTTAGGGTTAAAGTTAGGGTTAGGGATAGGTTTAGGTTTAGTGTTAGGTTTATGGTACAGGTTAGGGTTAGGGTTATGGTTAGGGTTACTGTTCAGGTTAGGGTTAGGTTTAGGGATAGGGATGCGGTACAGGTCAGGGATATGGTTATGTTTAGGGTTAACTTACAGGTTAGGGTTAGGGTTAGGGTGAGGCTTATGGTTAGGGTTAAGATTACCGTACAGGTTAGTGTCAGTGTTAGGGTTAGGGTTAGTGTTAGGGTTAGGGTTGCGGTAAATGTTAGGGTTAGGGTTAGTGTTGGGGTTACCATAAATGTTAGGGTTAGGGTTATGGTTATGCTTAGTGTTGCAGTACAGTTTAGGGTTAGTGTTAGTGTTACAGTTACGGTTACCTTAGGTTTAGAGTTAGGGTTCGGATTACAGCACATGTTACGGTTAGGGTTAGGGTTACGCTACAGGTTAGGGTTACGGTTAGGGGTAGGGTTACGGTACAGGTAAGGGTTAGCTTTAGGGTTAGCGTTAAGGTTAGATTTACGGTACAGTTAGGGTTAAGTTTAGATTTAGGTTTAGGGTTACGGTAGCGGTTAGGTTTAGGCTTAGGGTTGGGATTAGGGTTACGATTATGGTTACGGTAGGTGTTAGGTTTACGGTTAGGGTTAGGGTTAGGGTTACGGTAGAGGTTAGGGTTTGGGTTAGGGTTAAAGTTAGGGTTAGGGATAGGTTTAGGTTTAGGGTTAGGTTTACATTACAGGTTAGGGTTAGGGTTACCGTACAGGTTAGGGTAGGGTTAGGGTGGCGGTACAGTTTAGGGTTTTGGTTATGGTTAGAGTTACCGTACACGTTAGGGTTAGGGTAATGGTTAGGGTTAGGGTTACTGTACAGGTTAGGGTGAAGCTTAGGGTTAGGCTTAGGGTTACGGTATAGGTTAGGGTTATTGTTAGGGTTAGGGATTCGGTACAGATAAGGGTTAGGGTTAGTGTTAGGGTTACCGTAGAGGTTAGGGTTAGGGTTAGTGTTAGGGTTAGGGTTACGGTACACGTTATGGTTAGGGTTAGGGTTACGGTTATGGTTACGGTACAGGTTAGCATTTGGGATAGGGTTAGGGTTAGGGTTACAGTACAGGTTATGGTTAGGTTTAGGTTTAGGGTTAGGGTTACGGTACAAGTTAGGGTTAGGGTTACTGTTAGGGTTAGGTTTAGCTTTGGGTTACGGTACAGGTTAGGGTTAGGGTTAGGGTTATGGTCACGATACAGGTTAGCATTAGGGGTAGGGTTAGGGATAGGGTTACAGTACAGGTTATGGTTAGGTTTACGGTTATCCTTAGGGTTACGGTACATTTTATGTTTAGAGTTAGGGTTAGGGTTACATTACAGGTTAGGGGAAGTTTAGGGTTAGGGTTAGGGATACGGTACAGGTTAGGGTTAGGGTTAGGGATAGGATTACGGTACAGGTTAGGGTTATGGTTAGGTGTAGGGTGAGAGTTAGGTTTAGGGTTAGGTTTAGGGGTAGGGTTAGGTGTACGGTACAGTTTAGGATAGAGTTAGGGTTAGTGTTACGGTACAGGTAAGGATTACGGTTAGGGTTAGGGTTAGGGTTAGGTTTAGGGTTAGGGTTAGGGTTGCCGTACAGTTTGGGTTAGGGTTAGGGTTAGGGTTAGGGTTAGGTTTTCGGTAGAGGTTAGGTTTAGGTTTAGGATTAGGGTTAGGGTTAGGGTTATGGTTATGGTACCGTTTAGGTTTAGGGTTATTTTTAGGGTTAGGTTAGGTTCAGGTTAAGGTTAGTGTTACGTTACTATTTAGAGTTACGGTTAGGTTTAGGGTTAGGTTTACTGTATAGGTTAACGTTAGGGTTAGGGATAGGGTTAGGTTTAGGGTTCCAGTACAGGTTAGGTTTGGGTTAGGGTTAAGGTTAGGTTTACCGTACAGGTTAGGGTTAGAGTTAGGGTTAGGTTTAGGGATGCGGTACAGGTTAGGGATATGGTTATGTTTAGGCTTACCTTACAGGTTAGGGTTAGGGTTAGGGTTAGTGTGAGGGTTATGGTTAGGGTTTCGATTACCGTACAGGTTAGTGTCAGCGTTAGGGATAGGGTTAAGGTTAGGGTTAGGGTTAAGTTTGCGGTACATGTTAGGTTTGGGTTGGTGTTGGGGTTACCGTAAAGATTAGAGTTAGGGTTAGGGTTAGGGTTGCAGTACAGTTTAGGGTTAGTTTTAGGGTTACGGTTACGGTACAGTTTAGGGTTAGGGTAGCGTACGGGTTACAGCACAAGCTATGGTTAGGATTAGGTTTAGGGTTAGAGTTACGGTATATGTAAGGTTTAGGTTCAGGGTTAGTGTTAGGTTTAGGGTTACTGTACAGGTTAGGGTTAGGGTTACTTTTAGGGTTACAGTACAGGTTAAGGTTAGGTTTAGGGTTAAGGTTAGAGTTAGAGTTAGGGTTAGTGTTAGGGTTACTGTACAGTTTAGGATAGTGTTAGGGTTAGTGTTACGGTACAGGTAAAGGTTTCAGTTAGGGTTAGTGTTAGGGTTAGGATTGCGATACAGTTGTGGGTAGGGTTATGGGGAGGATTATGTTAGGGTTAGGGTTACGGTACTATGTAGGGTTAGGTTGAGGGTTATGGTTAGGGTTAGGGTTACGGTATAGGTTAGGGTTAGGGTTAGGGTTACCGTAGAGGTTAGGGTGAGGGTTAGGGTTACGGTAAAGGTTAGGTTTACTTTTAGGATTAGTGTTACGGTACAGGTAAGGGTTACGGTTATGGTTAGGGTTATAGTTAGGGTTAGGGTAAGGGTTAGGGTTAAGTTTGCGCTACAGTTGTGGGTTAGTGTTATGGGTAGGTTTAGGGTTAGGGTTAAGGTTACCGTACATGTTCGGGTTATGGTTAGGGTTACGGTTAGGGTTACCTTACAGGTAAGGATTACGGTTAGGGTTAGTGTTAGGGTTAGGGTTACGGTACAAGTTATGGTTATGGTTAGGGTTAGGGTTAGGGTTAGGGTACGGTACAAGTTAGGATTACATTTAGGTTTAGGGTTAGGGTTACGGTATAGGTTATCGTTAGGGTTAGGGTTAGGGTTGTTTTAGGGTTACGGTACAGGTTAAGGTTGGGTTAGGGTTAAGGTTAGGTTTACCGTACAGGTTAGGGTTAGAGTTAGGGTTAGTTTTAGGG
Source organism: Otocyon megalotis megalotis (assembly GCA_017311455.1). Lineage (NCBI taxonomy): Eukaryota > Metazoa > Chordata > Mammalia > Carnivora > Canidae > Otocyon > Otocyon megalotis. The sequence continues at coordinate 42,523 of JAEUCK010005213.1, forward strand.
ATGCGGTACAGGTTAGGGATATGGTTACGTTTAGGCTTACCTTACAGGTTAGGTTAGGGTTAGGGTTAGTTTGAGGGTTTGATTTAATTACCGTACAGGTTATCATGTTAGGGTTATATTAGTTTAGGTTTAGGGTTCCGGTACAGGTTATGTTTAGGGTTAATGTTGGGGTTACCTTATAGGTTAGGGTTAGGGTTATGGTTAGGGTTAGGGTTGCAGTACAGTTTAGGGTTAGTGTTAGGGTTAAGGTTACAGTTACTTTGGGTTAGAGTTAGGGTTCCGATTACAGCACATGATATGGTAAGGGTTAGGGTTAGGGTTAGGATTAGGGTTAGGGTTAGGGTTACGGTACAGTTTAGGGTTACGGTTAGGGGTAGGGTTACGGCACAGGTAAGGGTTAGCTTTAGGGTTAGCGTTAAGGTTAGATTTACGGTACAGTTTAGGGTTAAGTTTAGGGTTAGGGTTAGGGTTACGGTAGTGATTAGGGTTAGGCTTAGGGTTGGGATTAGGGTTACGATTACTGTTACGGTAGAGGTTAGGTTTACGGTTAGGGTAAGGGTTATGGTTAAGGTTAGGGTTAGGGTTAGGTTTAGGTTTAGTATTAGGTTTATGGTACAGGTTAGGGTTAGGGTTATGGTTAGGGTTACCGTTCAGGTTAGGGTTAGGTTTAGGGATAGGGATGCGGTACAGGTTAGGGATATGGTTATGTTTAGGGTTACTTACAGGTTAGGGTTAGGGTTAGGGTGAGGGTTATGGTTAGGGTTAAGATTACCGTACAGGTTAGTGTCAGTGTTAGGGTTAGTGTTAGTGTTAGGGTTAGGGTTGCGGTAAATGTTAGGTTTAGGGTTAGTGTTGGGGTTACCATAAATGTTAGGGTTAGGGTTTTGGTTATGCTTAGTTTTGCAGTACAGTTTAGGGTTAGTGTTAGTGTTACAGTTACGGTTACCTTAGGGTTAGAGTTAGGGTTCGGATTACAGCACATGTTACGGTTAGGGTTAGGGTTAGGGTTACGCTATAGGTTAGGGTTACGGTTATGGGTAGGGTTACGGTACAGGTAAGGGTTAGCTTTAGGGTTAGCGTTAAGGTTAGATTTACTGTACAGTTTAGGGTTAAGTTTAGATTTAGGGTTAGGGTTACGGTAGTGGTTAGGATTAGGCTTAGGGTTGGGATTAGGGTTATGATTATGGTTACGGTAGGGGTTAGGTTTACGGTTAGGGTTAGGGTTAGGGTTACGGTAGAGGTTAGGGTTTGGGTTAGGGTTAAAGTTAGGGTTAGGGATAGGTTTAGGTTTAGGGTTAGGTTTACACTACAGGTTAGGGTTAGCGTTACCGTACAGGTTAGGGTAGGGTTAGGGTGGCGGTACAGTTTAGGGTTTTGGTTATGGTTAGAGTTACCGTACACGTTAGGGTTAGTGTAATGGTTAGGGTTAGGATACTGTACAGGTTAGGGTGAAGCTTAGGGTTAGGGTTAGGGTTACGGTATAGGTTAGGGTTATTGTTAGGGTTAGGGATTCGGTACAGATAAGGGTTAGGGTTAGTGTTAGGGTTACCGTAGAGGTTAGGGTTAGGGTTAGTGTTAGGGTTAGGGTTACGGTACACGTTATGGTTAGGGTTAGGGTTACGGTTATGGTTACGGTACAGGTTAGCATTTGGGATAGGGTTAGGGTTAGGGTTAAGGTTAGGGTTACGGTACAGGTTAGGGTTAGGTTTAGGTTTAGGTTTAGGGTTAGGTTTTCGGTAGAGGTTAGGGTTAGAGTTAGGATTAGGGTTAGGGTTAGGGTTATGGTACCGTTTAGGTTTAGGGTTAGATTTAGGGTTAGGTTAGGGTCAGGTTAAGGTTAGTGTTACGTTACTATTCAGAGTTACGGTTAGGTTTAGGGTTCGGTTTACTGTATAGGTTAGCGTTAGGTTTAGGGATAGGGTTAGGCTTAGGGTTCAAGTACAGGTTAGGGTTGGGTTAGGGTTAAGTTTAGGGTTACCGTACACGTTAGGGTTAGAGTTAGGGTTAGGTTTAGGGATGCGTACAGGTTAGGGATATGGTTATGTTAGGGTTACCTTACAGGTTAGGGTTAGGGTTAGGGTTAGTGTGAGGGTTATGGTTAGGGTTTGGATTACCGTACAGGTTAGTGTCAGGGTTAGGGATAGGGTTAGGTTTAGGGTTAGGGTTAAGTTTGCGGTACATGTTAGGTTTGGGTTGGTGTTGGGGTTACCGTAAAGATTAGAGTTAGGGTTAGGGTTAGGGTTGCAGTACAGTTTAGGGTTAGTGTTAGGGTTACGGTTACGGTACAGTTTAGGGTTAGGGTTTGCGTACGGGTTACAGCACAAGCTATGGTTAGGATTAGGTTTAGGGTTAGAGTTACGGTATATGTAAGATTTAGGTTCAGGTTTAGTGTTAGTTTTAGGGTTACTGTACAGGTTAGGGTTAGGGTTACTTTTAGGGTTACAGTACAGGTTAAGGTTAGGTTTAGGGTTAAGGTTAGAGTTAGAGTTAGGGTTAGTGTTAGGGTTACTGTACAGTTTAGGATAGGGTTAGGGTTAGTGTTACGGTACAGGTAAAGGTTTCAGTTAGGGTTAGTGTTAGGGTTAGGGTTAGTTTTAGGGTTAGATTTGCGGTTCTGTTGCGGGTTAGGGTTACAGTTAGGATTAGGGTTAGGGTTAGTGTTAGGGGTAGGATGGCGATACAGTTGTGGGTAGGGTTATGGGGAGGGTTATGTTAGGGTTAGGGTTACGGTACTGTGTAGGGTTAGGTTGAGGGATAGGGTTAGGGTTAGGGTTACGGTATAGGTTAGGGTTAGGGTTAGGGTTACCGTAGAGGTTAGGGTGAGGGTTAGGGTTACGGCAAAGGTTAGGTTTACTTTTAGGATTAGTGTTACGGTACAGGTAAGGGTTACGGTTATGGTTAGGGTTATAGTTAGGGTTAGGGTTAGGGTTAGGGTTAAGTTTGCGGTACAGTTGTGGGTTAGTGTTATGGGTAGTTTTAGGGTTAGGGTTAGGGTTACCATACATGTTCGGGTTAGGATTAGGGTTACGGTTAGGGTTACCTTACAGGTAAGGATTACAGTTAGGGTTAGTGTTAGTGTTAGGGTTACGGTACAAGTTAGGGTTATGGTTAGGGTTAGGGTAGGGTTAGTGTACGGTACAAGTTAGGATTACATTTAGGTTTAGGGTTAGGGTTACGGTATAGGTTATCGTTAGGGTTAGGGTTAGGGTTATTTTAGGGTTACGGTACAGGTTAAGGTTACGGTTAGGGTTAGGGTTAGAGTTAGGGTTAGGGTTATGGTACGGGATAGGGTTAGGGTTAGTGTTAACATTACGGTACAAGTTATGTTTAAGTTCAGGGTTAGGGTTAGGATTAGGGTTACGGTACAGGTTAGGGTTGGGTTTAGGGTTAGGAATACAGTACAGGTTAGGGTGAAGATTTCGGTTAGGGTTAGGGTTACGTTTATGGTAGTGGTTATGGTAAGGCCTAGGGTTGGGTTTAGGGTTAGGTTTACGGTTACGGTGAGGTTAGGGTTACGGTTAGGGTTAGGGTTAGGGTTAAGGTTACGGTTAGTGTTAGGGTTACGGTACAGGTTACGGTTAGGTTTAGGTTTAAGGTTAGAGTTAGGGATAGGTTTAGGTTTAGTGTTAGGTTTACGGTACAAGTTAGGGTTAGGGTTAGGGTTACCGTACAGGTTAGGGTTAGGTTTAGTGTTAGGGTTAGGTTTGCGAGACTGTTTCGGTTTATGGTTACGGTTAGGGTTACTCTACAGGTTAGGGTTAGGGTAGGGTTAGGTTTACCGTACAGGTTAGAGTCCGGGCAGGGTTAGGGTTAGGGTTACGTTTAGTGTTAGAGTTGCAGAACAGGTTAGGGTTATGGTTAGGGTTAGTGTTGGGCTTACCGGAAAGGCTAGGGTTAGGGTTATCATTAGGGTTAGGGTTGCAGTACAGGGAAGGTTTAGGGTTAGGGTTACTGTTACGGTACAGGTTAGCATTAGGGTTAGGGTTAGGGTTACGGTTAGGATAGGGTTAGTGTTATGGTTAGGAATACAGTACAGGTTAGGGTGAAGGTTTGGGTTAGGGTTAGGGTTACGGTACAAGTTAGGGTTACGGTTAGGTTTAGGGTAGGGTTACGGTAAAGTTAGAGATAGGGTTAGGGTTAGGGTTAGGTTTAGGGTTACGGTACAGGTTAGGTTTAGGGTTAGTGTTGGGGTAACCTTAAAGGTTAGGGTTAGGTTTATGGTTAGGGTTAGGGTTGCAGTACAGTTTAGGGTTAGTGTTAGGGTTACGGCTAGAGTTACTTTAGGGTTAGATTTAGGTTTCGGATTAGAGTGCATGTTATGGTTATGGTTAGGGTTAGGGTTAGGGTTACAGTAGAGGTTAGGGTTTGGGTTAGGTTTAAGGTTAGGATTAGGGATAGTTTTAGGTTTAGTGTTAGGTTTATGGTACAGTTTAGGGTTAGGGCTATGGTTAGGGTTACCGTACAGGTTAGGGTTAGGGTTAGGGATAGGGATGCGGTACAGGTTAGGGATATGGTTATGTTTAGGGTTACCTTACTAGTTAGGGTTAGGGGTATGGTGTGGGTTAGTGTTAGGGTTAAGATTACTGTATAGGTTAGTGTCAGTGTTAGTGTTAGTGTTAGGGTTAGGGTTGCGGTAAATGTTAGGGTTAGGGTTAGTGTTGGTGTTACCATAAATGTTGGGGTTAGGGTTATGGTTAGGGTTAGGGTTGCAGTACAGTTTAGGGTTAGTGTTAGGGTTACGGTTACGGTTACTTTAGGGTTAGAGTTAGGGTTCGGATTACAGCACATGTATTGTTAGGGTTAGGGTTAGGGTTAGCGTTACGGTATAGGTTAGGGTTACGGTTAGGGGTAGGGTTACGGTACAGGTAAGGGTTAGCTTTAAGGTTAGCGTTAAGGTTAGATTTACGGTACAGCTTAGGGTTAAGTTTAGGTTTAGGGTTAGGTTTACGGTAGTGGTTAGGGTTAGGCTTAGGTTTGGGATTAGGGTTACGATTACGGTTACGGTAGAGGTTAGGTTTACGGTAAGGGTTAGGGTTAGGGTTAAGGTTAGGGTTAGGGTTACGGTAGAGGTTAGGGTTTGGGTTAGGGTTAGGGATAGGTTTAGGTTTAGTGTTAGGTTTATGGTACAGGTTAGGGTTAGGGCTATCGTTAGGGTTACCGTTCAGTTTAGGGTTAGGGTTAGGGATAGGCATGCGATACAGGTTAGGGATGTGGTTATATTTAGGGTTACCTTACAGGTTAGGATTAGGGTTAGGGTTAGGGTGAGGGATAGGGTTAGGGTTAAGAACCGTACAGGGTAGTGCCAGTGTTAAGGTTAGGCTTTGGGTTAGGGTTGCGGTAAATGTTAGGGTTAGGGTTAGTGTTGGGGTTACCATAAATGTTAGGGTTAGGGTTATGGTTATGCTTAGTGTTGCAGTACAGTTTAGGGTTAGTGTTAGGGTTACAGTTTCGGTTACTTTAGGGTTAGAGTTAAGGTTCGGATTACAGCACATGTTATGGTTAGGGTTAGGGTTAGGGTTAGGGTTAGGGTTACGCTACAGGTTAGGGTTACGGTTAGGGGTAGGGTTACGGTACAGGTAAGGGTTAGCTTTAGGGTTAGCGTTAAGGTTAGATTTACGGTACAGTTTAGGGTTAAGTTTAGGTTTAGGGTTAGGGTTACGGTGGTGGTTAGGGTTAGCCTTAATGTTGGGATTAGGGTTACGATTACGGTTACGGTAGAGGTTAGGTTTATGGTTAGGGTTAAGGTTAGGGTTAGGGTTAGGGTTACGGTAGAGGTTAGGGTTTGGGTTAGGGTTAAGGTTAGGGTTAGGGATAGGTTTAGGTTTAGGGTTAGGTTTACAGTACAGGTTAGGGTTAGGGTTACCGTACAGCTTAGGTTTAGGGTTAGGGTGGCGGTACAGTTTAGGGTTTGGTTACGGTTAGGTTACCGTACTGGTTAGGGTTAGGGTAATGGTTAGGGTTAGGGTTACTGTACAGGTTAGGGTGAAGCTTAGGGTTAGGTTTAGGGTTACGGTATAGGTCTGGGTTATTGTTAGGGTTAGGGATTCGGTACAGATAAGGGTTAGGGTTAGGGTTAGGGTTACCGTAGAGGTTAGGGTTAGGGTTAGCGTTAGGGTTAGGGTTACGGTACGGGTTATGGTTAGGGTTAGGGTTACGGTTACTGTACAGGTTAGTATTTGGGATAGGGTTAGGTTTAGGGTTACAGTACAGGTTATGGTTAGGTTTAGGGTTAGGGTTAGGGTTACGGTACAAGGTAGGGTTAGTGTTAGGTTTAGGTTAGGGTTAGCTTTAGGGTTACGGTAAAGGTTAGGGTTAGGGTTAGGGTTACGGTTACGGTACAGGTTAGCATTAGGGATAGGGTAAGGGATAGGGTTACGGTACAGGTTATGGTTAGGGTTTGGGTTACGGTTACGGTACAGGTTAGCATTTGGGATAGGGTTAGGGTTAGGGTTACAGTACAGGTTATGGTTCGGTTTAGGGTTAGGGTTAGGGTTACGGAACAAGTTAGGGTTAGGGTTAGGGTTAGGGTTAGGGTTAGGGTTAGGGTTAGCTTTAGGGTTACGGTAAAGGTTAGGGTTAGGGTTACGTTTACGGTACAGGTTACCATAGGGGTAGGGTTAGGGATAGGGTTACAGTACAGGTTATGGTTAGGTTTAGGGTTAGCCTTAGGGTTACGGTACAGTTTAGTGTTAGGGTTAGGGTTATGGTTACATTACAGGTTAGGGGAAGTTTAGGGTTAGGGTTAGGGATACGGTACAGGTTAGGGTTAGGGTTATGGATAGGATTACGGTTCAGGTTAGGGTTATGGTTAGGTGAGGGTGAGAGTTAGGTTTAGGGTTAGGTTTTGGGGTAGGGTTGGGGTTATGGTACAGTTTAGGATAAGGTTAGGGTTAGTGTTACGGTACAGGTAAGGATTACGGTAGGGTTAGGGTTAGGGTTAGGGTTAGGGTTAGGGTTAGGTTTAGGGTTAGGGTTAGGGTTGCGGTACAGGTTAGGGTTAGGGTTAGGGTTAGGGTACAGGTTAGGGTTAGGTTTAGGTTTAGGGTTAGGTTTACGGTAGAGGTTAGGGTTAGGTTTAGGATTAGGGTTAGGGTTAGCTTAGGGTTATGGTACCGTTTAGGTTTAGGGTTAGGTTTAGGGTTAGGGTTACCGTACAGTTTAAGGTTAGGGTTAGGTTAGGTTCAGGTTAAGGTTAGTGTTACCTTACTATTTAGAGTTACGGTTAGGTTTAGGGTTAGGTTTACTGTATAGGTTAGCATTAGGGTTAGGTTAGAGTTAGGGTTAGGGTTCCAGTACAGGTTAGGGTTGGGTTAGGGTTAAGGTTAGGTTTACCGTACGGGTTATGGTTAGAGTTAGGGTTAGGTTTAGGGATGTGGTACAGGTTAGGGATATGGTTACATTTAGGGTTACCTTATAGTTTAGGGTTAGGGTAAGGGTTAGTGTGAGGTTTAGGGTTAGTGTTTGGATTACCGTACAGGTTAGTGTCTGGGTTAAGGATAGGGTTAGGGTTAGGGTTAGGGTTAAGTTTGCAGTACATGTTAGGATTAGGGTTGCTGTTGGGGTTACCGTAAAGGTTAGGGTTAGGGTTAGGGTTAGGGTTGCAGTACAGTTTAGGGTTAGTGTTAGTGTTAAGATTACGGTACAGGTTAGGGTTAGGGTTAGCGTTCGGGTTACCGCACAGGTTTTGGTTAGGATAAGGGTTAGGGTTAGGGTTACGGTATATGTAAGGGTTAGGTTTAGGGTTAGTGTTATGTTTAGGGTTACTGTACAGGTTAGGGTTAGGGTTACTTTATTGTTAAAGTACAGGTTAGGGTTAGGTTTAGGGTTAAGGTTAGAGTTAGAATTAGGGTTAATGTTAGGATTACTGTACAGTTTAGGATAGGGTTAGGGTTAGTGTTACGGTACAGGTAAAGGTTTCGGTTAGGGTTAGTGTTAGTGTTAGGGTTAGTTTTAGGGTTAGATTTGCGGTACCGTTGCGGGTTAGGGTTACAGATAGGATTATGGTAGGGTTAGTGTTAGGGTTAGGATTGCGATACAGTTGTGGGTTAGGGTTATGGGGAGGGTTATGTTAGGGTTAGGTTTATGGTACAGTGTAGGGTTAGGTTGAGGGTTAGGGTTAGGGTTACGGTACATGTTAGGTTTAGGGTTAGGGTTAGGGTTATGGAACTGGTTAGGGTTACGGTTAGGTGTAGGGTGACGGTACAGGTAAGGGTTAGGTTTAGGTTTAGCGTTAGGATAAGTTTTAAGGTACAGTTCAGGGTTAAGTTTAGGGTTAGCGTTAGGGTTACGATAGTGGTTATGGTTAGGCTTAGGTTTGGGTTTAGGGTTACGGTTACAGTTACAGTAGAAGTTAGTTTTACGGTTAGGGTTAGGCTTAGTTTTACAGTTAGTGTCAAGGTTAGGGTTAGGTTTACGGTAGAGGTTAGGGTTAGGTTAGGGTAGGGTTACGGTTACGATACAGGTTAGCATTAGGGGTAGGGTTAGGGTTAGGGTTACAGTACAGGTTATGGTTAGGTTTACGGTTATCCTTAGGGTTACGGTACAGTTTATGGTTAGGGTTAGGGTTAGGGTTACATTACAGGTTAGGGGAAGTTTAGGGTTAGGGTTAGGGATACGGTACAGGTTAGGGTTAGGGTTAGGGATAGGATTACGGTACAGGTTAGGGTTATGGTTAGGTGTAGGGTGAGTGTTACGTTTAGGGTTAGGTTTAAGGGTAGGGTTAGGTGTGGTACAGTTTAGGATAGGGTTAGGGTTAGTGTTACGGTACAGGTAAGGATTACGGTTAGAGTTAGGGTTTGGGTTAGGTTTAGGGTTAGGGTTAGGGTTGCGGTACAGTTTGGGTTAGGGTTAGGGTTAGGGTTAGGGTTAAGGTTAGGGTTACGGTACAGGTTAGGGTTAGGTTTAGGTTTAGGGTTAGGGTTAGGTTTTCGGTAGAGGTTAGGGTTAGGTTTAGGATTAGGGTTAGGGTTAGGGTTAGGGTTATGGTACCGTTTAGGTTTAAGGTTAGGTTTAGGGTTAGGTTAGGGTCAGGTTAAGGTTAGTGTTACGTTACTATTTAGAGTTACGGTTAGGTTTAGGGTTCGGTTTACTGTATAGGTTAGCGTTAGGGTTAGGGATAGGGTTAGGCTTAGGGTTCCAGTACAGGTTAGGGTTGGGTTAGGGTTAAGGTTAGGGTTACCGTACACGTTAGGGTTAGAGTTAGGGTTAGGTTTAGGGATGCGGTACAGGTTAGGGGTATGGTTATGTTTAGGGTTACCTTACAGGTTAGGGTTAGGGTTAGGGTTAGTGTGAGGGTTATGGTTATGGTTTGGATTACCGTACAGGGTAGTGTCAGGGTTAGGGATAGGTTTAGGTTTAGGGTTAGGGTTAAGTTTGCGATACATGTTAGGTTTGGGTTGGTGTTGGGGTTACCGTAAAGATTAGGGTTAGGGTTAGGGTTAGGGTTGCAGTACAGTTTAGGATTAGTGTTAGGGTTACGGTCACGGTACAGTTTAGGGTTAGGGTGAGCGTACGGGTTACAGCACATGCTATGGTTAGGATTAGGTTTAGGGTTAGGGTTACGGTATATGTAAGGTTTAGGTTCACGGTTAGTGTTAGGTTTAGGGTTACTCTACAGGTTAGGGTTAGGGTTACTTTTAGGGTTACAGTACAGGTTAAGGTTAGGTTTAGGGTTAAGGTTAGAGTTAGAGTTAGGGTTAGTGTTAGGGTTACTGTACAGTTTAGGATAGGGTTAGGGTTAGTGTTACGGTACAGGTAAAGTTTTCAGTTAGGGTTAGTGTTAGGGTTAGGGTTAGTTTTAGGGTTAGATTTGCGGTTCTGTTGCGGGTTAGGGTTACAGTTAGGATTAGGGTTAGGGTTAGTGTTAGGGTTAGGATTGCGATACAGTTGTGGGTAGGGTTATGGGGAGGGTTATGTTAGGGTTAGGGTTACGGTACTGTGTAGGGTTAGGTTGAGGGTTAGGGTTAGGGTTAGGGTTAGGGTTACCGTAGAGGTTAGGGTGAGGGTTAGGGTTACGGTAAAGGTTAGGTTTACTTTTAGGATTAGTGTTATGGTACAGGTAAGGGTTACGGTTATGGTTAGGGTTATAGTTAGGGTTAGGGTTAGGGTTAAGTTTGCGGTACAGTTGTGGGTTAGTGTTATGGGTAGGTTTAGGGTTAGGGTTAGGGTTACCGTACATGTTCGGGTTAGGGTTAGGGTTACGGTTAGGGTTACCTTACAGGTAAGGATTACGGTTAGGGTTAGTGTTAGGGTTAGGGTTACGGTACAAGTTAGGGTTATGGTTAGGGATAGGGTTACGGTTAGTGTACGGTACAATTTAGGATTACATTTAGGTTTAGGGTTAGGGTTACGTTATAGGTTATCGTTAGGGTTAGGGTTAGGGTTATTTTAGGGTTACGGTACAGGTTAAGGTTACGGTTAGGGTTAGGGTTAGGGTTAGGGATATGGTACTGGATAGGGTTAGGTTTAGTGTTAACGTTACGGTACAAGTTAGGTTTAAGTTCAGGGTTAGGGTTAGGATTAGGGTTACGGTACAAGTTAGGGTTGGGGTTAGGGTTAGGAATACAGTACAGGTTAGGGTGAAGGTTTCGGTTAGGGTTAGGGTTACGTTTATGGTAGTGGTTATGGTTAGGCTTAGGGTTGGGTTTAGGTTAGGTTTACGGTTACGGTCAGGTTAGGGTTACGGTTAGGGTTAGGGTTAGGGTTAAGGTTATGGTTAGGGTTAGGGTTACGGTACAGGTTACGGTTAGGGTTAGGTTTAAGGTTAGAGTTAGGGATAGGTTCAGGTTTAGTGTTAGGTTTACGGTACAAGTTAGGGTTGGGTTAGGGTTACCGTACAGCTTAGGGTTAGGTTTAGTGTTAGGGTTAGGTTTGCGAGACTGTTTCGGTTTATGGTTACGGTTAGGGTTACCGTACAGGTTAGGGTTAGGGTAGGGTTAGGTTTACCGTACAGGTTAGAGTCCGGGCAGGGTTAGGGTTAGGGTTACGTTTAGTGTTAGAGTTGCAGAACAGGTTTGGGTTATGGTTAGGGTTAGTGTTGGGCTTACCGGAAAGGCTAGGGTTAGGGTTATCGTTAGGGTTAGGGTTGCAGTACAGGGTAGGTTTAGGGTTAGGATTACTGTTACGGTACAGGTTAGCATTAGGGTTAGGGTTAGGGTTACGGTTAGGTTAGGTTTAGTGTTAGGGTTAGGAATACAGTACAGGTTAGGGTGAAGGTTTGGGCTAGGGTTAGGGTTACGGTACAAGTTAGGGTTACGGTTAGGTTTAGGATAGGGTTACGGTAAAGTTAGAGATAGGGTTAGGGTTAGGGTCATGGTTAGGGTTATGGTACAGGTTAGGTTTAGGGTTAGTGTTGGGGTAACCTTAAAGGTTAGGGTTAGGTTTATGGTTAGCGTTAGGGTTGCAGTACAGTTTAGGGTTAGTGTTAGGGTTACGGCTACCAGTTACTTTAGGGTTAGATTTAGGTTTCGGATTAGAGCACATGTTATGGTTAGGGTTAGGGTTAGGGTTAGGGTTAGGGTTACAGTAGAGGTTAGGGTTTGGGTTAGGGTTAAGGTTAGGGTTAGGGATAGGTTTAGGTTTAGTGTTAGGTTTATGGTACAGGTTAGGGTTTGGGTTAGGGATAGGGATGCGGTACAGGTTAGGGAAATGGTTATTTTTAGGGTTACCTTACTAGTTATGGTTAGGGGTATGGTGTGGGTTAGTGTTAGGGTTAAGATTACCGTATAGCTTAGTGTCAGTGTTAGTGTTAGTGTTAGGGTTAGGGTTGCGGTAAATGTTAGGGTTAGGGTTAGTGTTGGGGTTACCATAAATGTTAGGGTTAGGGTTATGGTTAGGGTTAGGGTTGCAGTACAGTTTAGGGTTAGTGTTAGGGTTACGGTTACGGTTACTTTAGGGTTAGAGTTAGGGTTCGGATTACAGCACATGTTATGGTTAGGGTTAGGGTTAGGGTTACAGTTAGCGTTACGGTATAGGTTAGGGTTACTGTTAGGGGTAGGGTTACGGTACAGGTAAGGGTTAGCATTAAGGTTAGATTTACGGTACAGTTTAGGGTTAGGGTTAAGTTTAGGTTTAGGGTTAGGTTTATGGTAGTGGTTAGGGTTAGGCTTAGGGTTGGGATTAGGGTTACGTTTACGGTTACGGTAGAGGTTAGGTTTACGGTAAGGGTTAGGGTTAGGGTTAAGGTTAGGGTTAGGGTTACGGTAGAGGTTAGGGTTTGGGTTAGGGTTAAGGTTAGGGTTAGGGATAGGTTTAGGTTTAGTGTTAGGTTTATGGTACAGGTTAGGGTTAGGGCTATGGTTAGGGTTACCGTTCAGGTTAGGGTTAGGGTTAGGGATAGGCATGTGATACAGGTTAGGGATGTGGTTATATTTAGGGTTACCTTACAGGTTAGGGTTAGGGTTAGGGTTAGGGTGAGAGTTAGGGTTAGGGTTAAGAACCGTACAGGATAGTGCCAGTGTTAGGGTTAGGCTTAGGGTTAGGGTTGCGGCAAATGTTAGGGTTAGGGTTAGTGTTGGGGTTACCATAAATGTTAGGGTTAGGGTTATGGTTAGGGTTAGGGTTGCAGTACAGTTTAGGGTTAGTGTTAGGGTTACGGTTATGGTTACCTTAGGGTTAGTTAGGGTTCGGATTACAGCACATGTTATGATTATGGTTAGGGTTAGGGTTAGGGTTACGCTACAGGTCAGGGTTACGGTTAGGGGTAGGGTTACGGTACAGGTAAGGGTTAGCTTTAGGGTTAGCGTTAAGGTTAGATTTACGGTACAGTTTAGGGTTAAGTTTAGGTTTAGGGTTAGGGTTACGGTAGTGCTTAGGGTTAGGCTTAGTGTTGGGATTAGGGTTACGATTACGGTTACGGTAGAGGTTAGGTTTATGGTTAGGGTTAGGTTAGGGTTAGGGTTACGGTTACGGTAGAGGTTAGGGTTTGGGTTAGGGTTAAGGTTAGGGTTAGGGATAGGTTTAGGTTTAGGGTTAGGTTTACAGTACAGGTTAGGGTTAGGGTTACCGTACAGCTTAGGGTTAGGGTTAGGGTGGCGGTACAGTTTAGGGTTTTGGTTACGGTTAGGTTACCGTACACGTTAGGGTTAGGGTAATGGTTAGGGTTAGGGTTACTGTACAGGTTAGGGTGAAGCTTAGGATTAGTTTTAGGGTTACGGTATAGGTTAGGGTTATTGTTAGGGTTAGGGATTCGGTACAGATAAGGGTTACAGTTAGGGTTACCGTAGAGGTTAGGGTTAGGGTTAGTGTTTGGGTTAGGGTTACAGTACAGGTTATGGTTAGGGTTAGGGTTACGGTTACTGTACAGGTTAGTATTTGGGATAGGGTTAGGGTTAGGGTTACAGTACAGGTTATGGTTAGGTTTAGGGTTAGGGTTAGGGTTACGGTACAAGGTAGGGTTAGTGTTAGGTATAGGTTACGGTTAGCTTTACGGTTACGGTACAGATTAGGGTTAGGGTTACGGTTACGGTTACGGTACAGGTTAGCATTAGGGATAGGGTAAGGGATAGGGTCACGGTACAGGTTATGGTTAGGGTTTGGGTTACGGATACGGTACAGGTTAGCATTTGGGATAGGGTTAGTGTTAGGGTTACAGTACAGGTTATAGTTAGGTTTAGGGTTAGGGTTAGGGTTACGGAACAAGTTAGGGTTAGGGTTAGGGTTAGGGTTAGCTTTAGGGTTACGGTAAAGGTTGGGTTATGGTTAGGGTTACGGTTACGGTACAGGTTACCATTAGGGGTAGGGTTAGGGATAGGGTTACAGTACAGGTTATGGTTAGGTTTAGTGTTAGCCTTAGTGTTACGGTACAGTTTAGGGTTAGGGTTATGGTTATGGTTACATTACAGATTAGGGGAAGTTTAGGGTTAGGGTTAGGGATACGGTGCAGCTTAGGGTTAGGGTTAGGGATAGGATTACGGTACAGGTTAGGGTTATGGTTAGGTGAGGGTGAGATTTAGGTTTAGGGTTAGGTTTTGGGTAGGGTTAGGGTTACGGTACAGTTTAGGATAGGGTTAGGGTTAGTGTTACGGTACAGGTAAGGATTACGGTAGGGTTAGGGTTAGGATTAGGGTTAGGGTTAGGGTTAGGTTTAGGGTTAGGGTTAGGGTTGCGGTACAGGTTAGGGTTAGGGTTAGGGTACAGGTTAGGGTTAGGTTTAGGTTTAGGGTTAGGGTTAGGTTTACGGTAGAGGTTAGGGTTAGGTTTAGGATTAGGGTTAGGGTTAGCTTAGGGTTATGGTACCGTTTAGGTTTAGGGTTAGGTTTAGGGTTAGGGTTACCGTACAGTTTAAGGTTAGGGTTAGGTTAGGGTCAGGTTAAGGTTAGTGTTACCTTACTATTTAGAGTTACAGTTAGGTTTAGGGTTAGGTTTACTGTATAGGTTAGCATTAGGGTTAGGCATAGGGTTAGGGTTAGGGTTCCAGTACAGGTTAGGGTTGGGTTAGGGTTAAGGTTAGGTTTACCGTACGGGTTAGGGTTAGAGTTAGGGTTAGGTTTAGGGATGTGGTACAGGTTAGGGATATGGTTACATTTAGGGTTACCTTACAGTTTAGGGTTAGGGTAAGGGTTAGTGTGAGGTTTAGGGTTAGTGTTTGGATTACCGTACAGGTTAGTGTCAGGGTTAGGGATAGGGTTAGAGTTAGGGTTAGGGTTAAGTTTGCAGTACATGTTAGGATTAGGGTTGCTGTTGGGGTTACCGTAAAGGTTAGGGTTAGGGTTAGGGTTAGGGTTGCAGTATAGTTTAGGGTTAGTGTTAGTGTTAAGGTTACGGTACAGGTTAGGGTTAGGGTTAGCGTTCGGGTTTCTGCACAGGTTTTGGTTAGGATAAGGGTTAGGGTTAGGGTTACGGTATATGTAAGGGTTAGGTTTAGGGTTAGTGTTAGGTTTAGGGTTACTGTACAGGTTAGGGTTAGGGTTACTTTTAGGGTTACAGTACAGGTTAGGGTTAGGTTTAGGGTTAAGGTTAGAGTTAGAGTTAGGGTTAATGTTAGGATTACTGTACAGTTTAGGATAGGGTTAGGGTTAGTGTTACGGTACAGGTAAAGGTTTCGGTTAGGGTTAGTGTTAGGGTTAGTTAGGGTTAGTTTTAGGGTTAGATTTGCGGTACCGTTGCGGGTTAGGGTTACAGTTAGGATTAGGGTAGGGTTAGTGTTAGGGTTAGGATTGCGATACAGTTGTGGGTTAGGGTTATGGGGAGGGTTATGTTAGGGTTAGGGTTACGGTACAGTGTAGGGTTAGGTTGAGGGTTAGGGTTAGGGTTACGGTACATGTTAGGTTTAGGGTTAGGGTTAGGGTTATGGTACTGGTTAGGGTTACGGTTAGGTGTAGGGTTACGTACAGGTAAGGGTTAGGTTTAGGTTTAGCGTTAGGATAAGTTTTAAGGTACAGTTCAGGGTTAAGTTTAGGGTTAGCGTTAGGGTTACGATAGTGGTTAGGGTTAGGCTTAGGTTTGGGTTTAGGGTTACGGTTACGGTTACAGTAGAGGTTAGTTTTACGGTTAGGGTTAGGCTTAGGTTTACAGTTAGTGTTAAGGTTAGGGTTAGTGTTACGGTAAGGTTAGGGTTAGGGATAGGTTTAGGTTTAGTGTTTTGTTTACAGTACAGGTTAGGGTTAGAGTTACGGTTAGGGTTACGGTACAGGTTAGGGTTAGGTTTAGGTTTAGGGTTAGGGTTAGGTTTACGGTAGAGGTTAGGGTTAGGTTTAGGATTAGGCTTAGTGTTAGGGTTAGGGTTATGGTACCGTTTAGGTTTAGGATTAGGTTTAGGGTTAGGGTTACCGTACAGTTTAAGGTTAGGGTTAGGTTAGGGTCAGGTTAAGGTTAGTGTTACCTTACTATTTAGAGTTACGGTTAGGTTTAGGGTTAGGTTTACTGTATAGGTTAGCATTAGGGTTAGGCATAGGGTTTGGGTTAGGGTTCCAGTACAGGTTAGGGTTGGGTTAGGGTTAAGGTTAGGTTTACCGTACAGGTTAGGGTTAGAGTTAGGGTTAGGTTTAGGGATGCGGTACAGGTTAGGGATATGTTTACATTTAGGGTTACCTTACAGGTTAGGGTTAGGGTTAGGGTTAGGGTTAGTGTGAGGGTTATGGTTAGGGTTTGGATTACCATACAGGTTAGTGTCAGGGTTAGGGATAGGGTTAGGTTTAGGGTTAGGGTTAAGTTTGCGGTACATGTTAGGATTAGGGTTGGTGTTGTGGTTACCGTAAAGGTTAGGGTTAGGTTTAGGGTTAGAGTTGCAGTACAGTTTAGGGTTAGTGTTAGGGTTATGGTTACGGTACAGGTTAGGGTTAGGGTTAGCGTTCGGGTTACAGCACAGGTTATTTTTAGGATAAGGGTTAGGGTTAGGGTTACGGTATATGTAAGGGTTAGGTTTAGGGTTAGTGTTAGGTTTAGGATTACTGTACAGGTTAGGGTTAGGTTTACTTTAAGGGTTACAGTACAGGTTAGGCTTAGGTTTAGGGTTAAGGTTAGAGTTAGAGTTAGGGTTAATGTTAGGGTTACTGTACAGTTTAGGATAGGGTTAGGGTTAGTGTTACGGTACAGGTAAAGGTTTTGGTTAGGGTTAGTGTTAGGGTTAGGGTTAGTTTTAGGGTTAGATTTGCGGTACCGTTGCGGGTTAGGGTTACGGTTAGGATTAGGGTTAGGGTCAGTGTTAGGTTTAGGATTGCGATACAGTTGTGTGTTAGGGTTATGGGGAGGGTTATGTTAGGGTTAGGGTTACGGTACAGTGTAGGGTTAGGTTGAGTGTTAGGGTTTGGGTTATGGTACATGTTAGGTTTAGGGTTAGGGTTAGGGTTAGGGTTACGTTAAAGTTAAATATAGGGTTAGGGTTAGGGTGAGGTTTAGGGTTACGGTACAGGTTAGGTTTAGGGTTAGTGTTGGGGTTACCTTAAAGGTCAGGGTTAGGGTTATGGTTAGGGTTAGGGTTGCAGTACAGTTTAGGGTTAGTGTTAGGGTTCCGGTTACAGTTACTTTAGGGTTAGAGTTAGGGTTCGGATTAGAGCACATGTTATGTTTAAGGTTAGGGTTAGGGTTAGGGTTAGGGTTACGGTACAGGTTAGGGTTACGGTAAGGGGTAGTGTTACGGCACAGGTAATGGTTAGCTTTAGGGTTAGCGTTAAGGTTAGATTTACGGTACAGTTTAGGGTTAAGTTTAGGGTTAGGGTTAGGGTTACGGTAGTGATTAGGGTTAGGCTTAGGGTTGGGATTAGGGTTACGATTACGGTTACGGTAGAGGTTAGGTTTACGGTTAGGGTTAGGGTTAGGGTTAAGGTTAGGGTTAGGGTTACGGTAGAGGTTAGGGTTTGGGTTAGGGTAAGGTTAGGGTTAGGGATAGGTTTAGGTATAGTGTTAGGTTTATGGTACAGGTTAGGGTTAGGGCTATGGTTAGGGTTACCGTACAGGTTAGGGTTAGGGTTAGGGATAGGGATGCGGTACCTGAAGGGATATGGTTATGTTTACGGTTACCTTACAGGTTAGGGTTAGGGTTAGGGTGAGGGTTATGGTTAGGGTTAAGATTACCGTACAGATACTGTCAGTGTTAGGGTTAGGGTTAGGGTTAGGGTTAGGGTAAATGTTAGGGTTAGGGTTAGTGTTGGGGTTACCATTAATGTTAGGGTTAGGGTTATGGTTAGGGTTAGGGTTGCAGTACAGTTTAGGGTTAGTGTTAGGGTTACGGTTACGGTTACTTTAGGGTTAGAGATCGTGTTCGGATTACAGCACATGTTATGGTTAGGGTTAGGGTTAGGGTTACGGTACAGGTTAGGGTTACGGTTAGGGGTAGGGTTACGGTACAGGTAGGGGTAAGCTTTAGGGTTAGCGTTAAGGTTAGATTTACGGTACAGTTTAGGGTTAAGTTTAGGTTCAGGGTTAGGGTTATGTTAGTGGTTAGGGTTAGGCTTAGGGTTGGGATTAGGGTTACGATTACGGTTCCGGTACAGGTTAGGTTTACGGTTAGGGTTAGGGTTAGGGTTAAGGTTAAGGTTAGGGTTAGGGTTAAGGTTAGGGTTAGGGTTTGGGTTAGGGTTAAGGTTAGGGTTAGGGATAGGTTCAGGTTTAGTGTTAGGTTTATGGTACAGGTTAGGTTTAGGGTTATGCTTAGGGTTACCGTACAGGTTAGGGATAGTGTTAGGGATAGGGATGCAGTGCAGTTTAGGGATATGGTTATATTTAGGGTTACCTTACAGGTTAGGGTGAGGGTTAGGGTTAGGGTTGCGGTAAATGTTAGGGTTAGGGTTAGTGTTGGGGTTACCATAAATGTTAGGGTTAGGGTTATGGTAGGGTTAGGGTTTCAGTACAGTTTAGGGTAGAGTTAGGGTGGCGGTACAGTTTAGGGTTTTGGTTACGGTTAGGGTTTCCGTACACGTTAGGGTTAGGGTAATGGTTAGGGTTAGGGTTACTGTACAGGATAGGGTGAAGCTTAGGGTTAGGGTTAGGGTTACAGTATAGGTTAGGGTTATTGTTTGGGTTAGGGATTCGGTACAGATAAGGGTTAGGGTTAGTGTTAGGGTTACCGTAGAGTTTAGGGTTAGGGTTAGTGTTAGGGTTAGGTTTACGGTGCAGGTTATGGTTAGGGTTATGGTTATGGTACAGGTTAGCATTTGGGATAGGGTTAGGGTTAGGGTTACAGTACAGGTTATGGTTAGGTTTAGGGTTAGGGTTAGGGTTACGGTACAAGTTAGGGTTAGGGTTAGGGTTAGGGTTAGGGTTAGATTTAGGGTTGCGGTACAGGTTAGGGTTAGGGTTAGGGTTAGGGTTACGGTTACGGTACAGGTTAGCATTAGGGGTAGGTTAGGGATAGGGTTACAGTACAGGTTATGGTTAGGTTTAGGGTTAGGGTTAGGGTTAGGGTTACATTACAGGTTAGGGGAAGTTTAGGGTTAGGGTTAGGGATAAGGTACAGGTTAGGGTTAGGGTTAGGGATAGGATTACGGTACAGGTTAGGGTTATGGTTAGGTGTAGGGTGAGAGTTAGATTTAGGGTTAGGTTTAGGGGTAGGGATAGGGTTATGGTACAGTTTAGGATAGGGTTAGGGTTAGTGTTACGGTGCTGGTAAGGATTACGGTTAGAGTTAGGGTTAGGGTTAGGGTTAGGTTTAGGGTTAGGGTTATGGTTGCGGTACAGGTTAGGGTTAGGGTTAGGGTTAGGGTTAAGGTTATTGTACAGGTTGGGTTAGGTTTAGGTTTAGGGTTAGGTTTAGGTTTACGGTAGAGTTTAGGGTTAGGTTTAGGATTAGGGTTAGGGTTAGGGTTAAGGTTACGATTACGGTTAAGTTAGGGTTAGAGTTAGGGTTAGGGTTATGGTAAAAGCTAGGATTACTTTTAGGTTTAGGGTTAGGGTTAGGGTTAAGGTTACGGTTAGGGTTAGGGTTAGGGTTACGGTACAGGTTACGGTTAGGGTTAGGTTTAAGGTTAGGGTTAGGGATAGTTTTAGGTTTAGTGTTAGGTTTACGGTACAGGTTAGGGTTAGGGTTACCGTACAGGTTAGGGTTAGGGTTAGGTTTAGTGTTAGGGTTAGGTTTGCGAGACAGTTTCGGTTTATGGTTACGGTTAGGGTTACCGTATGGGTTAGGTTAGGGTAGGGTTAGGTTTACCGTACAGGTTAGAGTCCGGGCAGGGTTAGGGTTAGGGTTACGTTTAGTGTTAGAGTTGCGGTACAGGTTAGGGTTATGATTAGGGTTAGTGTTGGTCTTAACGGAAAGGTTAGGGTTAGGGTTATTGTAATTGTTAGGGTTGCAGTACAGGGTAGGTTTAGGGTTAGGGTTACTGTTACGGTACAGGTTAGCATTAGGGTTAGGTTTAGGGTTACAGTATAAGTTATTGTTCGGGTTAGGGTTAGGTTTAGGGTTACGGTACAGGTTAGGGTTAGGGTTAGGGTTAGGAACACAGTACAGGTTAGGGTGAAGGTTTGGGTTAGGGTTAGGGTTACGGTACAAGTTAGGTTTACGGTTAGTTTTAGGGTTAGGGTTACGGTAAAGTTAGAGATAGGGTTAGATTAGGGTTAGGTTTAGGGTTACGGTACAGGTTAGGTTTAGGGTTAGTGTTGGGGTTACCTTAAAGTTTAGGGTTAGGGTTATGGTTAGGGTTAGGGTTGCAGTACAGTTTAGGGTTAGTGTTAGGGTTACGGTTACAGTCACTTTAGGGTTAGAGTTAGGGTTCGGATTAGAGCACATGTTATGGTTAGGATTAGGGTTAGGGTTAGCGTTAGGGTTACGGTACAGGTTAGGTTTACGGTAAGGGGTAGGGTTACGGCACAGGTAAGGGTTAGCTTTAGGGTTAGCATTAAGGTTAGATTTACGGTACAGTTTAGGGTTAAGTTTAGGGTTAGGGTTAGGGTAACGGTAGTGATTAGGGTTAGGCTTAGGGTTGGGATTAGGGTTACGATTACGGTTACGGTAGAGGTTAGGTTTACGGTTAGGGTTAGGGTTAGGGTTAAGGTTAGGGTTAGGGTTACGGTAGAGGTTAGGGTTTGGGTTAGGGTAAGGTTAGGGTTAGGGATAGGTTTAGGTATAGTGTTAGGTTTATGGTACAGGTTAGGGTTAGGGCTATGGTTAGGGTTACCGTACAGGTTAGGGTTAGGGTTAGGGATAGGGATGCGGTACCTGAAGGGATATGGTTATGTTTACGGTTACCTTACAGGTTAGGGTTAGGGTTAGGGTGAGGGTTATGGTTAGGGTTAAGATTACCGTACAGATAGTGTCAGTGTTAGGGTTAGGGTTAGGGTTAGGGTTAGGGTAAATGTTAGGGTTAGGGTTAGTGTTGGGGTTACCATTAATGTTAGGGTTAGGGTTATGGTTAGGGTTAGGGTTGCAGTACAGTTTAGGGTTAGTGTTAGGGTTACGGTTACGGTTACTTTAGGGTTAGAGATCGTGTTCGGATTACAGCACATGTTATGGTTAGGGTTAGGGTTAGGGTTACGGTACAGGTTAGGGTTACGGTTAGGGGTAGGGTTACGGTACAGGTAAGGGTAAGCTTTAGGGTTAGCGTTAAGGTTAGATTTACGGTACAGTTTAGGGTTAAGTTTAGGTTCAGGGTTAGGGTTATGTTAGTGGTTAGGGTTAGGCTTAGGGTTGGGATTAGGGTTACGATTACGGTTCCGGTACAGGTTAGGTTTACGGTTAGGGTTAGGGTTAGGGTTAAGGTTACGGTTAGGGTTAGGTTTAAGGTTAGGGTTAGGGTTTGGGTTAGGGTTAAGGTTAGGGTTAGGGATAGGTTTAGGTTTAGTGTTACGTTTATGGTACAGGTTAGGTTTAGGGTTAGGTTAGGGTTACCGTACAGGTTAGGGATAGTGTTAGGGATAGGGATGCAGTGCAGTTTAGGGATATGGTTATATTTAGGGTTACCTTACAGGTTAGGGTGAGGGTTAGGGTTAGGGTTGCGGTAAATGTTAGGGTTAGGGTTAGTGTTGGGGTTACCATAAATGTTAGGGTTAGGGTTATGGTAGGGTTAGGGTTTCAGTACAGTTTAGGGTAGAGTTAGGGTGGCGGTACAGTTTAGGGTTTTGGTTACGGTTAGGGTTTCCGTACACGTTAGGGTTAGGGTAATGGTTAGGGTTAGGGTTACTGTACAGGATAGGGTGAAGCTTAGGGTTAGGGTTAGGGTTACGGTATAGGTTAGGGTTATTGTTTGGGTTAGGGATTCGGTACAGATAAGGGTTAGGGTTAGTGTTAGGGTTACCGTAGAGGTTAGGGTTAGGGTTAGTGTTAGGGTTAGGTTTACGGTGCAGGTTATGGTTAGGGTTATGGTTATGGTACAGGTTAGCATTTGGGATAGGGTTAGGGTTAGGGTTACAGTACAGGTTATGGTTAGGTTTAGGGTTAGGGTTAGGGTTACGGTACAAGTTAGGGTTAGGGTTAGGGTTAGGGTTAGGGTTAGATTTAGGGTTGCGGTACAGGTTAGGGTTAGGGTTAGGGTTAGGGTTACGGTTACGGTACAGGTTAGCATTAGGGGTAGGTTAGGGATAGGGTTACAGTACAGGTTATGGTTAGGTTTAGGGTTAGGGTTAGGGTTAGGGTTACATTACAGGTTAGGGGAAGTTTAGGGTTAGGGTTAGGGATAAGGTACAGGTTAGGGTTAGGGTTAGGGATAGGATTACGGTACAGGTTAGGGTTATGGTTAGGTGTAGGGTGAGAGTTAGATTTAGGGTTAGGTTTAGGGGTAGGGATAGGGTTATGGTACAGTTTAGGATAGGGTTAGGGTTAGTGTTACGGTGCTGGTAAGGATTACGGTTAGAGTTAGGGTTAGGGTTAGGGTTAGGTTTAGGGTTAGGGTTATGGTTGCGGTACAGGTTAGGGTTAGGGTTAGGGTTAGGGTTAAGGTTATTGTACAGGTTGGGTTAGGTTTAGGTTTAGGGTTAGGTTTAGGTTTACGGTAGAGTTTAGGGTTAGGTTTAGGATTAGGGTTAGGGTTAGGGTTAGGGTTAAGGTTACGATTACGGTTAAGTTAGGGTTAGAGTTAGGGTTAGGGTTATGGTAAAAGCTAGGATTACTTTTAGGTTTAGGGTTAGGGTTAGGGTTAAGGTTACGGTTAGGGTTAGGGTTAGGGTTACAGTACAGGTTACGGTTAGGGTTAGGTTTAAGGTTAGGGTTAGGGATAGTTTTAGGTTTAGTGTTAGGTTTACGGTACAGGTTAGGGTTAGGGTTACTGTACAGGTTGGGGTTAGGGTTACGTTTAGTGTTAGGGTTAGGTTTGCGAGACAGTTTCGGTTTATGGTTACGGTTAGGGTTACCGTACAGGTTAGGGTTAGGGTAGGGTTAGGTTTACCGTACAGGTTAGAGTCCGGGCAGGGTTAGGGTTAGGGTTACGTTTAGTGTTAGAGTTGCGGTACAGGTTAGGGTTATGATTAGGGTTAGTGTTGGTCTTAACGGAAAGGTTAGGGTTAGGGTTATTGTAATTGTTAGGGTTGCAGTACAGGGTAGGTTTAGGGTTAGGGTTACTCTTACGGTACAGGTTAGCATTAGGGTTAGGTTTAGGGTTACAGTATAAGTTATTGTTCGGGTTAGGGTTAGGTTTAGGGTTACGGTACAGGTTAGGGTTAGGGTTAGGGTTAGGAACACAGTACAGGTTAGGGTGAAGGTTTGGGTTAGGGTTAGGGTTACGGTACAAGTTAGGTTTACGGTTAGTTTTAGGGTTAGGGTTACGGTAAAGTTAGAGATAGGGTTAGATTAGGGTTAGGTTTAGGGTTACGGTACAGGTTAGGTTTAGGGTTAGTGTTGGGGTTACCTTAAAGTTTAGGGTTAGGGTTATGGTTAGGGTTAGGGTTGCAGTACAGTTTAGGGTTAGTGTTAGGGTTACGGTTACAGTCACTTTAGGGTTAGAGTTAGGGTTCGGATTAGAGCACATGTTATGGTTAGGATTAGGGTTAGGGTTAGCGTTAGGGTTACGGTACAGGTTAGGTTTACGGTAAGGGGTAGGGTTACGGCACAGGTAAGGGTTAGCTTTAGGGTTAGCATTAAGGTTAGATTTACGGTACAGTTTAGGGTTAAGTTTAGGGTTAGGGTTAGGGTTACGGTAGTGATTAGGGTTAGGCTTAGGGTTGGGATTAGGGTTACGATTACGGTTACGGTAGAGGTTAGGTTTACGGTTAGGGTTAGGGTTAGGCTTAAGGTTAGGGTTAGGGTTAGGGTTACGGTAGAGGTTAGGGTTTGGGTTAGGGTAAGGTTAGGGTTAGGGATAGGTTTAGGTATAGTGTTAGGTTTATGGTACAGGTTAGGGTTAGGGCTATGGTTAGGGTTACCGTACAGTTTAGGGTTAGGGTTAGGGATAGGGATGCGGTACAGTTTAGGGATATGGTTATGTTTAGGGTTACCTACAGGTTAGGGTTAGGGTTAGGGTGAGGGTTATGGTTAGGGTTAAGATTACCGTACAGGTTAGTGTCAGTGTTAGGGTTAGGGTTAGGGTTAGGGTTGCGGTAAATGTTAGGGTTAGGGTTAGTGTTGGGGTTACCATAAATGTTAGGGTTAGGGTTATGGTTAGGGTTAGGGTTGCAGTACAGTTTAGGTTTAGTGTTAGGGTTATGGTTACGGTTAATTTAGGGTTAGAGTTAGGGTTCGGATTACAGCACATGTTATGGTTAGGGTTAGGGTTAGGGTTAGGGTTACGGTACAGGTAAGGGTTAGCTTTAGGGTTAGCGTTAAGGTTAGATTTACGGTACAGTTTAGGGTTAAGTTTAGGTTTAGGGTTAGGGTTACGGTAGTGGTTAGGGTTAGGCTTAGGGTTGGGATTAGGGTTACGATTACGGTTACGGTAGAGGTTAGGTTTATTGTTAGGGTTAGGGTTAAGGTTAGGGTTAGGGTTAGGGTTA
Organism: Otocyon megalotis megalotis; assembly: GCA_017311455.1. Taxonomy (NCBI): domain Eukaryota; kingdom Metazoa; phylum Chordata; class Mammalia; order Carnivora; family Canidae; genus Otocyon; species Otocyon megalotis. Next base: position 66,814 of record JAEUCK010005213.1, read on the forward strand.
GGGTTATGGTAGAGGTTAGGGTTTGATTTAGGGTTAAGGTTAGGGTTAGGGATAGGTTTAGGTTTAGGGTTAGGTTTACAGTACAGGTTAGGTTTAGGGTTACCGTACAGGTTAGGTTTAGGGTTAGGGTGGCGGTACAGTTTAGGGTTTTGGTAATGGTTAGGGTTACTATACACGTTAGGGTTAGGGTAATGGTTAGGGTTAGGGTTACTGTACAGGTTAGGGTGAAGCTTAGGGTTAGGGTTAGGGTTACGGTATAGGTTAGGGTTATTGTTAGGGTTAGGGATTCGGTACAGATAAGGGTTAGGGTTAGTGTTAGGGTTACCATAGAGTTTAGAGTTAGTGTTAGTGTTAGGGTTAGGGTTACGGTACAGGTTATGGTTAGGGTTAGGTTACGGTTACGGTACAGATTACTTATTTGTAATGGAGTTAAAGGTTAGGAATTTACAGTACAGGTATGATAGTTAGGTTAGGGCTGGGGTTGGGTTTGGAACAAGTTAGGGTTAGGGTTAGGGTTAGGTTTGGCGCTTTAGGGTTACGGTAAAGGTTAGGGTTAGGGTTAGGGTTAGGGTTACTCTTACGGTACAGGTTATCATTAGGGGTAGGGTTAGGGATAGGGTTACAGTACAGGTTATGGTTAGGTTTAGGGTTAGCCTTAGGGTTATGGTACAGTTAAGGGTTAGGGTTAGGGTTATATTATAGGTTAGGGGAAGTTTAGGGTTAGGGTTAGGGGTACGGTACAGGTTAGGGTTAGGGTTAGGGATAGGATTACGGTACAGGTTAGGGTTATGGTTAGGTGTAGGGTGAGAGTTATGTTTAGGGATAGGTTTAGGGGTAGGGTTAGGGTTACGGTACAAGTTAGGGTTACGGTTAGGTTTAGGGTTAGGGTTACGGTAAAGTTAGAGATAGGGTTAGGGTTAGGGTTAGGTTTAGGTTTACGGTACAGGTTAGGTTTAGTGTTAGTGTTGGGGTTAACTTAAAGTTTAGGGTTAGGGTTATGGTTAGGGTTAGGGTTGCAGTACAGTTTAGGGTTAGTGTTAGGGTTACGGTTACAGTTACCATAGCGTTAGAGTTAGGGTTCAGATAGAGCACCTGTTACGGTTAGGATTAGGGTTAGGGTTAGGGTAGGGTTGGGGTTACGGTACAGGTTAGGTTACGGTAAGGGGTAGGGTTACGGCACAGGTAAGGGTTATCTTTAGGGTTAGCATTAACGTTAGATTTACGGTACAGTTTAGGGTTAAGTTTAGGGTTAGGGTTAGGGTTATGGTAGTGATTAGGATTAGGCTTAGTTTTGGGATTAGGGTTATGATTACGGTTACGGTTGAGGTTAGGTTTACGACTAGGGTTAGGGTTAGGCTTAAGGTTAAGGTTAGGGTTAGGGCTACGGTAGAGGTTAGGGTTTGGGTTAGGGTTAAGGTTAGGGTTAAGGATAGGTTTAGGTTTAGTGTTAGGTTTATGGTACAGGTTAGGGTTAGGGCTTGGTTAGGGTTACCGTACAGGTTAGGGTTAGGGTTAGGGATAGGGATGCGGTAGAGTTTAGGGATATGTTTATGTTTAGGGTTACCTTACAGGTTAGGGTTAGGGTTAGGGTGAGGGTTAGGGTTTGGGTTAAGATTACCGTACAGGTTAGTGTCAGTGTTAGGGTTAGGGTTAGGATTAGGGTTGCGGTAAATATTAGGGTTAGGGTTAGTGTTGGGGTTAACATAAATGTTAGGGTTAGGGTTAGGGTTAGGGTTGCAGTACAGTTTAGGGTTAGTGTTAGGGTTACGGTTACGGTTAATTTAGGGTTAGAGTTAGGGTTCAGATTACAGCACATGTTATGGTTAGGGTTAGGTTTAGGGTTAGGGTTAGGGTTACGGTACAGGTTAGGGTTATGGTTAGGGGTAGGGTTACGGTACAGGTAAGGGTTAGCTTTAGGGTTAGCATTAAGGTTAGATTTACGGTACAGTTTAGGGTTAAGTTTAGGTTTAGGGTTAGGGTTACGGTAGTGGTTAGGGTTAGGCTTAGGGTTGGGATTAGGGTTACGATTACGGTTACGGTAGAGGTTAGGTTTAAGGTTATGGTTAGGGTTAGGGTTAACGTTAGGCTTAGGGTTAGGGTTAGGGTTACGGTAGAGGTTAGGTTTTGGGTTAGGGTTAAGGTTAGGGTTAGGGATAGGTTTAGGTTTAGGGTTAGGTTTATAGTCAGGTTAGGGTTAGGGTTACCGTACAGGTTAGGGTTAGGGTTAGGGTGGCGGTACAGTTTAGGGTTTTGGTTACGGTTAGGGTTACCGTACACGTAGGGTTAGGGTAATGGTTAGGGTTAGGGTTGCTGTACAGGTTGAGGTGAAGCTTAGGGTTAGGGTTAGGGTTACGGTATAGGTTAGGGTTATTGTTAGGGTTAGGGATTCGGTACAGATAAGGGTTAGGGTTAGTGTTAGGGTTACCGTAGAGGTTAGGGTTTGCGTTAGTGTTAGGGTTAGGGTTACGGTACAGGTTATGGTTAGGTTTAGGGTTACGGTTACGGTACAGGTTAACATTTGGGATAGGGTTAGGTTTAGGGTTACAGTACAGGTTATGGTTAGGATTAGGACTAGGTTTGGGTTACGGAACAAGTTAGGGTTAGAGTTAGGGTTAGGGGTAGCTTTAGGGTTACGGTAAAGGTTAGGGTTAGGGTTAGGGTTACGGTTACGATACAGGTTATCATTAGGGGTAGGGTTAGGGATAGGGTTACAGTACAGGTTATGGTTAGGTTTAGGGTTAACCTTAGGGTTATGGTACAGTTTAGGGTTAGGGTTAGGGTTAGGGTTATATTACAGGTTAGGGGAAATTTAGGGTTATGTTTAGGGATACGGTACAGGTTAGGGTTAGGGTTAGGGTTAGGGATAGGATTACAGTACAGTTAGGAATTATAGTGCCGTGTAGGTAGAGATTATACTTACAGTTTAAGTTTCAAGTAGGTTAAGTACGAGTACAAATTGGAGTTACGGTTAGGTTTAGGGTTAGGGTTACGTTAAAGTTAGAGATAGGGTAGGGTTAGGGTTAGGGTTAGGGTTACGGTACAGGTTAGGTTTAGGGTTAGTGTTGGGGTTACCTTAAAGGTGAGGGTTAGGGTTATGGTTAGGGTTATGGTTGCAGTACAGTTTCGGGTTAGTATTAGGTTTACGGTTATAGTTACTTTAGGGTTAGAGTTAGGGTTCGGATTAGAGCACATTTATGGTTAGGATTAGGGTTAGGGTTAGGGTTAGGGTTAGGTTTAGGGTTATGGTACAGGTTAGGGTTACGGTAAGGGGTAGGGTTACAGCACAGGTAAGTGTTAGCTTTAGGGTTAGCATTAAGGTTAGATTTACGGTACAGTTTAGGGTTAAGTTTAGGGTTAGTGTTAGGGTTATGGTAGTGATTAGGGTTAGGCTTAGGGTTGGGTTTAGGGTTACGATTACAGTTACGGTAGAGGTTAGGTTTACGGTTAGGGTTAGGGTTAAGGTTAGGGTTAGGGTTAGGGTTACGGTAGAGGTTAGGGTTTGGGTTAGGGTTAAGGTTAGGTTTAGGGATAGGTTTAGGTTTAGTGTTAGGTTTATGGTACAGGTTAGGGTTAGGGCTATGGTTAGGCTTATCGTACAGGTTAGGGTTAGGGTTAGGGATAGGGATGCGGTACAGGTTAGGGATATGGTTATGTTTAGGGTTACCTTACAGGTTAGGGTTAGGGTTAGGGTTAGGGTGAGGGTTAGGGTTTGGTTTAAGATACCGTACAGGTTAGTGTCAGTGTTAGGGTTACGGTTAGGGTTAGGGATGCAGTAAATGTTAGGGTTTGGGTTAGTGTTGGGGTTACCATAAATGTTAGGGTTAGGGTTATGGTTAGGGTTAGGTTTGGAGTACAGTTTAGGGTTAGTGTTAGGGTTACGGTTACGGTTACTTTAGGGTTAGAGTTAGGGTTCGGATTACAGCACATGTTATGGTTAGGGTTACGGTACAGGTTAGGGTTATGGTTAGGGGTAGGGTTACGGTACAGGTAAGGGTTAGCTTTAGGGTTTGCGTTAAGTTTAGTTTTACGGTACAGTTTAGGGTTTAGTTTAGGTTTAGTGTTATGGTTACGGTAGTGGTTAGGGTTAGGCTTAGGGTTGGGATTAGGGTTACAATTACGGTTACGGTAGAGGTTAGGTTTATGGTTATGGTTAGGGTTAGGGTTAAGGTTAGGTTTAGGGTTAGGGTTAAGGTTTGGTTTAGGGATAGGTTTAGGTTTAGGGTTAGGGTTACCGTACAGGAGAGGGTTAGGGGTAGGTTGGCGGTACAGTTTAGGGTTTTAGTTACGGTTAGGGTTACCGTACACGTTAGTGTTAGGGTAATAGTTAGGGTTAGGGTTGCTGTACAGGTTAGAGTGAAGCTTAGGGTTAGGGTAGGGTTAAGGTATAGGTTAGGGTTATTGTTATGGTTAGGGATTCGGTACAGATAGGGTTAGGGTTAGTGTTAGCGTTACCGTAGAGGTAAGGGTTAGCGTTAGTGTTACGGTTAGGGTTACGGTACAGGTTATGGTTAGGGTTAGGGTTACGGTTACTGTACAGGTTAGCTTTTGGGATAGGGTTACTTTTAGGGTTACAGTACAGGTTAGGGTTAGGTTTAGGGTTAAGGTTAGAGTTAGAGTTAGGGTTAATGTTAGGATTACTGTACAGTTTAGGATAGGGTTAGGGTTAGTGTTACGGTACAGGTAAAGGTTTCGGTTAGGGTTAGTGTTAGGGTTAGGGTTAGTTTTAGGGTTAGATTTGCGGTTCCGGTGTGGGTTAGGGTTACAGATAGGATTAGGGTTAGGGTTAGTGTTAGGGTTAGGATTGCGATACAGTTGTGGGTTAGGGTTATGGGGAGGGTTATGTTAGGGTTAGGGTTACGGTACAGTGTAGGGTTAGGTTGAGGGTTAGGGTTAGGGTTACGGTACATGTTAGGTTTAGGGTTAGGGTTATGGTACTGGTTAGGGTTACGGTTAGGTGTAGGGTTACGGTACAGGTAATGGTTAGGTTTAGGTTTAGCGTTAGGATAAGGTTTAAGGTACAGTTTAGGGATAAGTTTAGGGTTAGCGTTAGGGTTACGATAGTGGTTAGGGTTAGGCTTAGGTTTGGGTTTAGGGTTACGGTTACGGTAACGGTAGAGGTTAGGTTTACGGTTAGGGTTAGGCTTAGGTTTACGGTTAGTGTTAAGGTTAGGGTTAGGGTTATGGTAGAGGTTAGGGTTAGTGTTACGGTAAGGTTAGGGTTAGGGATAGGTTTAGGTTTAGTGTTATGTTTACGGTACAGGTTAGTGTTAGGGTTAGGGTTAGGGTTAGGGTTACCGTACAGGTTAGGGTTAGGGTTAGGGTTACCCTACACGTTAGGGTTAGTGTAATGGTTAGGGTTAGGGTTACGGTACATGTTAGGGTGAAGCTTACGGTCAGGGTTCTGTTTACGGTATAGGTAGGGTTAGGGTTAGGGTTACCGTAGAGGTTAGGGTGATGGTTAGTATTAGGGTTAGGGTTATGGTAAAGGTTAGGTTTACTTTTAGGGTTAGTGTTACGGTACAGGTAAGGGTTACCGTTATGGTTAGGGTTATAGTTAGGGTTAGGAATAGGGTTACGGTAGAGGTTAGGGTTAGTGTTACTGCTAGGTTAGGGTTAGGGATAGGTTTAGGTTTAGTGTTATGTTTACGGTACAGGTTAGGTTAGGGTTAGGGTTAGGATTACCGTACAGGTTAGGGTTAGGGTTAGGGTTGCGATACAAGTTAGGGTTATGGTTGCGGTTAGGGTTACCGTACACGTTAGGTTTAGGGTAATGGTTAGGTTTAGGGTTACGGTACATGTTAGGGTGAAGCTTAGGGTTAGGGTTAGGTTTACGGTATAGGTTAGGGTTAGGGTTAGGGTTACCGTAGAGATTAGGGTGAGGGTTAGTGTTAGGGTTAGGGTTATGGTAAAGGTTAGGTTTACTTTTAGGATTAGTGTTACGGTACAGGTAAGGGTTACGGTTATGGTTAGGGTTATACTTAGGGTTAGGGTTAGGGTTAGAGTTAGGGTTAAGTTTGCGGTACAGTTGTGGGTTAGGTTTATGGGTAGGTTTAGGGTTAGGGTTAGGGTTACCGTACATTTTCGGGTTAGGGTTAGGGTTACAGTTAGGGTTACCTTACAGGTAAGGATTACAGTTAGGGTTAGTGTTAGGGTTAGGGATACGGTTACGGTACAAGTTAGGGTTAGGGTTAGGGTTAGGGTTATGGTACAAGTTAGGATTACATTTAGGTTTAGGGTTAGGGTAACGGAATAGGGTAGGGTTAGGGTTAGGGTTATGTTTAGGGTTACGGTACAGGTTAAGGTTACGGTTCGGGTTAGGGTTAGGGTTATGGTTATGGTACGGGATAGGGTTAGGGTTAGTGTTAGCGTTACGGTACAGGTTAGGTTTAAGTTCAGGGTTAGGGTTAGGGTTAGGGGTACCGTACAGGTTAGGGTTAGGGTAGGGTTAGGTTTACCGTACAGGTTAGAGTCCGGGCAGGGTTAGGGTTAGGGTTACGTTTAGTGTTAGAGTTGCGGTACAGGTTAGGGTTATGGTTAGGGTTAGTGTGGGGCATACCGGAAAGGTTAGGGTTAGGGTTATCGTTAGGGTTAGGGTTGCAGTACAGTTTAGGGTTAGTGTTAGTGTTACAGTTACGGTTACCTTAGGTTTAGAGTTAGGGTTCGGATTACAGCACATGTTACGGTTAGGGTTAGGGTTAGGGTTACGCTACAGGTTAGGGTTACGGTTAGGGGTAGGGTTACGGTATAGGTAAGGGTTAGCTTTAGGGTTAGCGTTAAGGTTAGATTTACAGTACAGTTTAGGGTTAAGTTTAGTTTTAGGGTTAGGGTTACGGTAGTGGTTAGGGTTAGGCTTAGGGTTGGGATTAGGGTTACGATTGCGGTTACAGTAGAGGTTAGGTTTACGATTAGGGTTAGGGTTGGGGTTAGGGTTAAGGTTAGGGTTAGGGTTAGGGTTATGGTTACGGTAGAGGTTAGGGTTTGGGTTAGGGTTAAGTTTAGGGTTAGGGATAGGTTTAACTTTACGATTGGGTTTACAGTACAGGTTAGGTTTATGGTTACCGTAGAGGTTAGGGTTAGGGTTAGGGTGGCGGTAATGATTAGGGTTAGGCTTAGGGTTGGGATTAGGGTTACGATTACGTTTACGGTAGAGGTTAGGTTTACGGTTAGGGTTAGGGTTAGGGTTAAGGTTAGGTTAGGGTTAGGGTTACGGTAGAGGTTAGGGTTTGGGTTAGGGTTAAGGTTAGTGTTAGGGATAGGTTTAGGTTTAGTGTTAGGTTTATGGTACAGGTTAGGGTTAGTGCTATGTTTAGGGTTACCGTACAGGTTAGGGTTAGAGTTAGGGATAGGGATGCGGTACAGGTTAGGGATATGGTTATGTTTAGGGTTACCTTACAGGTTAGGGTTAGGGTTAGCGTTAGGGTGAGGGTTAGGGTTAAGATTACCGTACACGTTAGTGTCAGTGTTAGGTTTAGGGTTAGGGTTAGGGTTGCGGTAAATGTTAGGGTTAGGGTTAGTGTTGGCGTTACCATAAATGTTAGGGTTACGGTTATGGTTATGGTTAGGGTTGCAGTACAGGTTATGGTTAGTGTTAGGGTTACGGTTGCGGTTACTTTAGGGTTATAGTTAGGGTTCGGATTACAGCACGTGTTATGGTTATGGTTATGGTTAGGCTTAGGGTTAGGGTTAGGGTTACGGTACAGGTTAGGGTTACGGTTAGGGGTAGGGTTACGGTACAGGTAAGGGTTAGCTTTAGGGTTAGCGTTAAGGTTAGATTTACGGTACAGTTTAGGGTTAAGTTTAGGTTTAGGGTTAGGGTTACGGTAGTGGTTAGCGTTAGGCTTATGGTTGGGATTAGGGTTACGATTACGGATACAGTAGAGGTTAGGATTACGGTTAGGGTTAGGGTTAAGGTTAGGGTTAGGGTTACGGTAGAGGTTAGGGTTTGGGTTAGGGTTAAGGTTAGGGTTAGGGATAGGTTTAGGTTTAGGGTTAGGTTTACAGTACGGGTTAGGGTTAGGTTACTGTACAGGTTAGGGTTAGGGTTAGGGTGGCGGTACAGTTTAGGGTTTTGGTTACGGTTAGGGTTACCGTACACGTTAGGGTTAGGGTAATGGTTAGGGTTAGGGTTGCTGTACAGGTTAGGGTGAAGCTTAGGGTTAGGGTTAGGGTTACGCTATAGGTTAGGGTTATTGTTAGGGTTAGGGATTCAGTACAGATAAGGGTTAGGGTTAGTGTTAGGGTTACCGTAGAGGTTGGGGTTAGCGTTAGTGTTAGGTTTAGGGTTACGGTACAGGTTATGGTTAGGGTTAGGGTTACGGTTACGGTACAGGTTAGCATTTGAGATAGGGTTAGGTTTAGGGTTACATTACAGGTTATGGTTAGTTTTAGGGTTAGGGTTAGGGTTACGGAACAAGTTAGGGTTAGGGTTAGGGTTACGGTACAAGTTAGGATTACATTTAGGTTTAGGGTTAGGGTTACGGTATAGGTTAGCGTTAGGGTTAGGGTTAGGGTTATGTTTAGGGTTACGGTACAGGTTAAGGTTACGGTTCGGGTTAGGGTTAGGGTTATGGTTATGGTACGGGATAGGGTTAGGGTTAGTGTTAGCGTTACGGTACAGGTTAGGTTTAAGTTCAGGGTTAGGGTTAGGGTTAGGGGTACCGTACAGGTTAGGGTTAGGGTAGGGTTAGGTTACCGTACAGGTTAGAGTCCGGGCAGGGTTAGGGTTAGGGTTACGTTTAGTGTTAGAGTTGCGGTACAGGTTAGGGTTATGGTTAGGGTTAGTGTGGGGCATACCGGAAAGGTTAGGGTTAGGGTTATCATTAGGGTTAGGGTTGCAGTACAGTTTAGGGTTAGTGTTAGGGTTACGGTTACGGTTACTTTAGGGTTAGAGTTAGGGTTCGGATTACAGCACATGTTATGGTTAGGGTTAGGGTTAGGGTTAGGGTTACTTACGGTACAGGTTAGGGTTAGGGTTAGGGTTAGGGTTACGGTACAGGTAAGGGTTAGCTTTAGGGTTAGCGTTAAGGTTAGATTTACGGTACAGTTTAGGGTTAAGTTTAGGTTTAGGGTTAGGGTTACGGTAGTGGTTAGTGTTAGGCTTAGGGTTGGGATTAGGGTTACGATTGCGGTTACGGTAGAGGTTAGGTTTACCATTAGGGTTAGGGTTAGGGTTAAGGTTAGGGTTAGGGTTAGGGTTAGGGTTAGGGTTACGGTAGAAGTTAGGCTTTGGTTTAGGGTTAATTTTAGGTTTAGGGATAGGTTTAAATTTAGGATTAGGTTTACAGTACAGGTTAGGGTTAGGGTTACCGTACAGGTTAGGGTTAGGGTTAGGGTGGCGGTACAGTTTAGGGTTTTGGTTACGGTTAGGGTTACCGTACACGTTAGGGTTAGGGTAATGGTTAGGGTTAGGGTTGCTGTACAGGTTAGGGTGAAGCTTAGGGTTAGGGTTAGGGTTACGGTATAGGTTAGGGTTATTGTTAGGGTTAGGGATTTGGTACAGATAAGGGTTAGGGTTAGTGTTAGGGTTACCGTAGAGGTTGGGGTTAGCGTTAGTGTTAGGTTTAGGGTTACGGTACAGGTTATGGTTAGGGTTAGGGTTACGGTTACGGTACAGGTTAGCATTTGAGATAGGGTTAGGGTTAGGGTTACAGTACAGGTTATGGTTAGGTTTAGGGTTAGGGTTAGGGTTACGGAACAAGTTAGGGTTAGGGTTAGGGTTAGCTTTAGGGTTACGGTACAGGTTAGGGTTAGGGTTAGGGTTAGGGATAGGATTACGGTACAGGTTAGGGTTATGGTTAGGTGTAGGGTGAGAGTTATGTTTAGGGTTAGGTTTAGGGGTAGGGTTAGGGTTACGGTACAATTTAGGGTTACGGTTAGGTTTAGTGTTAGGGTTACTGTAAAGTTAGAGATAGGGTTAGGGTTAGAGTTAGGGTTAGGGTTACGGTTCAGGTTTGGTTTAGGGTTAGTGTTGGGGTTACCTTAAAGTTTAGGGTTAGGGTTATGGTTAGGGTTAGGGTTGCAGTACAGTTTCGGGTTAGTGTTAGGGTTACGGTTACAGTTACTTTAGGGTTAGAGTTAGGGTTCGGATTAGAGCACATGTTATGGTTAGGATTAGGGTTAGGGTTAGGGTTAGGATTACGGTACAGGTTAGGGTTACGGTAAGGGGTAGGGTTAAGGCACAGGTAAGGGTTAGCTTTAGGGTTAGCATTAAGGTTAGATTTACGGTACAGTATAGGGTTAAGTTTAGGGTTAGGGTTAGGGTTACGGTAATGATTAGGGTTAGGCTTAGGGTTGGGATTAGGGTTACGATTACGTTTACGGTAGAGGTTAGGTTTACGGTTAGGGTTAGGGTTAGGGTTAAGGTTAGGTTTAGGGTTAGGGTTACGGTAGAGGTTAGGGTTTGGGTTAGGGTTAAGGTTAGGGTTAGGGATAGGTTTAGGTTTAGTGTTAGGTTTATGGTACAGGTTAGGGTTAGTGCTATGTTTAGGGTTACCGTACAGGTTAGGGTTAGAGTTAGGGATAGGGATGCGGTACAGGTTAGGGATATGGTTATGTTTAGGGTTACCTTACAGGTTAGGGTTAGGGTTAGCGTTAGGGTGAGGGTTAGGGTTAAGATTACCGTACACGTTAGTGTCAGTGTTAGGTTTAGGGTTAGGGTTAGGGTTGCGGTAAATGTTAGGGTTAGGGTTAGTGTTGGGGTTACCATAAATGTTAGGGTTACGGTTATGGTTATGGTTAGGGTTGCAGTACAGGTTATGGTTAGTGTTAGGGTTACGGTTGCGGTTACTTTAGGGTTATAGTTAGGGTTCGGATTACAGCACGTGTTATGGTTATGGTTATGGTTAGGCTTAGGGTTAGGGTTAGGGTTACGGTACAGGTTAGGGTTACGGTTAGGGGTAGGGTTACGGTACAGGTAAGGGTTAGCTTTAGGGTTAGCGTTAAGGTTAGATTTACGGTACAGTTTAGGGTTAAGTTTAGGTTTAGGGTTAGGGTTACGGTAGTGGTTAGCGTTAGGCTTATGGTTGGGATTAGGGTTACGATTACGGATACAGTAGAGGTTAGGATTACGGTTAGGGTTAGGGTTAAGGTTAGGGTTAGGGTTACGGTAGAGGTTAGGGTTTGGGTTAGGGTTAAGGTTAGGGTTAGGGATAGGTTTAGGTTTAGGGTTAGGTTTACAGTACAGGTTAGGGTTAGGGTTACCGTACAGGTTAGGGTTAGGGTTAGGGTGGCGGTACAGTTTAGGGTTTTGGTTACGGTTAGGGTTACCGTACACGTTAGGGTTAGGGTAATGGTTAGGGTTAGGGTTGCTGTACAGGTTAGGGTGAAGCTTAGGGTTAGGGTTAGGGTTACGGTATAGGTTAGGGTTATTGTTAGGGTTAGGGATTCGGTACAGATAAGGGTTAGGGTTAGTGTTAGGGTTACCGTAGAGTTTGGGGTTAGCGTTAGTGTTAGGTTTAGGGTTACGGTACAGGTTATGGTTAGGGTTAGGGTTACGGTTACGGTACAGGTTAGCATTTGAGATAGGGTTAGGTTTAGGGTTACATTACAGGTTATGGTTAGTTTTAGGGTTAGGGTTAGGGTTACGGAACAAGTTAGGGTTAGGGTTAGGGTTACGGTACAAGTTAGGATTACATTTAGGTTTAGGGTTAGGGTTACGGTATAGGTTAGCGTTAGGGTTAGGGTTAGGGTTATGTTTAGGGTTACGGTACAGGTTAAGGTTACGGTTCGGGTTAGGGTTAGGGTTATGGTTATGGTACGGGATAGGGTTAGGGTTAGTGTTAGCGTTACGGTACAGGTTAGGTTTAAGTTCAGGGTTAGGGTTAGGGTTAGGGGTACCGTACAGGTTAGGGTTAGGGTAGGGTTAGGTTACCGTACAGGTTAGAGTCCGGGCAGGGTTAGGGTTAGGGTTACGTTTAGTGTTAGAGTTGCGGTACAGGTTAGGGTTATGGTTAGGGTTAGTGTGGGGCATACCGGAAAGGTTAGGGTTAGGGTTATCATTAGGGTTAGGGTTGCAGTACAGTTTAGGGTTAGTGTTAGGGTTACGGTTACGGTTACTTTAGGGTTAGAGTTAGGGTTCGGATTACAGCACATGTTATGGTTAGGGTTAGGGTTAGGGTTAGGGTTACGGTACAGGTTAGGGTTATGGTTAGGGGTAGGGTTAGGGTTAGGGTTACGGTACAGGTAAGGGTTAGCTTTAGGGTTAGCGTTAAGGTTAGATTTACGGTACAGTTTAGGGTTAAGTTTAGGTTTAGGGTTAGGGTTACGGTAGTGGTTAGTGTTAGGCTTAGGGTTGGGATTAGGGTTACGATTGCGGTTACGGTAGAGGTTAGGTTTACCATTAGGGTTAGGGTTAGGGTTAAGGTTAGGGTTAGGGTTAGGGTTAGGGTTAGGGTTACGGTAGAAGTTAGGCTTTGGTTTAGGGTTAATTTTAGGTTTAGGGATAGGTTTAAATTTAGGATTAGGTTTACAGTACAGGTTAGGGTTAGGGTTACCGTACAGGTTAGGGTTAGGGTTAGGGTGGCGGTACAGTTTAGGGTTTTGGTTACGGTTAGGGTTACCGTACACGTTAGGGTTAGGGTAATGGTTAGGGTTAGGGTTGCTGTACAGGTTAGGGTGAAGCTTAGGGTTAGGGTTAGGGTTACGGTATAGGTTAGGGTTATTGTTAGGGTTAGGGATTCGGTACAGATAAGGGTTAGGGTTAGTGTTAGGGTTACCGTAGAGGTTGGGGTTAGCGTTAGTGTTAGGTTTAGGGTTACGGTACAGGTTATGGTTAGGGTTAGGGTTACGGTTACGGTACAGGTTAGCATTTGAGATAGGGTTAGGGTTAGGGTTACAGTACAGGTTATGGTTAGGTTTAGGGTTAGGGTTAGGGTTACGGAAAAGTTAGGGTTAGGGTTAGGGTTAGCTTTAGGGTTACGGTACAGGTTAGGGTTATGGTTAGGTGTAGGGTGAGAGTTATGTTTAGGGTTAGGTTTAGGGGTAGGGTTAGGGTTACGGTACAATTTAGGGTTACGGTTAGGTTTAGTGTTAGGGTTACTGTAAAGTTAGAGATAGGGTTAGGGTTAGAGTTAGGGTTAGGGTTACGGTACAGGTTAGGTTTAGGGTTAGTGTTGGGGTTACCTTAAAGTTTAGGGTTAGGGTTATGGTTAGGGTTAGGGTTGCAGTACAGTTTCGGGTTAGTGTTAGGGTTACGGTTACAGTTACTTTAGGGTTAGAGTTAGGGTTCGGATTAGAGCACATGTTATGGTTAGGATTAGGGTTAGGGTTAGGGTTAGGATTACGGTACAGGTTAGGGTTACGGTAAGGGGTAGGGTTAAGGCACAGGTAAGGGTTAGCTTTAGGGTTAGCATTAAGGTTAGATTTACGGTACAGTATAGGGTTAAGTTTAGGGTTAGGGTTAGGGTTACGGTAATGATTAGGGTTAGGCTTAGGGTTGGGATTAGGGTTACGATTACGTTTACGGTAGAGGTTAGGTTTACGGTTAGGGTTAGGGTTAGGGTTAAGGTTAGGGTTAGGGTTAGGGTTACGGTAGAGGTTAGGGTTTGGGTTAGGGTTAAGGTTAGGGTTAGGGATAGGTTTAGGTTTAGTGTTAGGTTTATGGTACAGGTTAGGGTTAGTGCTATGTTTAGGGTTACCGTACAGGTTAGGGTTAGAGTTAGGGATAGGGATGCGGTACAGGTTAGGGATATGGTTATGTTTAGGGTTACCTTACAGGTTAGGGTTAGGTTTAGCGTTAGGGTGAGGGTTAGGGTTAAGATTACCGTACACGTTAGTGTCAGTGTTAGGTTTAGGGTTAGGGTTAGGGTTGCGGTAAATGTTAGGGTTAGGGTTAGTGTTGGCGTTACCATAAATGTTAGGGTTACGGTTATGGTTATGGTTAGGGTTGCAGTACAGGTTATGGTTAGTGTTAGGGTTACGGTTGCGGTTACTTTAGGGTTATAGTTAGGGTTCGGATTACAGCACGTGTTATGGTTATTGTTATGGTTAGGGTTAGGGTTAGGGTTAGGGTTACGGTACAGGTTAGGGTTACGGTTAGGGGTAGGGTTACGGTACAGGTAAGGGTTAGCTTTAGGGTTAGCGTTAAGGTTAGATTTACGGTACAGTTTAGGGTTAAGTTTAGGTTTAGGGTTAGGGTTACGGTAGTGGTTAGCGTTAGGCTTATGGTTGGGATTAGGGTTACGATTACGGATACAGTAGAGGTTAGGATTACGGTTAGGGTTAGGGTTAAGGTTAGGGTTAGGGTTACGGTAGAGGTTAGGGTTTGGGTTAGGGTTAAGGTTAGGGTTAGGGATAGGTTTAGGTTTAGGGTTAGGTTTACAGTACAGGTTAGGGTTAGGTTACTGTACAGGTTAGGGTTAGGGTTAGGGTGGCGGTACAGTTTAGGGTTTTGGTTACGGTTAGGGTACCGTACACGTTAGGGTTAGGGTAATGGTTAGGGTTAGGGTTGCTGTACAGGTTAGGGTGAAGCTTAGGGTTAGGGTTAGGGTTACGGTATAGGTTAGGGTTATTGTTAGTGTTAGGGATTCGGTACAGATAAGGGTTAGGGTTAGTGTTAGGGTTACCGTAGAGGTTAGGGTTAGGGTTAGTGTTAGGGTTAGGGTTACAGTACAGGTTATGGTTAGGGTTCGGATTACGGTTACGGTACAGGTTAGCATTTGGGATAGGGTTAGGGTTAGGGTTACAGTACAGGTTATGGTTAGGTTTATGGTTAGAGTTAGGGTTACGGAGCAAGTTAGGGATAGGGTTATGGTTAGGGTTAGGGTTAGCTTTAGGGTCGGTAAAGTTTAGGGTTAGGGTTAGGGTTAGGGTTACGGTTACGGTACGGGTTAGCATTAGGGGTAGGGGTAGAGATAGGGTTACAGGACAGGTTATGGTTAGGTTTAGGGTTAGCCTTAGAGTTCGGTACAGTTTAGGGTTAGGGTTAGGGTTAGGGTTACATTACAGGTTAGGGGAAGTTTAGGGTTAGGGTTAGGGATACGGTACAGGTTAGGGTTAGGGTTAGGGATAGGATTACGGTACAGGTTAGGGTTATGGTTAGGTGTAGGGTGAGAGTTAGGTTTAGGGTTAGGTTTAGGGGTAGGGTTAGGGTTACGGTACAGTTTAGGATAGGGTTAGGGTTAGTGTTACGGTACAGGTAAGGATTACGATTAGGGTTAGGGTTATGGTTAGGGTTAGGTTTAGGGTTTGGGTTAGGGTTGCGGTACAGTTTAGGGTTAGGTTTAGGGTTAGGGTTACGATAAACTTAGAGACAGGGTTAGGGTTAGGGTTAGGTTTAGGGTTACGGTACAGGTTAGGTTTAGGGTTAGTGTTGGGGTTACCTTAAAGGTTAGGGTTAGGGTTATGGTTAGGGTTAGGGTTGCAGTACAGTTTAAGGTTAGTGTTAGGGTTACGGTTACAGTTACTTAAGGGTTAGAGTTAGGGTTCGGATTAGAGCATATGTTATGATTAGGGTTAGGTTTAGGGTTAGGGTTAGGGTTAGGGATAGGGTTACGGTACAGGTTAGGGTTACGGTAAGGGGTAGAGTTACGGTACAGGTTAGGTTTAGCTTTAGGGTTAGCGTTAAGGTTAGATTTACGGTACAGTTTACAGTTAAGTTTACGGTTAGGGTTAGGGTAACGGTAGTGATTAGGGTTAGGCTTAGGGTTGGGATTAGGGTTACGATTACGGTTACGGTAGTGGTTAGGTTTACGGTTAGGGTTAGGGTTAGGTTTAAGTTTAGGTTTAGGTTTAGGGTTACGGTAGAGGTTAGGGTTTGGGTTAGGGTTAAGGTTAGGGTTAGGGATATGTTTAGGTTTAGTGTTAGGTTTATGGTACAGGTTAGGGTTAGGTCTATGGTTAGGGTTACCGTACAGGTTAGGGTTAAGTTTAGGGATAGGTATGCGGTACAGGTTAGGGATATGGTTATGTTTAGGGTTACCTTACAGGTTAGGGTTAGGGTTATGGTGAGGGTTAGGGTTAGGGTTAAGATTACCGTACAGCTTAGTGTCAGTGTTAGGGTTAGGGTTAGGGTTAGGGTTGCGGTAAATGTTAGGGTTAAGTTTAGTGTTGGGGTTACCATAAATGTTAGGGTTAGGGTTATGGTTAGGGTTAGGGTTGCAGTACAGTTTAGGGTTAGTGTTAGGGTTACGGTTACGGTTACTTTAAGGTTAGAGTTAGGGTTCGGATTACAGCACATGTTATGGTTAGGGTTAGCGTTGGGGTTAGGGTTACGGTACAGGTTAGGGTTAGGGTTACGGTACAGGTTAGGGTTAGGGTTAGGGTGGCGGTACAGTTTAGGGTTTTGGTTACGGTTAAGGTTACCGTACACGTTAGGGTTAGGGTAATGGTTAGGGTTAGGGTTGCTGTATAGGTTAGGGTGAAGCTTAGGTTTAGGGTTAGGGTTACGGTATAGGTTAGGGTTATTGTTAGGGTTAGGGATTCGGTACAGATAAGGTTTAGGGTTAGTGTTAGGGTTACCGTAGAGTTTAGGGTTAGGGTTAGTGTTATGGTTAGGGTTACGGTACAGGTTATGGTTAGGGTTAGGGTTACGGTTATGGTACAGGTTAGCATTTAGGATAGGGTTAGGGTTAGGGTTACAATACAGATTATGGTTAGGTTTAGGGTTAGGGTTAGGGTTACGGAACAAGTTAGGGTTAGGGTTAGGGTTAGCTTTAGGGTTACCGGTACAGGTTAGGGTTAGGGTTACGGTTACGGTTACGGAAGGTACAGGTTGCTTGTAGGTGCTTGGAGTTGGAATGAGATTTCAGTACAGGTTATGGTTAGGTTTGGGGTCCCAGCCCTAGGTTTACGGTACAAGTTAGGATTAGGGTTAGGGTTAGGGTTGCATTACAGGTTAGGGGAAGTTTCGGGTTAGGGTTAGGGATACGATACAGGTTAGGGTTAGGGTTAGGGATAGGATTACGGTACAGGTTAGGGTTATGTTTAGGTGTAGGGTGAGAGTTAGGTTTAAGGTTAGGTTTAGGGGTAGGGTTAGGGTTACGGTACAGTTTAGGATAGGGTTAGGGTTAGGGTTACGGTACAGGTAAGGATTACGATTAGGGTTAGGTTCACGTTTAGGGTTAGGTTTAGGGTTTGGGTTAGGGTTGCGGTACAGGTTAGGGTTAGGTTTAGGGTTAGGGTTACGATAAAGTTAGAGATAGGGTTAGGGTTAGGGTTAGGGTTACAGTACAGGTTATGTTTAGGGTTAGTGTTGGGGTTACCTTAAAGGTTAGGGTTAGGGTTATGGTTAGGGTTAGGGTTGCAGTACAGTTTAGGGTTAGTGTTAGGGTTACGGTTACAGTTACTTAAGGGTTAGAGTTAGGGTTCGGATTAGAGCACATGTTATGATTAGGGTTAGGTTTAGGGTTAGGGTTAGGGTTAGGGATAGGGTTACGGTACAGGTTAGGGTTACGGTAAGGGGTAGAGTTATGGTACAGGTTAGGTTTAGCTTTAGGGTTAGCGTTAAGGTTAGATTTACGGTACAGTTTACGGTTAAGTTTACGGTTAGGCTTAGGGTAACGGTAGTGATTAGGGTTAGGCTTAGGGTTGGGATTAGGGTTACGATTACGGTTACGGTTGAGGTTAGGTTTACGGTTAGGGTAGGGTTAGGGTTAAGGTTAGGGTGAGGTTTAGGGTTACGGTAGAGGTTAGGGTTTGGGTTAGGGTTAAGGTTAGGGTTAGGGATATGTTTAGGTTTAGTGTTAGGTTTATGGTACAGGTTAGGGTTAGGTCTATGATTAGGGTTACTGTACAGATTAGGGTTAAGTTTAGGGATAGGTATGCGGTACAGGTTAGGGATATGCTTATGTTTAGGGTTACCCTACAGGTTAGGGTTAGGGTTATGGTGAGGGTTAGGGTTAGGGTTAAGATTACCGTACAGGTTAGTGTCAGTGTTAGGGTTAGTGTTAGGGTTAGGGTTAGGGTTGCGGTAAATGTTAGGGTTAAGTTTAGTGTTGGGGTTACCATAAATGTTAGGGTTAGGGTTATGGTTAGGGTTAGGGTTGCAGTACAGTTTAGGGTTAGTGTTAGGGTTACGGTTACGGTTACTTTAAGGTTAGAGTTAGGGTTCGGATTACAGCACATGTTATGGTTAGGGTTAGGGTTGGGGTTAGGGTTACGGTACAGGTTAGGGTTAGGGTTACGGTACAGGTTAGGGTTAGGGTTAGGGTGGCGGTATAGTTTAGGGTTTTGGTTACGGTTAAGGTTACCGTACACGTTAGGGTTAGGGTAATGGTTAGGGTTAGGGTTGCTGTACCGGTTAGGGTGAAGCTTAGGGTTAGGGTTAGGGTTACGGTATAGGTTAGGGTTATTGTTAGGTTTAGGGATTCGGTACAGATAAGGTTTAGGGTTACTGTTAGGGTTACCGTAGAGGTTAGGGTTAGGGTTAGTGTTATGGTTAGCTTTACGGTACAGGTTATGGTTAGGGTTAGGTTTACGGTCACGGTACAGGTTAGCATTTAGGATAGGTTTAGGGTTAGGGTTACAATACAGGTTATGGTTATGTTTAGTGTTAGGGTGAGGGTTACGGAACAAGTTAGGGTTAGGGTTAGGGTTAGCTTTAGGGTTACGGTACAGGTTAGGGTTAGGGTTAGGGTTACGGTTACGGTACAGGTTAGCATTAGGTGTAGGGTTAGGGATAGGGTTACAGTACAGGATATGGTTAGGTTTAGGGTTAGCCCTAGGGTTACGGTACAGTTTAGGGTTAGGGTTAGGGTTAGGGTTAGGGTTACATTACAGGTTAGGGGAAGTTTAGGGTTAGGGTTAGTGATACGGTACAGTTTAGGGTTAGGGTTAGGGATAGGATTACGGTACAGGTTAGGGTTATGGTTAGGTGTAGGGTGAGAGTTAGGTTTAGGGTTAGGTTTAGGGGTAGGGTTAGGGTTACGGTACAGTATAGGATAGGTTAGGGTTAGTGTTACGGTACAGGTAAGGATTACGGTTAGGGTTAGGGTTAGGGTTAGGTTTAGGGTTTCGGTTAGGGTTGCCGTACAGTTTAGGGTTAGGTTTAGGGTTAGGGTTACGATAAAGTTAGAGATAGGGTTAGGGTTAGGTTTAGGGTTACATTACAGGTTAGGTTTAGGGTTAGTGTTGGGGTTACCTTAAATGTTAGGGTTAGTGTTATGGTTAGGGTTAGGGTTGCAGTACAGTATCGGGTTAGTGTTAGGTTTACGGTTACAGTTACTTTAGGGTTAGAGTTAGGGTTCGGATTAGAGCACATGTTATGATTAGGGTTATGTTTAGGGTTAGGGTTAGGGTTAGGGTTACGGTACAGGTTAGGGTTACGGTAAGGGGTAGGGTTACGGTACAGGTAAGTGTTAGCTTTAGGGTTAGCGTTAAGGTTAGATTTACGGTACAGTTTAGGGTAAAGTTTAGGGTTAGGGTTAATGTAACGGTAGTGATTAGGGTTAGGCTTAGGGTTGGAGATAGGGTTACGATTACGGTTACGGTATAGGTTAGGTTTATGGTTAGGGTTATGGTTAGGGTTAAGGTTAGGTTTAGGGATAGTTTTAGGTTTAGTGTTAGGTTTATGGTACAGGTTAGGGTTAGGGCTATGGTTAGGGTTACCGTACAGGGTTAGGGTTAGGGATAGGGATGCGGTACAGGTTAGGGATATGGTTATGTTTAGGGTTACCTTACAGGTTAGGGTTAGGGTTAGCGTGAGGGTTAGTTTAGGGTTAAGATTACCGTACAGGTTAGTGTCAGTGTTAGGGTTAGGGTTAGGGTTAGGGTTGCGGTAATTGTTAGGGTTAGGGTTAGTGTTTGGGTTATCATAAATTTAGGGTTAGGGTTAGGGTTATGGTTAGGGTTAGGGTTGCAGTACAGTTTAGAGTTAGTGTTAGGGTTACGGTTACGGTTACTTTAGCGGTAGAGTTAGGGTTCGGATTACAGCACACGTTATGGTTATGGTTATGGTTAGGGTTAGGGTTAGGGTTAGGGTTAGGGTTAGGGTACAGTTTAGGGTTACGGTTAGGCGTAGAGTTACGGTACAGGTAAGGGTTAGCTTTAGGGTTAGCGTTAAGGTTAGATTTACGGTACAGTTTAGAGTTAAGTTTAGGTTCAGGGTTAGGTTTATGGTAGTGGTTAGGGTTAGGCTTAGGGTTGGGATTAGGGTTACGATTACGGTTCCGGTAGAGGTTAGGTTTACGGTTAGGGTTAGGGTTAGGGTTAAGGTTAGGGTTAGGTTTTGGGTTAGGGTTAAGTTTAGGGTTAGGGATAGGTTTAGGTTTAGTGTTAGGTTTATGGTACAGGTTAGGTTTAGGTTTATGGTTAGGGTTACTGTACAGGTTAGGGATAGTGTTAGGGATAGGGATGCAGTGCAGTTTAGGCATATGGTTATGTTTTGGGTTACCTTACAGGTTAGGGTTAGGGTGAGGGTTGTGGTAAATGTTAGGGTTAGGGTTGGTTTGGGGTTACCATAAATGTTAGGGTTAGGGTTATGGTTAAGTTTAGGGTTGCAGTACAATTTAGGGTTAGTGTTAGGGTTACGGTTACGGTTACTTTATGGTTAGATTTAGGTTTCGGATTACAGCACATGTTATGGTTAGGGTTAGGGTTAGGGTTACGGTTAGGGTTAGTGTGAGGGTTAGGGTTAATGTTTGGATTACCGTACAGGTTAGTGTCAGGGTTAGGGATAGGGTTAGGGTTAGGGTAGGGTTAAGTTTGCGGTACATGTTAGGATTAGGGTTGGTGTTGGGGTTACCGTAAAGGTTAGGGTTAGGGTTAGGTTTAGGGTTGTAGTACAGTTTAGGGTTAGTGTTAGGGTTACTGTTACGGTACAGGTTAGGGTTAGGGTTAGCGTTCGGATTACAGCACAGGTTATGGTTAGGATAAGGGTTAGGGTTACGGTTACGGTATATGTAAGGGTTAGGTTTAGGGTTAGTGTTAGGTTTAGGGTTACTGTACAGGTTAGGGTTAGGGTTACTTTTAGGGTTACAGTACAGGTTAGGGTTAGGTTAAGGGTTAAGGTTAGAGTTAGAGTTAGGGTTAATGTTAGGGTTACTGTACATTTTAGGATAGGGTTAGGGTTAGTGTTACGGTACAGGTAAAGGTTTTGGTTAGGGTTAGTGTTAGGGTTATGGTTAGTTTTAGGGTTAGATTAGCGGTACCATTGCAGGTTAAGGTTATAGTAGGATTAGGGTTAGGGTTAGTGTTAGGGTTAGGATTGCGATACAGTTGTGGGTTAGGGTTATGGGGAGGGTTATGTTAGGGTTAGGGTTACGGTACAGTGTAGGGTTAGGTTGAGGGTTAGGGTTAGGTTACGGTACATGTTAGGTTTAGGGTTAGGGTTAGGGTTATGGTACTGGTAGGGTTACGGTTAGGTGTAGGGTTACGGTACAGGTAAGGGTTAGGTTTAGGTTTAGCGTTAGGATAAGGTTTAAGGTACAGTTTAGGGTTAAGTTTAGGGTTAGCGTTAGGGTTACTATAGTGGTTAGGGTTAGGCTTAGGTTTGGGTTTAGGCTTACGGTTACGGTTACGGTAGAGGTTAGCTTTACGGTTAGGGTTAGGCTTAGGTTTACGGTTAGTGTTAAGGTTAGGGTTAGGTTTACGGTAGAGGTTAGGGTTAGTGTTACAGTAAGGTTAGGGTTAGGGATAGGTTTAGGTTTAGTGTTATGTTTACGGTACAGGTTAGGGTTAGGGTTAGGGTTAGGGTTACTGTACAGGTTAGGGTTAGGGTTAGGGTTGCGGTACAAGTTAGGGTTATGGTTACGGTTAGGGTTACCGTACACGTTAGGGTTAGGGTAATGGTTAGGGTTAGGGTTACGGTACATGTTAGGGTGAAGCTTAGGTTTAGGGTTAGGTTTACGGTATAGGTTAGGGTTACGGTTAGGGTTACCGTAGAGGTTAGGGTGAGGGGTAGTGTTAGGGTTAGGGTTATGGTAAAGCTTAGGTTTACTTTTAGGATTAGTGTTACGGTACAGGTAAGGGTTACGGTTATGGTTAGGGTTATAGTTAGGGTTAGGGTTAGGGTTAGGGTTAAGTTTGCGGTACAGTTGTGGGTTAGTGTTATGGGTAGGTTTAGGGTTAGGGTTAGGGTTACCGTACATGTTCGGGTTATGGTTACGGTTACGGTTAGGGTTACCTTACAAGTAAGGATTACGGTTAGGGTTAGTGTTCGGGTTAGGGTTACGGTTACGGTACAAGTTAGGGTTAGGGTTAGGGTTAGGGTTACGGTACAAGTTAGGATTATATTTAGGTTTAGGGTTAGGGTTATGGTATAGGTTAGAGTTAGGGTTAGGGTTATGTTTAAGGTTACGGTACAGGTTAAGGTTACGGTTAGGGTTAAGGTTAGGGTTAGGGTTAGGGTACGGGATAGGGTTACGCTTAGTGTTAGCGTTACGGTACAGGTTAGGTTTAAGTTCAGGGTTAGGGTTAGGGTTACGGTTACGGTACAGGTTAGGGTAGGGGTTACGTTTATGGTAGTGGTTATGGTTAGATTTAGGGTTGGGTTTAAGGTTAGGTTTACGGTTACGGTCAGGTTAGGGTTACCGTTAGGGTAAGGGTTAGGGTTAAGGTTACGGTTAGGGTTAGGGTTAGGGTTATGGTACAGGTTAGGGTTAGGGTTAGGGTTAGGAATACAGTACAGGTTAGGGTGAAGGTTTGGGTTAGGGTTAGGGTAATGGTACAAGTTAGGGTTACGGTTAGGTTTAGGGTTAGGGTACGATAAAGTTAGAGATAGGGTTAGGGTTAGGGTTAGGTTTAGGGTTACGGTACAGGTTAGGTTTAGGGTTAGTGTTGGGGTTACCTTAAAGGTTAGGGTTAGGCTTATGGTTAGGGTTAGGGTTGCAGTACAGTTTACGGTTAGTGTTAGGGTTTCAGGTACAGTTACTTTCGGGTTACAGTTAGGGTTCCGATTACAGCACATGTTATGGTTAGGGTTAGGGTTAGGGTTAGGGTTAGGTTTATGGTTAGGGTTATGGTACAGGTTAGGGTTACGGTTAGGGGTAGGGTTACAGTACGGGTAAGGGTTGGCTTTAGGGTTAGCGTTAAGTTTAGATTTATGGTACAGTTTAGGGTTCAGTTTAGGGTTAGTGTTAGGGGTACGGTTGTGATTAGGGTTAGGCTTAGTGTTGGGATTAGGGTTACGATTACGGTTAGGGTAGAGGTTAAGTTTACGGTTAGGGTTAGGGTTAGGGTTAAGGTTAGGGTTAGGGTTAGGGTTACGGTATAGGTTAGGGTTTGGGTTAGGGTTAAGGTTAGGGTTAGGGATAGGTTTAGGTTTAGTGTTAGGTTTATGGTACAGGTTGGGGTTAGGGCTATCTTTAGGGTTACCGTACAGGTTAGGGTTAGGGTTAGGGATAGGGATGCGGTACCGGTTAGGGATATGGTATGTTTAGGGTTACCTTACAGGTTAGGGTTAGGGTTAGGGTGAGGGTTAGTGTTAGGGTTAAGATTACCGTACAGGTTAGAGTCAGTGTTAGGGTTAGGGTTAGGGTTAGGGTTGCGGTAAATGTTAGGGTTAGGGTTAGTGTTGGGGTTATCATAAATTTAGGGTTAGGATTATGGTTAGGGTTAGGGTTGCAGTACAGTTTAGGGTTAGTGTTAGGGTTACGGTTACCTTAGGGTTAGAGTTAGGGTTCGGATTTCAGCACATGTTACGGTTAGGGTTAGGGTTAGGGTTACGGTACAGGTTAGGGTTACGGTTAAGTGTAGGGTTACGGTACAGGTAAGGGTTAGCTTTAGGGTTAGCGTTAAGCTTAGGTTTACGGGACAGTTTAGGGTTAAGTTTAGGTTTAGGGTTAGGGTTACGGTAGTGGTTAGGGTTAGGCTTAGGGTTGGGATTAGGGTTACGATTACGGTTACAGTAGACGTTATGTTTACGGTTAGGGTTAGGGTTAGGGTTATGGTAGAGGTTAGGGTTTGGGTTAGGGTTAAGGCTAGGGTTAGGGATAGGTTTAGGTTTATGGTTAGGTTTACAGTACAGGTTAGGGTTAGGTTTACTGTACAGGTTATGGTTAGTGTTAGGGTGGCGGTACAGTTTAGGGTTTTGGTTACGGTTAGGGTTACCGTACACGTTAGTGTTAGGGTAATGGTTAGGGTTATGGTTACTGTACAGGTTAGGGTGAAGCTTAAGGTTAGGGTTAGGGTTACGGTATAGGTTAGGGTTATTGTTAGGGTTAGGGATTCGGTATAGATAAGGGTTAGGGTTAGTGTTTGGGTTACCGTAGAGGTTAGGGTTAGGGTTAGTGTTAGGGTTAGTGTTACGGTACAGGTTATGGTTAGGGTTTGGGTTACGGTTATGGTACAGGTTAGCATTTGGGATAGGGTTAGGGTTAGGGTTACAGTACAGGTTATGGTTAGGTTTAGGGTTAGGGTTAGGGTTACGGTACAAGTTAGGGGTAGGGTTAGGTTTAGGGTTAGGGTTAGCTTTAGGGTTACGGTATAGGTTAGGTTTAGGGTTAGGGTTACGGTTACTGGTACAGGTTAGCATTAGGGGTAGGGTTAGGGATAGGGTTACAGTACAGGTTATGGTTAGGTTTAGGGTTAGCCTTAGGGTTATGGTACAGTTTAGGGTTAGGGTTAGGGTTACATTAAGGTTAGGGGAAGTTTAGGGTTAGGGTTAGGGATATGGTACAGGTTTGGGTTAGGGTTAGGGATAGGATTACGGTACAGGTTAGGGTTATGGTTAGGTGAGGGTGAGAGTTAGGTTTAGGGTTAGGTTTAGGGGTAGGTTTAGGGTTACGGTACAGTTTAGGATAGGGTTAGGGTTAGTGTTACAGTACAGGTAAGGATTACGGTAGGTTTAGGATTAGGGTTAGTGTTAGGTTTAGGGTTAGGGGTAGGGTTGCGGTACAGGTTAGGGTTAGGGTTAGGGTTAGGGTTACGGTACAGGTTAGGGTTAGGTTTAGGTTTAGGGTTAGGGTTAGGTTTACGGTAGAGGTTAGGGTTAGGTTTAAGATTAGGGTTAGGGTTAGGGTTAGGGTTATGGTACTGTTTAGGCTTAGGGTTAGGTTTAGGGTTAGGGTTACCGTACAGTTTAAGGCTAGGGTCAGGTTAAGGTTAGTGTTACGTTACTATTTAGAGTTAAGGTTAGGTTTAGGGTTAGGTTTACTGTATAGGTTAGCATTAGGGTTAGGCATAGGGTTAGGGTTAGGGTTCCAGTACAGGTTAGGGTTGGGTTAGGGTTAAGGTTAGGTTTACCGTACAGGTTAGGGTTAGAGTTAGGGTTAGGTTTTGGGATGCGGTACAGGTTAGGGATATGATTACATTTAGGGTTACCTTACAGTTTAGGGTTAGGGTTAGGGTTAGTGTGAAGGTTAGGGTTAGGTTTTGGATTACCGTACAGGTTAGTGTCAGGGTTAGTGATAGGGTTAAGGTTAGGGTTAGGGTTAAGTTTGCGGTACATGTTAGGATTAGGTTTGGTGTTGGGGTTACCGTAAAGGTTAGGGTTAGGGTTAGGGTTAGAGTTGCAGTACAGTTTAGGGTTAGTGTTAGGGTTAGGGTTACGGTACAGGTTAGGGTTAGGGTTAGCGTTCGGGTTACAGCACAGGTTATGGTTAGGATAGGGGTTAGGGTTAGGGTTACGGTATATGTAAGGGTTAGGTTTAGGGTTAGTGTCAGGTTTAGGGTTACTGTACAGGTTAGGGTTAGGGTTACTTTTAGGGTTACAGTACAGGTTAGGGTTAGTGTTAGGGTTAGGGTTAGTTTTAGGGTTAGATTTGCGGTACCGTTACGGGTTAGTGTTACAGTTAGGATTAGGGTTAGGGTCAGTGTTAGATTTAGGATTGCGATACAGTTGTGGGTTAGGGTTATGGGGAGGGTTATGTTAGGGTTAGGGTTACGGTACAGTGTAGGGTTAGGTTGAGGGTTAGGGTTTGGGTTATGGTACATGTTAGGTTTAGGGTTAGGGTTAGGGTTACGGTACAGGTAAGGGTTAGGTTTAGGTTTAGCGTTAGGATAAGATTTAAGGTACAGTTTAGGGTTAAGTTTAGTGTTAGCGTTAGGGTTACGATAGTGGTTAGGGTTGGGCTTAGGTTTGGGTTTAGGGTTACGGTTACGGTTCCGGTAGAGGTTAGGTTTACGGTTAGGGTTAGGCTTAGGTTTACGGTTAGTGTTAAGGTTAGGGTTAGGGTTACGGTAGAGGTTAGGGTTAGTGTTACGGTAAGGGTAGGGTTGGGATAGGTTTAGGTTTAGTGTTTTGTTTACGGTACAGGTTAGGGTTAGGGTTAGGTTTAGGGTTGCGATACAAGTTAGGGTTATGGTTACGGTTAGAGTTACCGTACACGTTAGTGTTAGGGTAATGGTTAGGGTTAGGTTTACGGTACATGTTAGGGTGAAGCTTAGGGTTAGGGTTAGGTTTACGGTATAGGTTAGGGTTACGGTTAGGGTTACCGTAGAGGTTAGGGTGAGGGGTAGTGTTAGGGTTAGGGTTATGGTAAAGCTTAGGTTTACTTTTAGGATTAGTGTTACGGTACAGGTAAGGGTTACGGTTATGGTTAGGGTTATAGTTAGGGTTAGGGTTAAGGTTAGGGTTAAGTTTGTGGTACAGTTGTGGGTTAGGGTTATGGGTAGGTTTAGGGTTAGGGTTAGGGTTACCGTACATGTTCGTGTTAGGGTTAGGGTTACGGTTAGGGTTACCTGACAGGTAAGGATTACGGTTAGGGTGTTAGGGTTAGGGTTACAGTTACGGTACAAGGTAGGGTTAGGGTTAGGGTTAGGGTTACAGTACAAGTTAGGATTACATTTATGTTTAGGGTTAGGGTTACGGTATAGGTTAGCGTTAGGGTTAGGGTTAGGGTTATGTTTAGGGTTACAGTACAGGTTAAGGTTACGGTTAGGAGTAGGGTTAGGGTTAGGGTTATGGTACGGGATAGGGTTAGGGTTAGTGTTAGCGTTACAGTACAGGTTAGGTTTAAGATCAGGGTTAGGGTTAGGTTTAGGGTTACGGTACAGGTTAGGGTTGGGATTACGTTTATGGTAGTGGTTATGGTTAGATTTACGGTTGGGTTTAGGGTTAGGTTTACGGTTATGGTCAGGTTAGTGTTACGGTTAGGGTTAGGGTTAAGGTTACGGTTAGGGTTAGGGTTAGGGTTACGGTACAGGTTAGGGTTAGGGTTACGGTTAGGGTTACAGTACAAGTTATGGTTAGGGTTAGGGTTAGGGTTAGGGTTGCGATACAAGTTAGAGTTATGGTTACGGTTAGGGTTACCATACACGTTAGTGTTAGGGTAATGGTTAGGGTTAGGGTTACGGTACATGTTAGGGTGAAGTTTAGGGTTAGGGTTAGGTTTACGGTATAGGTTAGGGTTACGGTTAGGGTTACCGTAGAGGTTAGGGTGAGGGTTAGTGTTAGGGTTAGGGTTATGGTAAAGGTTAGGTTTACTTTTAGGATTAGTGTTACGGTACAGGTAAGGGTTACGGTTATGGTTAGGGTTACAGTTAGGGTTAGGGTTAGGGTTAGGGTTAGGGTTAAGTTTGCGGTACAGTTGTGGGTTAGGTTATGGGTAGGTTTAGGGTTAGGGTTAGGGTTACCGTACATGTTCGGGTTAGGGTTAGGGTTACGGTTAGGGTTTCTTACAGGTAAGGATTACGGTTAGGGTTAGTGTTAGGGTTAGGGTTACAGTTACGGTACAAGTTAGGGTTAGGGTTAGGATTAGGGTTAGGGTTAGGGTTACAGTACAAGTTAGGATTACATTTAGGTTTATGGTTAGGGTTACGGTATAGGTTAGCGTTAGGGTTAGGGTTAGGGTTATGTTTAGGGTTACGGTACAGGTTAAGGTTACGGTTAGGGTTAGGGTTATGGTACGCGATAGGGTTAGGGTTAGTGTTAGCGTTACTGTACAGGTTACGTTTAAGTTCAGGGTTAGGGTTAGGTTTAGGGTTACGGTACAGGTTAGGGTTGGGTTTACGTTTATGGTAGTGGTTATGGTTAGATTTAGGGTTGGGTTTAGGGTTAGGTTTACAGTTACGGTCAGGTTAGGGTTACGGTTAGGGTTAGGGTTAGGGTTAAGGTTACGTTTAGGGTTAGGGTTAGGGTTACGGTACAGGCTAGGGTTAGGGTTAGGGTTACAGTACAAGTTATGGTTAGGTTTAGGGTTAGGGTTAGGGTTACGGTACAGGTTAGGTTTAGGGTTAGGGTTAGGAATACAGTACAGGTTAGGGTGAAGATTTGGGTTAGGGTTAGGGTTATGGTACAAGTTAGGGTTACGGTTAGGTTTAGGGTTAGGGTTACGGTAAAGTTAGAGATAGGGTTAGGGTTAGGGTTAGGTTTAAGGTTACGTACAGGTTAGGTTTAGGGTTAGTGTTGGGGTTACCTTAAAGATTAGGGTTAGGGTTATGGTTAGGGTTAGGGTTGCAGTACAGTTTAGGGTTAGTGTTAGGGTTTCGGTTACAGTTACTTTCGGGTTAGAGTTAGGGTTCCGATTACAGCACATGTTATGGTTAGGGTTAGGGTTAGGGTTACGGTACAGTTTAGGGTTGCGGTAAGGGGTAGGGTTACGGTACAGGTAAGGGTTAGCTTTAGGGTTAGCGTTAAGGTTAGATTTACGGTACAGTTTAGGGTTAAGTTTAGGGTTAGGGTTAGGGTTACGGTAGTGATTAGGGTTAGGCTTAGGGTTGGGATTAGGGTTACGATTCCGGTTACGGTAGAGGTTAGGTTTACGATTAGGGTTAGGGTTAGGGTTAGGGTTAAGGTTAGGGTTAGGGTTAGAGTTACGGTTACGGTAGATGTTAGGGTTTGGGTTAGGGTTAGGGTTAGGGTTAGGGTTATGGTAGAGGTTAGGGTTTGGGTTAGGGTTAGGGTTAGGGTTAGGGTTACGGTACAGGTTAGGGTTACAGTAAGGGGTAGGGTTACGGTACAGGTAAGGGTTAGTTTTAGGGGTAGCGTTAAGGTTAGATTTACGGTACAGTTTAGGGTTAAGTTTAGGGTTAGGGTTAGGGTAACGGTAGTGATTAGGGTTAGGCTTAGGGTTGGGATTAGGGTTACGATTACGGTTACGGTAGAGGTTAGGTTTACGGTTAGGGTTAGGGTTAGGGTTAAGGTTAGGGTTAGGTTTAGGGTTACGGTAGAGGTTAGGGTTTGGGTTAGGGTTACAGTTAGGGTTAGGGATAGGTTTAGGTTTAGTGTTAGGTTTATGGTACAGGTTAGGGTTAGGGCTATGGTTAGGGTTACCGTACAGGTTAGGGTTAGGATTAGGGATAGGGATGCGGTATAGGTTAGGGATATGGTTATGTTTAGGGTTACCTTACAGGTTAGGGTTAGGGTTAGGCTGAGGGTTAGGGTTAGGGTTAAGATTACCATACAGGTTAGTGTCAGTGTTAGGGTTAGGGTTAGGGTTAGGGTTGCAGTAAATATTAGGGTTAGGGTTAGTGTTCGGGTTACCATAAATGTTAGGGTTAGGGTTATGTTTAGGGTTAGGGTTGCAGTACAGTTTAGGGTTAGTGTTAGTGTTACGATTACGGTTACTTTAGGGTTAGAGTTAGGGTTCGGATTACAGCACATGTTATGGTTAGGGTTAGGGTTAGGGTTAGGGTTACGGTACAGG
The DNA here is from genome assembly GCA_017311455.1 of Otocyon megalotis megalotis. Taxonomy (NCBI): domain Eukaryota; kingdom Metazoa; phylum Chordata; class Mammalia; order Carnivora; family Canidae; genus Otocyon; species Otocyon megalotis. Next base: position 96,273 of record JAEUCK010005213.1, read on the forward strand.
TTAGGGTTACGGTTAGGCGTAGGGTTACGGTACAGGTAAGGGTTAGCTTTAGGGTTAGCGTTAAGGTTAGATTTACGGTACAGTTTAGGGTTAAGTTTAGGTTTAGGGTTAGGGTTACGCTAGTGGTTAGGGTTAGGCTTAGGGTTGGGATTAGGGTTACGATTACGGTTATGGTAGAGGTTAGGTTTACGTTTAGGGTTAGGGTTAGGGTTAGGGTTAGGGTTAGGGTTACGGTAGAGGTTAGGCTTTGGGTTAGGGTTAATGTTAGTGTTAGGGATAGGTTTAGGTTTAGGGTTAGGTTTACAGTACAGGTTAAGGTTAGGGTTACCGTACAGGTTAGGGTTAGGGTTAGGTTTAGTGTTAGGGTTAGGTTTGCGAGACAGTTTCGGTTTATGGTTAAGGTTAGGGTTACCGTACGGGTTAGGGTTAGGGTAGGGTTAGGTTTACCGTACAGGTTAGAGTCCGGGCAGGGTTAGGGTTAGGGTTACGTTTAGTGTTAGAGTTGTGGTACAGGTTAGGGTTATGGTTAGGGTTAGTGTGGGGCTTACCGGAAAGGTTAGGGTTAGGGTTATCGTTAGGGTTAGGGTTGCAGTAGAGGGTAGGTTTAGGGTTTTGGTTACTGTTACGGTACAGGTTAGTATTAGGGTTAGGGTTAGGGTTACAGTACAATTTATGGTTCGGGTTAGGGTTAGGGTTAGGGTTACGGTACAGATTAGGGTAAGGTTTAGGAATACAGTACAGGTTAGGGTGAAGGTTTGGGTTAGGGTTAGGGTTACGGTACAAGTTAGGGTTATGGTTAGGTTTAGGGTTAGGGTTACGATAAAGTTAGTGATAGGGTTAGGGTTATGTTTAGGGTTACGGTACAGGTTAGGTTTAGGGTTAGTGTTGGGGTTACCTTAAAGGTTAGGGTTTGGGTTATGGTTATGGTTAGGGTTGCAGTACAGTTTAGGGTTAGTCTTAGGGTTACGGTTACAGTTACTTTAGGGTTAGAGTTAGGGTTCGGATTAGAGCACATGTTAGGATTAGGGTTAGGGTTAGGGTTAGGGATAGGGTTAGGGTTACGGTAAAGGTAAGGGTTAGCTTTAGGGTTAGCGTTAATGTTAGATTTATGGTACAGTTTAGGGTTAAGTTTAGGGTTAGTGTTAGGCTTAGGGTTGGGATTAGGGTTACGATTACGGTTACGGTAGAGATTAGGTTTACGGTTAGGGGTAGGGTTAGGGTTAAAGTTAGGGTTAGGTTTAGGGTTACGGTAGAGTTTAGGGTTTGGGTTAGGGTTAAGGTTAGGGTTAGGGATAGGTTTAGGTTTAGTGTTAGGTTTATGGTACAGGTTAGGGTTAGGGGTATGGTTAGGGTTACCGTACAGGTTAGGGTTAAGTTTAGGGATAGGGATGCGGTACATGTTAGGGATATGGTTATGTTTAGGGTTACCTTCAGGTTAGGGTGAGGGTTAGGGTGAGGGTTAGGGTTAGGGTTTAGATTACCATACAGGTTTGTGTCAATGTTAGGGTTAGGGTTAGGGTTAGGGTTAGGGTTGCGGTAAATGTTAGGGTTAGGGTTAGTGTTGGGATTACCATAAATGATAGGGTTAGGGTTATGGTTAGGTTAGGGTTGCAGTACAGTTTAGGGTTAGTGTTAGGGTTACGGTTACGGTTACTTTAGGGTTAGAGTTAGGGTTCAGATTACAGCACATGTTATGGTTAGGGTTAGGGTTAGGGTTAGGGTTAGGGTTAGGGTTACGGTACAGGTTAGGGTTATGGTTAGGGGTAGGGTTACGGTATAGGTTAGGGTTATTGTTAGGGTTAGGGATTCGGTACAGATAAGGGTTAGGGTTAGTGTTAGGGTTACCGTAGAGGTTAGGGTTTGCGTTAGTGTTAGGGTTAGGTTTACGGTACAGGTTATGGTTAGGGTTAGGGTTACGGTTACGGTACAGGTTAGCATTTGGGATAGGGTTAGGTTTAGGGTTACAGTACAGGTCATGGTTAGGTTTAGGGTTAGGGTTAGGGTTACGGTACAAGTTAGGGTAAGTGTTTGGGTTAGGGTTAGGGTTAGGGTTAGCTTTAGGGTTACGGTACAGGTTAGGGTTAGGGTTACGGTTACGGTACAGGTTAGCATTAGGGGTAGGGTTAGGGATAGGGTTACAGTACAGGTTATGGTTAGGTTTAGGGTTAGCCTTAGGGTTACGGTACAGTTTAGGGTTAGGGTTAGGGTTAGGGTAATATTACAGGTTAGGGGAAGTTTAGGGTTAGGGTTAGGGATACGGTACAGGTTATGGTTAGGTTTAGGGATAGGATTACGGTACAGTTTAGGGTTATGGTTAGGTGTAGGGTGAGAATTAGGTTTAGGGTTAGGTTTAGGGGTAGGGTTAGGGTTACGGTACAGTTTAGGATTGGGTTAGGGTTAGTGTTATGGTACAGGTAAGGATTACGGTTAGGGTTAGGGTTAGGGTTAGGTTTAGGGTTAGGGTTAGGGTTGCGGTACAGGTTAGGGTTAGGGTTACGGTACAGGTTAGGTTTAGGGTTAGGGTAGGGTTAGGGTTAGGTTTATGGTAGAGTTTAGGGTTAGGTTTAGGATTAGGGTTAGGGTTAGGGTTAGGGTTATGGTACCGTTTAGGTTTAGGGTTAGTTTTAGGGTTAGGTTTACCGTACAGTTTAAGGTTAGGGTTAGGTTAGGGGCAGGTTAAAGTTAGTGTTACGTTACTATTTAGAGCTACGGTTAGGTTTAGGGTTAGGTTTACTGTATAGGTTAGTTTTAGGGTTAGGGATAGAGTTAGGGTTAGGGTTCCAGTACAGGTTTGGTTGGGTTAGGGTTAAGGTTAGGTTTACCATACAGGTTAGGGTTAGAGTTAGGGTTAGGTTTAGGGATGCGGTACAGGTTAGGGTTATGGTTACATTTAGGTTTACCTTACAGTTTAGGGTTAGGGTTAGGGTTAGTGTGAGGGTTATGGTTGGGGTTTGGATTACCGTAGAGGTTAGTGTCAGGGTTAGGGATAGGGTAAGGGTTAGGGTTAGGGTTAAGTAGGCGGTACATGTTAGGGTTAGGGTTGGTGTTGGGGTTACCATAAAGGTTAGGGTTAGGGTTGCAGTACAGTTTAGGGTTAGTGTTAGGATTACGGTTACGGTACAGGTTAGGGTTAGGGTTAGCGTTCGGGTTACAGCACAGGTTATGGTTAGGATTAGGGTTAGGTTTAGGGTTACGGTATATGTAAGGGTTAGGTTTAGGGTTAGTGTTAGGTTTAGGGATACTGTACAGGTTAGGGTTAAGGTTACTTTTAGGGTTGCAGTACAGGTTAGGGTTAGGTTTAGGGTTAAGTTTAGAGTTAGAGTTAGGGTTAGTGTTAGGGTTACTGTACAGTTTAGGATAGGGTTAGGGTTAGTGTTACGGTACAGGGAAAGGTTTTGGTTAGGGTTAGTGTTAGGGTTAGGGTTAGTTTTAGGGTTAGATTTGCGGTACCGTTGCGGGTTAGGGTTACAGTTAGGATTAGGGTTAGGGTTAGTGTTAGGGTTAGGATTGCGATACAGTTGTGGGTTAGGGTTATGGGGAGGTTTATGTTAGGGTTAGGGTTATGGTACAGTGTAGGGTTAGGTTGAAGGTTAGGGTTAGGGTTACGGTACATGTTAGGTTTAGGGTTAGGGTTAGGGTTATGGTACTGGTTAGGGTTACGGTTAGGTGTAGGGTTACGGTACAGGTAAGGGTTAGGTTTAGGTTTAGCGTTAGGATAAGGTTTAAGGTACAGTTTAGGGTTAAGTTTAGGGTTAGCGTTAGGGTTACGATAGTGGTTAGATTAGGCTTAGGTTTGGGTTAAGGGTTAAGGTTACGGTTACGGTAGAGGTTAGGTTTATGATTAGGGTTATGCTTAGGTTTACGGTTAGTGTTAAGGTTAGGGTTAGTGTTACGGTAGAGGTTAGGGTTAGGGTTAGGTTTAGGGTTAGGGTTAGGGTTAGCATTGCGGTACAGGTTAGGATTAGGGTTAGGGTTACCGTACAGGTTAGGGTTAGGTTTAAGGTTAGGGTTAGGATTGCGGTACAGGTTAGGGTTAGGGTTACGGTTAGGGTTATGGCACAGGTTAGCATTAGGTTTAGGGTTAGGTTTAAGGTACAGGTTAGGCTTAGGGTTAGGTTTAGGGTTAGGGTTATGGTACAGGTTATTTTTAGTTTTAGGATTAGTGTTAGGGTTACGGTACAGGTTAGGGTTAGGGTTAGGTTAATGGAAAGGTTATCATTAGTTTTAGGGTTAGGTTTAGGGTTACGGTACAGGTTAGGGTTAGGGTTACTGTACAGGTTAGCTTTAAGTTTAGGGTTAGTGTTAGGGTTACAGTACAAGTTAGGGTTATGGTTAGGTTTATGGTTAGGGTTACAGTATAGGTTAGCTTTAGGTTTAGGGTTAGGTTTAGAGTTATGGTACAGGTTAGCGTTAGGGTTAGGTTTAGGGTTATGTTTAGGGTTACGGTATAGGTAAGGGTTAGGTTTAGGTGTAGAATTAGGGTTACGGTACAGGTTAGGATTAGGGTTAGGGTCAGCGTTACGGTACAGTTTAGGTTTAGGTTTATGGTTAGTGTTACGGTACAGGTTAGGGTTAGTTTTAGGGTTAGGGTTAGGGTTGCAGTACAAGTTAGGGTTAGGGTTAGGGTTAGGGTTAGGGTTAGTTTTAGGGTTACCGTACAGTTTAGGGTCAGGATTAGGCTTACGTTTAGGGTTAAGTTATCGTTGCTGTACAGCTTAGGTTTAGAGTTAGGGTTAGGGTTACCGTACAGCTTAGGGTTAGGTTAGAGTTAGGGTTAGGATTGTGGTACAGTTTAGGGTTAGGGTTAGTTTTAGAGTTATGGTACAGGTAGCATTAGGGTAAGCGTTAGGGTTAAGGTTACGGTACATGTTAGGGTTAGGGTTATGTTTAGGGTTCGGGTTATGGTAGAGGTTAGCATTAGGGTTTGTTTTAGGGTTTGCTTTAGGGCTAAGGTACAGGTTAGGGTTAGGGTTAGGGTTAGGGTTAGGGTTAGGGTTACGGTACAGGTTAGGTGTAAGTTTAGGGTTAGGGTTAGTGTTAGGGTTACGGTACCAGTTAGGTTGACGGTTAGGTTTAGGGTTAGACTTATGGTATAGGTAAACGTTAGGGTTAGGCTCATGGTTAGGTTTAGGGTTATGGTACAGCTTAGGTAAGGTTTAGGGTTACGGTACAGGATAGGTTTAGGTTTAGAGGTAGGGGTAGGGTTACAGTACATGTTAGGTTTAGGTTTAGGGTTACCGTACAGGTTAGGTTTAGGTTTAGCTTAGGTGTAGGGTTAGGGTTGCGGTACAGCTTAGGGTTAGAGTTAGTTTAGTGTTACCGTACAGCTTAGGGTTAGGGTAAGGGTTATGGTTAGGGTTGCGGTACACTTTAGGGGTATGGTTAGGGTTAGGATTACGGTACAGGTTAGGTTTAGGGTTAGGGTTAGGGTTATGTACAAGTTTGGGTTAGGGTTAGGTTTAGGGTTAGGGTTACCGTAAAGGTTAAGGTTAGGGTTAGGTTAGGGTCAGGTTAAGGTTAGTGTTACGTTACAATTTAGGGTTAGGGTTAGGGTTAGCATTAGGGTTAGGGTTAGGGTTAGGTTTAGTGTTACTGTACAGGTTAGGGTTCGGGATAGGGTTAGGTTTATTGTTAGGGTTTGTTTAGTGTTCGGGTTAGGATTAGGTACAGGTTATGGTTAGATTTAGGAATAGGGTTAGGGTTACGGTACATGTTAGGGTGAAGGTTAGTGTTTGGGTTAGTGTTACGGTACAGGTTAGCGTTAGGGATACGGTTAGGGTTACCGTGCAGGTTACGGTTAGGGTTAGGTTTAGGGTTACGGTAGAAGTTAGTGTTATGGTTAGGTTTAGGGTGAGGGTTCGGTTAAGTTAGCGTTAGGGTTAGGGTTAGGTTTAGGGTTACGGTACAGGTTAGGGTTACTGTTCGGGTTAGGGTTAGGGTTAGGGTTACGGTACAGGTTAGTGTTACGGTTAGGTTTACGGTTAGGGTTAGGGTTACGGTACAGTTAGGGTTAAGTTTAGGGTTAGGGTTAGGTTTAGGGTTACGGTACAGGTTAGTGTTACGTTTAGGTTTACGGTTAGGGTTAGGGTTACGGTACAGGTTAGGGTTAAGTTTAGGGTTAGCGTAGGGTTAGGGTACATGTTAGGGTTAGGGTTAGGCTTACGGTATAGTTTAGCGTTAGGGTTAGGGTTAGGGTTAGGGTTACGGTACAGTTTAGGGTTACGGTTAGGGTTAGGGTAGGTTTAGAGTTACGGTACAAGTTAGGGTTACGGTTAGGTTTAGTGTTAGGTTTACGGTATAGGTTAGCATTAGGGTTAAGTTTAGGGTTAGGATTAGTGTTACTGTACAGGTTAAGGTTCGGGTTCGGTTTAGGGTTAGGATTAGGGTTAGGTTTAGGGTTAGGATTATGGTACAGGATATGGTTAGGTTTAGGGTTAGGTTTAGGGTTACGGTACAGGTTAGGGTTAGGGTTAGGGTTAGGTTTACCGTAAAGGTAGGGTTAGTGTTAAGGTTAGGGTTAGGGTTGCGGTACAGGTTTAGGTAGCGTTACGGTTAGGGTTACTCTACAGGTTAGGGGTAGGATTAGGGTTAGGGTTAGGGTTAGGGTTAGGGTTACCGTACACGTTAGTGTCAGGGTTAGTGTTAGGGACAGGGTTAGGGTTAGGGTTGCGTTACAGGTTAGGGCAAGGGTTAGGGTTGGGGTTAACATACTGTCTATGGTTAGGATTAGGGTTATGTTTGGGGTACAGTTTAGGGTTAGGGTTAAGATTACGCTTACGTTCCAGGTTATTATTAGTGTCAGGGTTAGGGTTCGTGTAACGGTGCAAGTTAGGGTAAGGGTTAGAGTTGGGGTTACCATATAGGTTAGGTTTCGGGTTAGGGTTAGGGTTGTGGTACAGGTTACGGTTAGGGTTAGGGTTCCGGTTAAGGTACAGGTTAGGGGGAAGGTTAGTGTTCGGTTTAGGTTTTCTCTACAAGTTAGGGTTATGGTTAGGTTTATGGTTAGGTTTACGGTATAGGTTAGCTTTAGGTTTAGGGTTAGGTTTAGGGTTACAATACAGGTTAGCGTTAGGGTTAGGTTTAGGGTTAAGTTTAGGGTTACGGTACAGGTAAGGGTTAGGTTTAGGTGTAGAGTTAGGGTTACGGTACAGGTTAGGATTAGGGTTAGGGTCAGCGTTATGGTACAGTTTAGGTTTAGGTTATGGTTAGTGTTACGGTACAGGTTAGGGTTAGGTTTAGTGTTAGGGTTAGGGTTACGGTACAAGTTAGGGTTAGGGTTAGGGTTAGGGTTAGGGTTAGTGTTAGGGTTACCGTACAGTTTAGGGTCAGGGTTAGGCTTAGGTTTAGGGTTAAGTTTAGCGTTGCGGTACAGGTTAGGTTTAGGGTTAGGGTTAGGGTTAGGGTTACCGTACAGCTTAGGGTTAGGGTTAGAGTTAGGGTTAGGATTGTGGTACAGTTTAGGGTTAGGTTAGTTTTAGGGTTATGGTACAGGTAGCATTAGGGTTAGCGTTAGGGTTAAGGTTACGGTACAGGTTAGGGTTAGGGTTAGGTTTAGGGTTCGGGTTATGGTAGAGGTTAGCATTAGGGTTAGTTTTAGGGTTAGGTTTAGGGCTACGGTACAGGTTAGGGTTAGGCTGAGGGTTAGGGTTAGCGTTAGGGTTAGAGTTTGGGTTACGGTACAGGTTAGGTGTAAGTTTAGGGTTAGTGTTAGTGTTAGGGTTATGGTACCAGTTAGGTTGACGGTTAGGTTTAGGGTTAGGCTTACGGTATAGGTAAACTTTAGGGTTAGGGTTATGGTTAGGTTTAGGGTTACGGTACAGGTTAGGGTAAGGTTTAGGGTTACGGTACAGGATAGGTTTAGGTTTAGGGGTAGGGGTAGTGTTACGGTACATGTTAGGTTTAGGTTTAGGGTTACCGTACAGGATAGGTTTAGGCTTAAGTTTAGGTTTAGGGTTAGGGTTGAGGTACAGCTTAATGTTAGAGTTAGTTTAGTGTTACCGTACAGCTTAGGGTCAGGGTAAGGGTTATGGTAAGGGTTGCGGTACACTTTAGGGTTACGGTTAGGGTTAGGATTACGGTACAGGTTAGGATTAGGGTTAGGGTTAGGGTTATGGTACAGGTTAGGTTTAGGGTTATTCTTAGGGTTGGGATTATGTTACAGGTTATGGTTAGGGTTAGGTTTAGGGTTACGGTACAGTTAGGGTTAGGGTTAGGGTTAGGGTTAGGGTTATGGTACAGGTTAAGTTTAGGATAGGTTTAGGGTTAGGGTTACTGTACAATTTAGAGTTACGGTTAGGTTTAGGTTTAGCGTTACGTTATAGGTTAGCATTAGGGTTAGGGTTAGGGTTAGGTTTAGGGTTACGGTACAGTTTAGGGTTAGGGTTAGGCGTAGAGTTAGGATTGGATTTAGGGTTACCGTACAGGTTAGGGTCAGGGTTAGTGTTAGGGTTTGGGTTAGAGTTGCGCTACAGGTTAGTGTCAGGTTAGGGTTAGGTTAGGGTTAGGGTTAAGGTTCGGGCTAGGTTAGGGTCAGGTTAGGTTAGTGTTACATTACAATTTAGGGTTACGGTTTGGTTTAGGGTTAGGGTTACGGTACAGGTTAGGGTGAAGGTTAGTATTTGGGTTAGTGTTACGGTACAGATTAGCGTTAGGGTTAGGTTTAGGGTTAGGGTTAGCGTTGCGGTACAGGTTAGGGTTAGGGTTAGGTTTACCGTACAGGTTAGGGGTAGGGTTAAGGTTAGGGTTAGGATTGCGGTACAGGTTAGTGTTAGGGTTAGGGTTAGGGTTATGGTACAAGTTATGGTTATGGTTAGGTCTAGGCTTAGGGTTATGGTATAGGTTAGCGTTAGGGTTAGGGTTAGCGTTAGTGTTTGGTTCACGGTTACGGTACAGTTTAGGGTTACGTTCAGGGTTAGGGTAGGGTTAGGGTTACCGAACAGGTTAGGGTTAGGGTTAGGTTTACGGTACAGGTTAGGTTTAGGGTTAGGGTTAGCGTTATGGTATCGTTTAGGTTTATGGTTAGGTTTAGGTTTAGGGTTACCGTACAGGTTAGGGTCAGGGTTAGGGTTAGGGTTAGGTTTAGGGTTGCGGTACAGGTTAGGGTTAAGGTTAGGTTAGGGTTAGGTTTAGGGTTAGTGTTACATTAGAATTTAGGGTCACGGTTTGGTTTAGGTTAGGTTTACGGTATAGGTTAGCGTTAGGTTAGGGTTAGTGTTAGGCTTAGTGTTACTGTACAGGTTAGGGTTCGGGATAGGGTTAGGTTTTGGGTTAGGGGTAGGTTGAGTGTTAGGATTAGGATTAGGGTACAGGTTATGCTTAGGTTTAGGGTTAGGATTAGGGTTACGGTACAGGTTAGGGTTAGGGTTAGGGTTAGTGTTAGGGTTATGGTACAGGTTAAGTTTAGGATAGGTTTAGGGTTAGGGTTACTGTACAATTTAGGGTTACGGTTAGGTTTAGGGTTAGCGTTACGATATACGTTAGCATTAGGGTTAGGGTTAGGGTTAGGTTTAGAGTTACTGTACAGTTTAGGGTTAGGGTTAGGGTTAGGATTAGGGTTAGGGTTAGGATTGGATTTAGGGTTACCGTACAGGTTAGGGTCAGGGTTAGTGTTAGGGTTAGGGTTAGAGTTGCAGTACAGGTTAGTGTCATGTTAGGGTTAGTTTAGGGTTAGGTTTAGGGTTAGGGTTACCGTACAGGTTAGGGTTAGGATTAAGGTTAGGGTTGCGGTACAGGTTAGGGTTAGCTTTAGGGTTAGGGTTAGGGTTACGGTACAGGTTAGCATTAGGGTTAGGGTTAGCGTTACGGTACATGTTAGGGTTAGGGTTAGGGTTACGGTTAGGGTTAGGTTTGCATTGAGACAGGGTTGGGTTTAGGGTTAGGGTTAGGAGGGTTGGGTTGAGGTTAGGGTTAGGGTTATGGTACCGTTTTAGGTTTAGGGTTAGGATTTAGGGTTAGGGTTAGCATTACGGTACAGGTTAGGGTTAGGGTTAGGGTTACCGTACAGGTTAGGGTTAGGGTTAAGGTTAGGGTTAGGATTGCGGTACAGGTTAGGGTAAGGGTTAGGGTTAGGGTTATGATACATGTTAGCATTAGGGTTAGGGTTAGGGTTAAGGTACAGGTTTGGCTTAGGTTTAGGTTTAGGGTTAGGGTTATGGTACAGGTTATTTTTAGTTTTAGGATTAGGGTTAGGGTTACGGTACAGGTTAGGGTTAGGGTTAGGTTAATGGAACAGGTTATCGTTAGTTTTAGGGTTAGGTTTAGGGTTACGGTACAGTTTAGAGTTACTGTTAACGTTACTGTACAGGATAGGTTTAAGTTTAGGTTTAGGGTTAGTGTTAGGGTTACGGTACAAGCTATGGTTACGGTTAGGTCTAGGGTTAGGGTTATGGTATAGGTTAGCGTTAGGGTTAGGGTTAGGGTTAGGGTTAGTGTTTGGTTCAGGGTTACGGTACAGGTTAGGGTTACATTCGGGGTTAGGGTAGGGTTAGGGTTACCGAACAGGTTAGGGTTAGGGTAGGGTTACGGTACAGGTTAGGTTTAGGGTTAGGGCTAGCATTATGGTACCGTTTAGGTTTACGGTTACTTTTAGGGTTAGGGTTACCGTACAGGTTAGGGTCAGGGTTAGGGTTAGTGTAAGGTTTAGGGTTGCGGTACAGTTTAGGATTAGGGTTAGGTTAGGGTTAGGTTTAGGGTTAGTGTTACATAGAATTTAGGGTTACGGTATGGTTTAGGTTTAGGTTTACGGTATAGGTTAGCATTAGGGTTAGGGTTAGTGTTAGGTTTAGTGTTACTGTACAGGTTAGGGTTCAGGATAGGGTTAGGTTTAGGGTTAGGGGTAGGTTGAGTGTTAGGGTTAGGATTAGGGTACAGGTTATGCTTCGGTTTAGGGTTAGGATTAGGGTTACGGTACAGGTTAGGGTTAGGGTTAGGTTTAGGTTTACCATACAGGTAGCGTTAGGGTTCGGGTTAGGGTTAGGGTCAGGGTTGCGGTACAGGTTAGGGTTAGCGTTACGGTTAGGGTTACCGTACAGGTTACGGTTAGGGTTAGGTTTAGGGTTACGGTAGAAGTTAGTGTTACGGTTAGGTTTAGGGTGAGGGTTCGGTATAAGTTAGCGTTAGGGTTAGGGTTAGGTTTAGGGTTACGGTACAGGTTAGTGTTACGGTTAGGTTTACGGTTAGGGTTAGGGTTACGGTACATGTTAGGGTTAAGTTTAGGGTTAGGGTAGGGTTAGGGTACATGTTAGGGTTAGGGTTAGGCTTACGGTATAGTTTAGCGGGTTAGGGTTAGGGTTAGGTTTAGGGTTACGGTACAGTTTAGGGTTACGGTTAGGGTTAGGGTAGGTTTAGAGTTACGGTACAAGTTAGGGTTACGGTTAGGTTTAGTGTTAGGTTTACGGTATAGGTTAGCGTTAGGGTTAAGGTTAGGGTTAGGATTAGTGTTACTGTACAGGTTAGGGTTCGGGTTCGGTTTAGGGTTAGGTTTAGGGTTAGGTTTAGTGTTAGGGTTAGGATTATGGTACAGGATATGGTTACGTTTAGGGTGAGGGTTAGGGTTAGGTTTACCGTAAAAGTAGGGTTAGTGTTAGGGTTAGGGTTAGGTTTGCGGTACACCTTAGGGTTAGCGTTACGGTTAAGGTTACTATACAGGTTAGGGGTAGGATTAGGGTTAGGGTTTGGTTTAGGGTTACCGTACACGTTAGTGTCAGGGTTAGTGTTAGTGTTAGTGTTAGGGTTAGGGTTGCGTTACAGGTTAGGGCAAGGGTTAGGGTTGGGGTTAACATACTGGCTAGGGTTAGGGTTAGGGTTATGTTTGGGGTACAGTTTAGGGTTAGGGTTAGGATTACGCTTACTTTCCAGGTTAGCATTACAGTCAGGGTTAGGGTTCGTGTAACGGTGAAGTTAGGGTAAGGGTTAGAGTTGGGTTACCATATAGGTTAGGTTTCGGGTTAGGGTTAGGGTTGTGGTACAGGTTACGGTTAGGGTTAGGGTTCTGGTTAAGGTACAGGTTAGGGGGAAGGTTAGTGTTCGGTTTAGGTTTTCTCTACAAGTTAGGGTTATGGTTAGGTTTATGGTTAGGTTTACGGTATAGGTTAGCTTTAGGTTTAGGGTTAGGTTTAGGGTTACAGTACAGGTTAACGTTAGGGTTAGGTTTAGGGTTAAGTTTAGGGTTACAGTAGAGGTAAGGGTTAGGTTTAGGTGTAGAGTTAGGGTTACGGTACAGGTTAGGATTAGGGTTAGGGTCAGCATTATGGTACAGTTTAGGTTTAGGGTTATGGTTAGTGTTACGGTACAGGTTAGGGTTAGGTTTAGTGTTAGGGTTAGGGTTACGGTACAAGTTAGGGTTAAGGTTAGGGTTAGGGTTAGGGTTAGTGTTAGGGTTACCGTACAGTTTAGGGTCAGGGTTAGGCTTAGGTTTAGGGTTAAGCTTAGCGTTGCGGTACAGGTTAGCTTTAGGGTTAGGGTTAGGGTTAGGGTTACCGTACAGCTTAGTGTTAGGGTTAGAGTTAGGGTTAGGATTGTGGTACAGTTTAGGGTTAGGGTTAGTTTTAGGGTTATGGTACAGGTAGCATTAGGGTTAGCGTTAGGGTTAAGGTTACGGTACAGGTTAGGTTTAGGGTTAGGTTTAGGTTTCGGGTTATGGTAGAGGTTAGCATTAGGGTTAGTTTTAGGGTTAGGTTTAGGGCTACGGTACAGGTTAGGGTTAGGCTTAGGGTTAGGGTTAGGGTTTGGGTTACGGTTCAGTTTAGGTGTAAGTTTAGGGTTAGGGTTAGAGTTAGGGATACGGTACCAGTTAGGTTGATGGTTAGGTTTAGGGTTAGGCTTACGGTATAGGTAAACGTTAGGGTTAGGGTTATGGTTAGGTTTAGGGTTACGGTACAGGTTGGGGTAAGGTTTAGGGTTACGGTACACGATAGGTTTAGGTTTAGGGGTAGGGGTAGGGTTAGGGTTGTGGTACAGCTTAGGGTTAGAGTTAGTTTAGTGTTACGGTATAGCTTAGGGTTAGGGTAAGGGTTATGGTTAGGGTTGCGGTACACTTTAGGGTTACGGTTAGGGTTAGGATTACGGTACAGGTTAGGATTAGGGTTAGGGTTAGGGTTATGGTACAGGTTAGGGTGAGGGTTATTGTTAGGGTTGGGATTATGTTACAGGTTATGGTTAGGGTTAGGTTTAGGGTTACGGTACAGGTTAGGGTTAGGGTTAGGGTTAGGGTTATGGTACAGGTTAAGTTTAGGATAGGTTAGGGTTAGGGTTAGGGTTAGGGTTAGGGTTACGGTACAGGTTAGCATTAGGGTTAGGGTTATCGTTACGGTACAGGTTAGGGTTAGGGTTAGGGTTACGGTTAGGGTTAGGTTTACGGTAGAGGTTAGGGTTAGGTTTAGGGTTAGGGTTAGGGTTATGGTACCGTTTAGGTTTAGGGTTAGGTTTAGGGTTAGGGTTACTGTACAGGTTCAGGTTAGGGCTAGGTTAGGGTCAGGTTAAGGTTAGTGTTACTTTACAATTTAGGGTTACGGTTTGGTTTAGGGTTAGGTTTACGGTATAGGTTAGCGGTAGGGTTAGGGTTAGGGTTAGGTTTAGTGTTACTGTACAGGTTAGTGTTCGGGATAGGGTTAGGTTTATTGTTAGGGTTAGGTTTAGTGTTAGGGTTAGGATTAGGGTACAGGTTATGGTTAGATTCAGGGTTAGGGTTAGGGTTACGGTACAGGTTAGGGTGAAGGTTAGTTTTTGGGTTAGTGTTACGGTACAGGTTAGCATTAGGGTTCGGTTTTGGGTTAGGGTTAGCATTACGGTACAGGTTAGGGTTAGGGTTAGGGTTACCGTACAGGTTAGGGTTAGGGTTAAGGTTAGAGTTAGGATTACGGTACAGGTTAGGGTTAGGGTTAGGGTTAGGGTTATGATACATGTTAGCATTAGGGTTAGGGTTAAGGTACAGGTTTGGCTTAGGGTTAGGTTTAGGGTTAGGGATATGGTACAGGTTATTTTTAGTTTTAGGATTAGGGTTAGGGTTACGGTACAGGTTAGGGTTAGGGTTAGGTTAATGGAACAGGTTATCGTTAGTTTTAGGGTTAGGTTTAGGGTACAGTTTAGAGTTACTGTTAGCGTTACTGTACAGGATAGGTTTAAGTTTAGGTTTAGGGTTAGTGTTAGAATTACGGTACAAGCTATGGTTACGGTTAGGTCTAGGGTTAGGGTTATGGTATAGGTTAGCGTTAGGGTTAGGGTTAGGGTTAGTGTTTGGTTCAGGGTTACGGTACAGGTTAGGGTTACGTTCAGGGTTAGGGTAGGGTTAGGGTTACCGAACAGGTTAGGGTTAGGGTAGGGTTACGGTACAGGTTAAGTTTAGGGTTAGGGCTAGCATTATGGTACCGTTTAGGTTTACGGTTACGTTTAGGGTTAGGGTTACCGTACAGGTTAGGGTCAGGGTTAGGGTTAGTGTAAGGTTTAGGGTTGTGGTACAGTTTAGGATTAGGGTTAGGTTAGGGTTAGGTTTAGGGTTACTGTTACATAGAATTTAGGGTTACGGTATGGTTTAGGTTTAGGTTTACGGTATAGGTTAGCGTTAGGGTTAGGGTTAGTGTTAGGTTTAGTGTTACTGTACAGGTTAGGGTTCAGGATAGGGTTAGGTTTAGGGTTAGGGGTTGGTTGAGTGTTAGGGTTAGGATTAGGGTACAGGTTATGCTTCGGTTTAGGGTTAGGATTAGGGTTACGGTACAGGTTAGGGTTAGGGTTAGGTTTAGGTTTACCATACAGGTAGCGTTAGGGTTAGGGTTAGGGTTAGGGTCAGGGTTGCGGTACAGGTTAGGGTTAGCGTTACAGTTAGGGTTACCGTACAGGTTACGGTTAGGGTTAGGTTTAGGGTTACGGTAGAAGTTAGTGTTACGGTTAGGTTTAGGGTGAGGGTTCGGTATAAGTTAGCGTTAGGGTTAGGGTTAGGTTTAGGGTTACGGTACAGGTTAGTGTTACGGTTAGGTTTACGGTTAGGGTTAGGGTTACGGTACATGTTAGGGTTAAGTTTAGGGTTAGGGTAGGGTTAGGGTACATGTTAGGGTTAGGGTTAGGCTTACGGTATAGTTTAGCGTTAGGGTTAGGGTTAGGTTTAGGGTTATGGTACAGTTTAGGGTTACGGTTAGGGTTAGCGTAGGTTTAGAGTTACGGTACAAGTTAGGGTTACGGTTAGGTTTAGTGTTAGGTTTACGGTATAGGTTAGCGTTAGGGTTAAGGTTAGGGTTAGGATTAGTGTTACTGTACAGGTTAGGGTTCGGGTTCGGTTTAGGGTTAGGTTTAGGGTTAGGTTTAGTGTTAGGGTTAGGATTATGGTACAGGATATGGTTACGTTTAGGGTGAGGGTTAGGGTTAGGTTTACCGTAAAAGTAGGGTTAGTGTTAGGGTTAGGGTTAGGGTTTCGGTACACCTTAGGGTTAGCGTTACGGTTAGGGTTACTATACAGGTTAGGGGTAGGATTAGGGTTAGGGTTTGGTTTAGGGTTACCGTACACGTTAGTGTCAGGGTTAGTGTTAGTGTTAGTGTTAGGGTTAGGGTTGCGTTACAGGTTAGGGCAAGGGTTAGGGTTGGGGTTAACATACTGGCTAGGGTTAGGGTTAGGGTTATGTTTGGGGTACATTTAGGGTTAGGGTTAGGATTACGCTTACTTTCCAGGTTAGCATTACGGTCAGGGTTAGGGTTCGTGTAACGGTGAAGTTAGGGTAAGGGTTAGAGTTGGGGTTACCATATAGGTTAGGTTTCGGGTTAGGGTTAGGGTTGTGGTACAGGTTACGGTTAGGGTTAGGGTTACGGTTAAGGTACAGGTTAGGGGGAAGGTTAGTGTTCGGTTTAGGTTTTCTCTACAAGTTAGGGTTATGGTTAGGTTTATGGTTAGGGTTACGGTATAGGTTAGCTTTAGGTTTAGGGTTAGGTTTAGGGTTACAGTACAGGTTAGCGTTAGGGTTAGGTTTAGGGTTAAGTTTAGGGTTACGGTACAGGTAAGGGTTTGGTTTAGGTGTAGAGTTAGGGTTACGGTACAGGTTAGGATTAGGGTTAGGGTCAGCGTTATGGTACAGTTTAGGTTTAGGGTTATGGTTAGTGTTACGGTACAGGTTAGGGTTAGGTTTAGTGTTAGGGTTAGGGTTACGGTACAAGTTAGGGTTAAGGTTAGGGTTAGGGTTAGGGTTAGTGTTAGGGTTACCGTACAGTTTAGGGTCAGGGTTAGGCTTAGGTTTAGGGTTAAGCTTAGCGTTGCGGTACAGGTTAGGTTTAGGGTTAGGGTTAGGGTTAGGGTTACCATACAGCTTAGGGTTAGGGTTAGCGTTAGGGTTAAGGTTACGGTACAGGTTAGGTTTAGGGTTAGGTTTAGGTTTCGGGTTATGGTAGAGGTTAGCATTAGGGTTAGTTTTAGGGTTAGGTTTAGGGCTACGGTACAGGTTAGGGTTAGGCTTAGGGTTAGGGTTAGGGTTTGGGTTACGGTTCAGTTTAGGTGTAAGTTTAGGGTTAGGGTTAGAGTTAGGGATACGGTACCAGTTAGGTTGACGGTTAGGTTTAGGGTTAGGCTTACGGTATAGGTAAACGTTAGGGTTAGGGTTATGGTTAGGTTTAGGGTTACGGTACAGGTTAGGGTAAGGTTTAGGGTTACGGTACAGGATAGGTTTAGGTTTAGGGGTAGGGGTAGGGTTAGGGTTGTGGTACAGCTTAGGGTTAGAGTTAGTTTAGTGTTACGGTATAGCTTAGGGTTAGGGTAAGGGTTATGGTTAGGGTTGCGGTACACTTTAGGGTTACGGTTAGGGTTAGGATTACGGTACAGGTTAGGATTAGGGTTAGGGTTAGGGTTATGGTACAGGTTAGGGTGAGGGTTATTGTTAGGGTTGGGATTATGTTACAGGTTATGGTTAGGGTTAGGTTTAGGGTTACGGTACAGGTTAGGGTTAGGGTTAGGGTTATGGTACAGGTTAAGTTTAGGATAGGTTTAGGGTTAGGGTTACTGTACAATTTAGGGTTACTGTTAGGTTTAGGGTTAGCGTTACGGTATAGGTTAGCGTTAGGGTTAAGGTTAGGTTTAGGGTTACGGTACTGTTTAGGGTTAGGTTTAGGGGTAGGGTTAGGATTGGATTTAGGGTTACCGTACAGGTTAGGGTCAGGGTTAGTGTTAGGGTTAGGGTTAGAGTTGCGGTACAGGTTAGTGTCAGGTTAGGGTTAGGTTAGGGTTAGGGTTAGGGTTAGGGTCAGGGTTGCGGTACAGGTTAGGGTTAGCGTTACGGTTAGGGTTACCATACAGGTTACGGTTAGGTTTAGGTTTAGGGTTACGGTAGAAGTTAGTGTTACGGTTAGGTTAGGGTGAGGGTTCGGTATAAGTTAGCGTTAGGGTTAGGGTTAGGTTTAGGGTTACTGTACAGGTTAGTGTTACGGTTAGGTTTACGGTTAGGGTTAGGGTTACGGTACATGTTAGGGTTAAGTTTAGGGTTAGGGTAGGGTTAGGGTACATGTTAGGGTTAGGGTTAGGCTTACGGTATAGTTTAGCGTTAGGGTTAGGGTTAGGGTTAGGTTTAGGGTTACGGTACAGTTTAGGGTTACGGTTAGGGTTAGGGTAGGTTTAGAGTTACGGTACAAGTTAGGGTTACGGTTAGGTTTAGTGTTAGGTTTACGGTATAGGTTAGCGTTAGGGTTAAGGTTAGGGTTAGGATTAGTGTTACTGTAGAGGTTAGGGTTCGGGTTCCGTTTAGGGTTAGGGTTAGGGTTAGGTTTATGGTTAGGGTTAGGGTTACGGTACAGGTTAGGGTTAGGGTTAGGGTTAGGTTTACCATAAAAGTAGGGTTAGTGTTAGGGTTAGGGTTAGGGTTGCGGTACACCTTAGGGTTAGCGTTACGGTTAGGGTTACTATACAGGTTAGGGGTAGTATTAGGGTTAGGTTTAGGGTTACCGTACACGTTAGTGTCAGGGTTAGTGTTAGTGTTAGTGTTAGGGTTAGGGTTGCGTTACAGGTTAGGGCAAGGGTTAGATTTGGGGTTAACATACTGGCTAGGGTTAGGGTTAGGGTTATGTTTGGGGTACAGTTTAGCGTTAGGTTTAGGATTACGCTTACTTTCCAGGTTAGCATTACGGTCAGGGTTAGGTTTCGTGTAACGGTGAAGTTAGGGTAAGGGTTAGAGTTGGGGTTACCATATAGGTTAGGTTTCGGGTTAGGGTTATGGTTGTGGTACAGGTTACGGTTAGGGTTAGGGTTACGGTTAAGGTACAGGTTAGGGGGAAGGTTAGTGTTCGGTTTAGGTTTTCTTACAAGTTAGGGTTTTGGTTAGGTTTATGGTTAGGGTTACGGTATAGGTTAGCTTTAGGTTTAGGGTTAGGTTTAGGGTTACAGTACAGGTTAGCGTTAGGGTTAGGTTTAGGGTTAAGTTTAGGGTTACGGTACAGGTAAGGGTTAGGTTTAGGTGTAGAGTTAGGGTTACGGTACAGGTTAGGATTAGGGTTAGGGTCAGCGTTACGGTACAGTTTAGGTTTAGGGTTATGGTTAGTGTTACGGTACAGGTTAGGGTTAGGGTTAGTGTTAGGGTTAGGGTTACGGTACAAATTAGGTTTAGGGTTAGGGTTAGGGTTAGTGTTAGGGTTACCGTACAGTTTAGGGTCAGGGTTAGGCTTAGGTTTAGGGTTAAGCTTAGCGTTGCGGTACAGGTTAGGTTTAGGGTTAGGGTTAAGGTTAGGGTTACCATACAGTTTAGGGTTACGGTTAGAGTTAGGGTTAGGATTGTGGTACAGTTTAGGGTTAGCGTTAGTTTTAGGGTTATGGTACAGGTAGCATTAGTGTTAGCGTTAGGGTTAAGGTTACGGTTCAGGTTAGGGTTAAGGTTAGGTTAGGGTTAGGTTTAGGGTTAGTGTTACATTAGAATTTAGGGTTACGGTTTGGTTTAGGTTAGGTTTACGGTATAGTTTAGCGTTAGGGTTAGGGTTAGTGTTAGGCTTAGTGTTACTGTACAGGTTAGGGTTCGGGATAGGATTAGGTTTAGAGTTAGGGGTAGGTTGAGTGTTAGGATTAGGATTAGGGTACAGGTTATGCTTAGGTTTATGGTTAGGATTAGGGTTACGGTACAGGTTAGGGTTAGGGTTAGGGTTAGTGTTAGGGTTATGGTATAGGTTAAGTTTAGGATAGGTTTAGGGTTAGGGTTACTGTACAATTTAGGGTTACGGTTAGGTTTAGGGTTAGCGTTACGATATACGTTAGCATTAGGGTTAGGGTTAGGGTTAGGTTTAGAGTTACTGTACAGTTTAGGGTTAGGGTTAGGGTTAGGATTAGGGTTAGGGTTAGGATTGGATTCAGGGTTACCGTACAGGTTAGGGTCAGGGTTAGTGTTAGGGTTAGGGTTAGAGTTGCGGTACAGGTTAGTGTCATGTTAGGGTTAGTTTAGGGTTAGGTTTAGGGTTAGGGTTACCGTACAGGTTAGGGTTAGGATTAAGATTAGGGTTGCGGTACAGGTTAGGGTTAGCGTTAGGGTTAGGGTTAGGGTTACGGTACAGGTTAGCATTAGGGTTAGGGTTAGCGTTACGGTACAGGTTAGGGTTAGGGTTAGGGTTACGGTTAGGGTTAGGTTCACGGTAGAGGTTAGGGTTAGGTTTAGGGTTAGGGTTAGGTTTAGGGTTAGTGTTATGGTACCGTTTAGGTTTAGGGTTAGGTTTAGGGTTAGGGTTACCGTACAGGTTCAGGTTAGGCCTAGGTTAGGGTCAGGTTAAGGTTAGTGTTACGTTACAATTTAGGGTTACGGTTTGGTTTAGGGTTAGGTTTACGGTATAGGTTAGCTGTAGGGTTAGGGTTAGGGTTAGGTTTAGTGTTACTCTACATGTTAGGGTTCGGGATAGGGTTAGGTTTATTGTTAGAGTTAGGTTTAGTGTTAGGGTTAGGATTAGGGTACAGGTTATGGTTAGATTCAGGGTTAGGGTTAGGGTTACGGTACAAGTTAGGGTGAAGGTTAGTTTTTGGATTAGTGTTACGGTACAGGTTAGCATTAGGGTTAGATTTAGGGTTAGGGTTAGCATTACGGTACAGGTTAGGGTTAGGGTTAGGGTTACCGTACAGGTTAGGGTTTGGGTTATGATACATGTTAGCATTAGGGTTAGGGTTAGGGTTAAGGTACAGGTTTTGCTTAGGCTTAGGTTTAGGGTTAGGGTTATGGTACAGGTTATTTTTAGTTTTAGGATTAGGGTTAGGGTTACGGTACAGGTTAGGGTTAGGGTTAGGTTAATGGAACAGGTTATCGTTAGTTTTAGGGTTAGGTTTAGAGTTACGGTACAGTTTAGAGTTAGTGTTAGGGTTACTGTACAGGATAGGTTTAAGTTTAGGTTTAGGGTTACTGTTAGGGTTACGGTACAAGCTATGGTTACGGTTAGGTCTAGGGTTAGGGTTATGGTATAGGTTAGCGTTAGGGTTAGGGTTAGGGTTAGTGTTTGGTTTAGGGTTACGGTACAGGTTAGGGTTACGTTCAGGGTTAGGGTAGGGTTAGGGTTACCGAACAGGTTAGGGTTAGGGTAGGGTTACGGTACAGGTTAAGTTTAGGTTTAGGGCTAGCATTATGGTACCGTTTTGGTTTACGGTTACGTTTAGGGTTAGGGTTACCGTACAGGTTAGGGTCAGGGTTAGGGTTAGTGTAAGGTTTAGGGTTGCGGTACAGTTTAGGATTAGGGTTAGGTTAGGGTTAGGTTTAGGGTTAGTGTTACATAGAATTTAGGGTTACGGTATGGTTTAGGTTTAGGTTTACGGTATAGGTTAGCATTAGGGTTAGGGTTAGTGTTGGGTTTAGTGTTACTGTACAGGTTAGGGTTCAGGATAGGGTTAGGTTTAGGGTTAGGGGTAGGTTGAGTGTTACGGTTAGGATTAGGGTACAGGTTATGCTTCGGTTTAGGGTTAGGATTAGGGTTACGGTACAGGTTAGGGTTAGGGTTAGGTTTAGGTTTACCATACAGGTAGCATTAGGGTTCGGGTTAGGGTTAGGGTCAGGGTTGCGGTACAGGTTAGGGTTAGCGTTACGGTTAGGGTTACCGTACAGGTTACGGTTAGGGTTAGGTTTAGGGTTACGGTAGAAGTTAGTGTTATGGTTAGGTTTAGGGTGAGGGTTCGGTATAAGTAGCGTTAGGGTTAGGGTTAGGTTTAGGGTTACTGTACAGGTTAGTGTTACGGTTAGGTTTACGGTTAGGGTTAGGGTTACGGTACATGTTAGGGTTAAGTTTAGGGTTAGGGTAGGGTTAGGGTACATGTTAGGGTTAGGGTTAGGCTTACGGTATAGTTTAGCATTAGGGTTAGATTTAGGGTTAGGTTTAGGGTTACGGTACAGTTTAGGGTTACGGTTAGGGTTAGGGTAGGTTTAGAGTTACGGTACAAGTTAGGGTTACGGTTAGGTTTAGTGTTAGGTTTACGGTATAGGTTAGCATAGGGTTAAGGTTAGGGTTAGGATTAGTGTTACTGTACAGGTTAGGGTTCGGGTTCGGTTTAGGGTTAGGTTTAGTGTTAGGGTTAGGATTATGGTACATGATATGGTTAGGTTTAGGGTTAGGGTTAGGGTTACGGTACAGGTTAGGGTGAGGGTTAGGGTTAGGTTTACCGTAAAAGTAGGGTTAGTGTTAGGGTTAGGGTTAGGGTTGCGGTACACCTTAGGGTTAGCGTTACGGGTAGGGTTACTATACGGGTTAGGGGTAGGATTAGGGTTAGGGTTAGGTTTAGGGTTACTGTACACGTTAGTGTCAGGGTTAGTGTTAGTGTTAGTGTTAGGGTTAGGGTTGCGTTACAGGTTAGGGCAAGGGTTAGGGTTGGGGTTAACATACTGGCTAGGGTTAGGGTTAGGGTTATGTTTGGGGTACAGTTTAGGGTTAGGGTTAGGATTACGCTTACTTTCCAGGTTAGCATTACGGTCAGGGTTAGGGTTCGTGTAACGGTGAAGTTAGGGTAAGGGTTAGAGTTGGGGTTACCATATTGGTTAGGTTTCGGGTTAGGGTTAGGGTTGTGGTACAGGTTACGGTTAGGGTTAGGGTTACGGTTAAGGTACAGGTTAGGGGGAAGGTTAGTGTTCGGTTTAGGTTTTCTCTACAAGTTAGGGTTATGGTTAGGTTTATGGTTAGGGTTACGGTATAGGTTAGCTTTAGGTTTAGGGTTAGGTTTAGGGTTACAGTACAGGTTAGCGTTAGGGTTAGGTTTAGGGTTAAGTTTAGGGTTACGGTACAGGTAAGGGTTAGGTTTAGGTGTAGAGTTAGGGTTACGGTACAGGTTAGGATTAGGGTTAGGGTCAGCGTTACGGTACAGTTTAGGTTTAGGGTTATGGTTAGTGTTACGGTACAGGTTAGGGTTAGGTTTAGTGTTAGGGTTAGGGTTACGGTACAAGTTAGGGTTAGGGTTAGGGTTAGGGTTAGTGTTAGGGTTACCGTACAGTTTAGGGTCAGGGTTAGGCTTAGGTTTGGGGTTAAGCTTAGCGTTGCGGTACAGGTTAGGTTTAGGGTTAGGGTTAGGGTTAGGGTTACCGTACAGCTTAGGGTTAGGTTTAGAGTTAGGGTTAGGATTGTGGTACAGTTTAGGGTTAGGGTTAGTTTTAGGGTTATGGTACAGGTAGCATTAGGGTTAGCGTTAGGGTTAAGGTTACGGTACAGGTTAGGGTTAGGGTTAGGTTTAGGGTTCGGGTTATGGTAGAGTTTAGCATTAGGGTTAGTTTTAGGGTTAGGTTTAGGGCTACGGTACAGGTTAGGGTTAGGCTTAGGGTTAGGGTTAGGGTTTGGGTTACGGTTCAGTTTAGGTGTAAGTTTAGGGTTAGGGTTAGTGTTAGGGATACGGTACCAGTTAGGTTGACGGTTAGGTTTAGGGTTAGGCTTACGGTATAGGTAAACGTTAGGGTTAGGGTTATGGTTAGGTTTAGGGTTACGGTACAGGTTAGGGTAAGGTTTAGGGTTACGGTACAGGATAGGTTTAGGTTTAGGGGTAGGGGTAGGGTTAGGGTTGTGGTACAGCTTAGGGTTAGAGTTAGTTTAGTGTTACGGTATAGCTTAGGGTTAGGGTAAGGGTTATGGTTAGGGTTGCGGTACACTTTAGGGTTACGTTAGGGTTAGGATTACGGTACAGGTTAGGATTAGGGTTAGGGTTAGGGTTATGGTACAGGTTAGGGTTAGGGTTATTGTTAGGTTTGGGATTATGTTACAGGTTATGGTTAGGGTTAGGTTTAGGATAACGGTACAGGTTAGGGTTAGGGTTAGTGTTAGGGTTATGGTACAGGTTAAGTTTAGGATAGGTTTAGGGTTAGGGTTACTGTACAATTTAGGGTTACGGTTAGGTTTAGGGTTAGCGTTACGGTATGGGTTAGCGTTAGGGTTAGGGTTAGGGTTAGGTTTATGGTTACGGAACAGTTTAGGGTTAGGGTTAGGGGTAGGGTTAGGATTGGATTTAGGGTTACCGTACAGGTTAGGGTCAGGGTTAGTGTTAGAGTTAGGGTTAGAGTTGCGGTACAGGTTAGTGTCAGGTTAGGGTTAGGTTAGGGTTAGGGTTACCGTACAGGTTCAGGTTAGGGCTAGGTTAGGGTCAGGTTAAGGTTAGTGTTACATTACAATTTAGGGTTATGGTTTGGTTTAGGGTTAGGTTTACGGTATAGGTTAGCGTTAGGGTTAGGGTTAGGTTTAGTGTTACTGTACAGGTTAGGGTTCGGGATAGGGTTAGGTTTATTGTTAGGGTTAGGTTTAGTGTTAGGGTTAGGATTAGGTTACAGGTTATGGTTAGATTTAGGGTTAGGGTTAGGGTTACGGTACATGTTAGGGTGAAGGTTAGTGTTTGGTTTAGTGTTACGGTACAGGTTAGCGTTAGGGTTAGGTTTAGGGTTAGGGTTAGCGTTGCGGTACAGGTTAGGGTTAGGGTTAGGGTTACCGTACAGGTTAGGGTTAGGGTTAAGGTTAGGGTTAGGATTGCGATACAGGTTAGGGTTAGGGTTAGGTTTATGGTACAGGTTATTTTTAGTTTTAGGATTAGGGATAGGGTTACGGTACAGGTTAGAGTTAGGGTTAGGTTAATGGAACAGGTTATCGTTAGTTTTAGGGTTAGGTTTAGGGTTACGGTACAGGTTAGGGTTAGGGTTACTGTACAGGATAGGTTTAAGTTTAGGTTTAGGGTTAGTGTTAGGGTTACGGTACAAGTTGTGGTTACGGTTAGTTCTAGGGTTAGGGTTATGGTATAGGTTAGCGTTTGGGTTAGGGTTAGGGTTAGTGTTTGGTTCAGGGTTACGGTACAGGTTAGGGTTACGTTCAGGGTTATGGTAGGGTTAGGGTTACCGAACAGGTTAGGGTTAGGTTTAGGGTTACGGTACAGGTTAGGTTTAGGGTTAGGGTTAGCGTTATGGTACCGTTTAGGTTTACGGTTAGGTTTAGGGTTAGCTTTACCGTACAGGTTAGAGTCAGGGTTAGGGTTAGGGTTAGGTTTAGGGTTGCAGTACAGGTTAGGGTTAAGGTTAGGTTAGGGTTAGGTTTAGGGTTAGTGTTACATTAGAATTTAGGGTTACGGTTTGGTTTAGGTTTAGGTTTTCAGTATAGGTTAGGGTTAGGGTTAGTGTTAGGTTTAGTGTTACTGTACAGGTTAGGGTTCGGGATAGGGTTAGGTTTAGGGTTAGGGGTAGGTTGAGTGTTAGGGTTAGGATTAGGGTACAGGTTATGCTTAGGTTTAGGGTTAGGATTAGGGTTATGGTACAGGTTAGGGTTAGGGTTAGGGTTAGGTTTACCATACAGGTAGGGTTAGGATTAGGGTTAGGTTTAGGGTTAGGGTTACGGTACAGGTTAATGTTAGGGTAAGGTTTAGGGTTAGCGTTACGGTATAGGTTAGCATTAGGGTTAGGGTTAGGGTTAGGTTTAGAGTTACGGTACAGTTTAGGGTTAGGGTTAGGGTTAGGGTTAGGTTTAGAGTTATGGTACAAGTTAGGGTTAGTGTTAGGGTTAGGGTTAGGGTTACAGTACCAGTTAGGTTGACGGTTAGGTTTAGGGTTAGGGTTATGGTAGAGGTTAGCATTAGGGTTAGGTTTAAGGTCAGGTTTAGGGTTATGGTACAGTTTAGGGTTAGGTTTATGGTTCGGCTTAGGGTTAGGGTTAGGTTTATGGTACCATTTAGGTTTAGGGTTAGGTTAGGTTTAAGGTTACCGTACAGGTAAGGGTCAGGGTTAGGGTTAGGGTTAGGTTTGGGTTGCGGTACAGGTTAGGGTAGGTTTAGGTTAGAGTTAGGGTTAGGGTT
The DNA here is from genome assembly GCA_017311455.1 of Otocyon megalotis megalotis. Taxonomy (NCBI): domain Eukaryota; kingdom Metazoa; phylum Chordata; class Mammalia; order Carnivora; family Canidae; genus Otocyon; species Otocyon megalotis. Next base: position 121,483 of record JAEUCK010005213.1, read on the forward strand.
AGTGTTACATTACAATTTAGTGTTATGGCAAGGTTAGGGTTAGGTTTTCGGTATAGGATAGCGTTAGGGTTAGGGTTAGGGTAGGGTTAGTGTTACTGTACAGGTTAGGGTTCGGGATAGGGTTGGATTTAGGGTTAGGGTTAGGTTTAGTGTTAGGGTTTTGATTAGGGTACAGGTTACGGTTAGGTTTAGGTTTCGGGTTAGGGTTACGGTACAGGTTAGGGTTACGGTTAGCGTTAGGTTTCCCATACATGTAGGGTTAGCGTAAGGCTTAGGTTTAGGTTTGCGGTACAGGTTAGGGTTAGCATTAGGGTAAGGGTTACTGTACAGGTTAGGGTTAGGGTTAGGGTTAAGTTAACCATAAAGTTTAGTGTCAGGGTTAGGGTTAGGGTTAGGGTTAGGATTAGGGTTGCGGTACAGGTTAGGGTAAGGTTTAGAGTTGGGGTTACCATACAGGTTAGGGTAAGGGTTAGGGTTTAGGATTGCGGTACAAGTTGGGCTTAGGGTTAGGTTTAGGGTTACGGTTAAGGTACAGGGTAGGGTGAAGGTTAGTGTTAGGGTTAGGTTTACTGTACAAGTTAGGGTTACTGTTAGGCTTATGGTTAGGGTTACGGTATAGGTTAGCGTTAGGTTGAGGGTTAGGGTTAGGTGTAGGGTTATGGTACAGGTCAGCATTAGGGTTAGGTTTAGGGTTAGGTTTAGGGTTACGGTACAGGTATGGGTTAGGTTTAGGGTTAGGGTTAGGGTTACGGCACAGGTTAGGGTTAGGTTTAGGGTCACGTTGATGGTACAGCTTATGGTTAGCGTTAGTGTTAGGGTTACAGTACAGGTTAGGGTTTGGTTTAGGGTTAGGGTTTGGGTTATGGTACAAGTTAGGGTTAGGGTTAGGGTTAGGGTTACCGTAAGGTTAGGGTCAGGGTTAGGGTTAGGTTTAGGGTTAGGGTTAGCATTGCGGTACAGGTTAGGGTTAGGGTTAGGCTTACTGTACAGGTTAGTGTTAGGGTTAAGGTTAGGGTTAGGATTGCGGTATAGGTTAGGGTTAGGGTTAGGGTTATGGTACAGTTTAGGTTTATTTTCATTTAGGGTTAGGGTTACGGTACACGTTAGGGTTAGGTTTAGGGTTAGGTTTACGGTATAGGTTAGCGTTAGGGTTAGGTTTAGGAATACGGTACAGTTTAGGCTTAGGGTTAGGCTTAGGGATCGGGTTAGGGTTAGGATTACGGATTTGGTTAGGGTTAGGGTTAGGGGTGGACTTAGTAGTTTTAGGGTTAGATTTACGGTACAAGTTAGTGTTAGGTAAGGGTTACGGTAAAGGTCAGGGTTATGGTACAATTTAGGGTTCGGGTTAGGGTTAGTATTAGGGTTAGGGTTACGGTCCAGGTTAGGGTTATGTTGAGCTTAGGGTTAGGGTTACGGGACAGGAAAGGGTTAGTGTTAGGTGTAGGTTTAGGTTTAGGGTTAGGGTTATGGTACAGGTTAGGGTTACGGTTAGTGTTAGGGTTAGGGTTAAGTTTAGGTTTACGGTACATGTTAGGGTTAGAGTTAGGGTTACAGTACATGTTAGGGTTAGGGTTAGGTTTAGGGTTACAGTGCAGGTTAGGGTTAGGGTTACGTTAGGGTGACGGTACAGGTTAGGGTTAGGATTAGGGTTAGGTTTACATTTAGGATTGGGGTTTGGGTTAAGGTATGGGTGAGTGTTACGGCTAAGGTTATGGTTCAGGTTAGGGTAAGGGTTCAGGTAAGGGTCACTGTTAGGGTTAGGTTTAGGGTTAGGGTTAGGTTACGGGTAAGCGTTACGATTAAGGTTTGGGTTAGGGTTAGGTTTAGTGTATGGGTAAGTGTTTTGTTTAGCGTTAGATTAGTGTTACGGTACGGGTTAAGGTTAAGGTTAGGGTAAGGGTAAGGTTAATGTTTTGGGTTAGAGATAGGGTTAGTTTTAAGGTTAGGTAATGGGTAAGGGTTACAGTTAAGTTTATAGTTAGAGTTAGTCTTACAGTTAGTGTTATGGTTAGTGTTAGGGTTAGGGTTATGGTACGGGTTAGGGTTAGGTTTAGCGTTAGGTTCAGGGTACGGGTAAGGGTTACGGTTAGGGTTAGGGTTAGGGATAGGGTTTGGGTAAAGGTTAGGCTTAGGGTTAGGATTAGGGTACGGGTAAGGAATATGGTTAGGGTTAGGGTTCGGGTTATGGTTTCGGTTATGGTACGGGTTTGGGTTAGGGTTAGGGTTAGTGTTAGGGTCCGGGTAAGGTTAAGGGTTACAGTTAGTTTAGGGTTAGAGTCAGGGTTACGGTACTGTTTCACTTTAAGCTCAGGGTTAGTGTTCGGTTAAGGTTTAGGGTTAGGGTTAGGGTTAGAAGTAGGGTTAGGGTACGGGTAAGAGTTACGTTTAGGGTTAGTTTTAGTGTTAGATTTAGGGTTAGGGTACAGGTAAGGGTTACGTTTAGGGATAGGGTTAGGGATAGGATTAGGGATATGGTTATGGTTAGGTATAGGGTTAGGGTAAGGTTACGGTATGGGTTAAGGTTAGGTTTAGGGTTAGTGTTACGGTACTTGTTAGGGTTAGGGTTTGGTTTAATGTTCGGGTAAGGGTTCGGGTTAGCGTTAGGGTATGGGTAAGTTTTATGGTTATGGTTAGGGTTAGGGTTAGGGGTAGGCGTAGGGGTAGGGGTAGGGCTAGGGGTAGGTACAGTTTGGGTTAGGGTTAGTGTTAGGGTTTGTGTAAGGGTTATGTTTAGGGTTAGGGTTACGGTTCGGGTTAAGTTTAGGGTACGGTTAAGGGTTAGGGTTAGGGTTAGTGTTAGGGTACGAGTAATGATAAGTTAAGGGTTAGGTTTAGGGTTAGGCTCAGGGTTACGGTACGGTTTAGAAGCATGCGTGGATACCAGCTTTCAACTAGCTGCGTTCTTATGGCAATGAGAACATAGCAGCATTGTAAGTCAGGATGTTCTTTGAATACCGCTCTACACCATCAGGAGACACAACCATTGAAGCCTGCTGCTTGCCCCTTGCGTCCCATGAGCTTCTGACAAATATGTCTAGGGAGGGTGTTCATAACTCCATCTGCAGGCAGTGTGGAACTGGGATGGACCGCATGTCAGCTCATCTCTCAGAAGGAATATCCGCAGAGAGACAGCTTTCAATGAGGAACTCAGGATTGGAAGTTAGTATGTAGCTCCCATCTGAGGGAGGAATTTTTCAGAAGTCGCTGGATTGAGCTAAGAGACAATAGCCACTCAGAAATCTTACGTCCCGTATCGAAAGAAATCCTTTGGAAGCGATGCATATAGGCGGTCAGCATGTTGGAGGTACAAGCCATAAGCTCAGTGCAAAGGAGTGTGCATGCCTTGCAGGCAGCATTCCACTAGGCGCGAAATTGACCAGACACTTGGTTCTCACTCCACTCTAGTCCCCCATAGAACGAAATGCTGTTGAACCGAACCGTACAGGCATTCAGGATGTGGGAGGTACAGGCCATAAGCTCAAGTCTCAGAAGTGTGTATGCTTTGCAAGCAGCTGTCTGCTAGACACTTATTGATGGGAGCTAGAAATGAGCTACACTCGATTTGAAGAAGGACGTTGGCAATCGCTGTATGGAACTCAGATACAAGTGAATACAGGCCTGTCACTTCCATAAGCTTTTCTCACAACCTCTTCCAGCACCTAACATAAGGATGTTAGCAGCTACGTCTACAGGCAGGCAGGATGCGTGAGAGTCCTGCCCTGACCTCAGCTCTCACAAAGAAGCATGCCTAGACACCAGCTTTCAACTAGTTACATTTTTATGGCATTAAGAACATAGCAGCACTGTAAGTCAGGATGACCCATGAATACCGCTCTACACCACCTGGAGACACAACAATTGAAGCCTGCAGCTTGCCCCTTGCATCCCATGGGCTTCTGACAAACATGTCTAGTGAGGATGTTCATAATTCCATGTGCAGGCAGTGTGCAACTGGGAAGGACCGCGTGTCAGCTCATCTCTCAGAAGGAAGATCCCCAGAGAGACAACTTTCAACTAGCAACTCAGGATTGGATGTTAGTATGCAGCTCCCATCTGAGGGAGGAATTCCACAGAAGTCACTGGATTGAGCTAAGAGACACTTGCCTCTCACAAAACATGTGTCCCGTATCGAGCGAAATCCTTTGGAAACGAAGTGTACAGGCAGTCAGCATGTGGGAGGTAAAAGCCATAAGCTCAACGCAAAGGAGTGTGCATGCCTTGCAGGCAGCATTCTGCGAGGAGCGAAATTGACCAGGCAGACACTTGGTTCTCCCTCCACTCCTGTCCCTTACCGTAACGCTAACCCTAACCTTAACCCTAACTCTAAACCTATCCTGTACCCTAACCTTAAATGTAACCCTAACCTCTATGGCAAACGTAACCCTAAACCTAACACTAAACCTCACCCTAACCTGTACCGTAACCGTAACCGTAACCCTAAACCAAACCCTAACCGTAAACCTATCCTGTACCATAACCGTAACCCTAACAGTATCCCTAACGCTAACCTGTACCGTAACCTTAACCCTAACCCTAAACCAAACCCTAACCTGTACCGTAAACCTAAAACTAATCCTACCCCTAATTCTAACCCTCACCCAAACCTGTACCATGAAACTCAACCTAACACGAACCCTAACCGTAACGCTAAACTATACCGGATTCCTAATCCTAATCCTAACCATAACCCTAACTTGTACCGTAACCCTAACCCTAACCCTAACCTGTACTGTAACCCTAACCATAACCCTACACCTAACCATAATCTGTATCGTAACCCTAAACCTAATCCTAACCCTAACCCTAACCTGTACCATAAACCTAACCCTAACACTAACGCTAATGCTAACCTGTACTGTAACCCTAACCCTACCCTAACCTGTACCGCAATCCTAACCCAAACCCTAACCCTAACCCTAACCTGTACGGTAACCCTAATCCTAACACTAACCCTAACCTGGAGCGTAAACCTAACACTAACCCTAACCCTATCCCTAAACCTAACCTAAACCCTATCTCTAACCGGTACCTTAACCCTAACCCTACCCCTAACCCTAACCGTAATCCTAATCTGTACCGTAAACTTAATCGTGACCCTAAAACCAACCCTAACCCTAACCTCACCACTACCGCATCCCTAATCCTAACCATAACCCTAATCCTAAACTTAACCCTAAACTGTACCGCAAACCTAACCCTAATGCTAAACTTAACCCTAACGCTTACCTAAACCGTAACCCTACCCCTAACCCTAAAACTGACGTGCACAATAAACTTCAACCTAACCCTCACCCTAAACCTAACGCTATCTTATACCATAACCCTAACACTAACCCTAACCGTACCCTAATCCTCACCCTACCGTGTACCGTTACCCTAAACCTAACCCTAATGCTAACCGGTACCGTAACCCTACCCCTGACCCTAACCTGTACCGTAACCCTAACCCTAACCCTAAACCTAGTGCTATCCTGTACCGTAACCCTAACCCTAACCCTAACCTGTACCGCAATCCTAACCCTAACCCTAACCTGTACCATAAACCTAACCCTAACCCTCACCTAACCCTAACCTGTACATAACCCTAACCCAAAACTTAACCCTAACTTTTAACGACACCCTAACCTTAACCATAACATGTACCGTAACCCTAAGCCTAACCCTAAACCTAACCCTAACCTGTACCATAACCCTACCACTATCCGTAACCCTAACCTGTACTGTAAACCTAACCCTAACCATAACACTAACACTAGCCTTTACTGTAACCCTAACCATAACCCTAAACCTAACCCTAACTCTAAACCTAACCCTAACCCTAACCTGTGCCGTAACCATAAACCTAACCCTAACACTAACCCTAACGTAAAACTATACCGTAACCCTAACCCTAAACCTAACCGTAACCTTACTTGTTCTGTAATCCTGTCCCTAACACTCACCCTAAACTGTACCGTAGCCCGAAACCTAACACTAACACTAAACCTAACCAAACCCTAACATGTAACATAACCCTATCCCTCACCCCAACCCTACCCTGTACCGTAACCCTAACCCTAACAGTAACCCTAAACCTAACGTGTACTGAAACCCTAACCATGACACTAACCCTAACGTGTACCGTAACCAATACCCTAACCCTACCTGTACCGTAACCCTAACCCTAAACCTCACCCTAACCTGTATGTAACCATTACCCTAACCCTAAACCTACCCGTAACCCTAACACACACCTGAACGGCAACCCTAACCATAACCCTAACACTAGCCCTAGCCGTAACCCTTACCTGTACCGTACCACTAACTCTAACCCTAACCCTAGCCTTAACCAAAACCTTAACCCTAAACTGTACCATAGCCCTAACTCTAACCCTAACCCTAACCTGTACCGAAACCTTATCCTTAACCCTAACCCTAACCTGTACCATAACCCTAACCCTAACACTAACCTGTACCGTAAACCTAAGCCTAACACTAACCCTAATCCTAACTTTTACCATAACCCTAAGCATAACCCTAACACTCCCTGTACCGTAACCATAAGCCTAACCCTAACCTTTACCGTAAACCTAACCCTAACCTTAACCTTAACTCTAAACCTATCTTGTACCCTCACCCTAAACATAACCCTAACCTCTATGGCAAACCTAACCCTAACACTAAACCTCACCCTAACCTGTACCGTAACCCAAACCCTAAACCTAATCCAAACCCGAACCGTAAACCTAACCTGTACCGTAAACGTAACCCTAACCCTATC
>JAEUCK010005215.1:0-26469 GCA_017311455.1 Otocyon megalotis megalotis
GGTATAGGTTAGCGTTAGTGTTAGAGTTAGGTTTTGGTTTACGGTTATGGTACAGGTTAGGGTTACGGTTAGGGTTAGGTTTAGGGTTAGGGTTAGGGCTACGGTACAGGTTAGGGTTAGGTTTAGGGGTAGTGTTAGGGTTACGGTACAGGTTAGGGTTAGTGTTAGGTATAGGGTTAAGGTTAGGGTTACGGTACCGATTAGGTTTAGGGTTAGGGTTAGGGTTAGTTTTAGGGTTACCCTACAGGTTAGGGTTAGGTTTAGGGTCAGGTTTGGGTTAGGGTTACCGTACAGGTTAGGGTCAGGGTAAAGGTTAGGGTTAGGGTTAGGGTTAGGGTTACTGTTGTGGTACAGATTACGGTTAGAATTATGTTTAGGGTTAACGTACAGGTTAGGGTTAGGTTTAGTGTTAAGGTTACAGTACAGGTTATGATTAGGGTTAGGGCTAGGTTTATGGTACAGGTTAGGGTTAGGGTAAGGGTTAGGGTTACAGTACAGGTTGCGTTAGGGTTAGGGTTATGGAACATGTTAGGTTTACAGTTAGGTTTTGTTTTAGGGTTACAGTATAGGCTAGCGTTAGGGTTAGGGTTAGGGTTAGGTTTAGGTGTATGGTACAGGTTAGGGTCAGTGTTAGTGTTGGTTAGGTTTAGGTTCCATACAGGTTAGGTTTAGGTTTAGCAGTAGGGTTACGGTACATGTTAAGGTTAGGTTTAGGGTTTCGGTGCACGTTAGGGTTAAGGTTAGGGTCAGGTTTACGCTACAGGTTAGGGTTAGAGTAAGGGTTACGGTACAGGTTAGGGTTAGGGTTAGGGTTATGGTACAAGTTAGGGTTAGGTTTAGGTTTAGGGTTATTGTTAGGGTTACCGTACAGGTTAGGGTCAGGTTTAGGGATAGGCTTAGGTTTAGGGATAAGGTTGCGATACAGGTTAGGGTTAGGGTTAGGGTTACCGTACAGGTTAGGGTTAGGGTTAGGGTTGCAGTACAGATTAGGGTTAGGGTTAGGGTTAGGTTACGGTACAGGTTAGGGTTAGGGTTAGGGTTATGGTTATGGTACAGGTTAGGGTTAGGGATTTTTTAGGGTTATGGTTATGGTACAGGTTATGGTTAGTTTTAGGGTTAGGGTTAGGGTATGGTACATGTTAGGGTTACGTTTAGGGTAGGGTTAGGGTTACAGTATAGGTTAGCGTTAGGGTTAGAGTTAGGGTTATGTTTATGCTTACGATACAGGTTAGGGTTAAGGTTAGGGTTAGGGTTATGGTTACAGTACAGGTTAGGGTTAGGTATAGGGGTAGTGTTAAGGTTACGGCACAGCATAGGGTTAGGTTTAGGTTTAGGGTTACGGTTAGGGTTATGGTACCGGTTATGGTTAGGGTTATGGTTAGGGTTAGGTTAAGGTTACCGTACAGGTTAGTTTAAGTTTAGGGTTAGGGTTTGAGTTAGGGTTACCGTACAGGTTAGGGTCAGGGTAAGGGTTAGGCTTAGGGTTAGGTTTAGGTTACCGTTGCAGTACAGCTTAGGGTTAGGATTATGTTTAGGGTTACCGTACAGGTTTGGGTTAGGTTTAGTATTACCGTTAGGGTTGCGTTACAGGTTAGGTTAGGGTTAGGGTTAGGTTAGGGTTAGGGTTAGGTTTACGGTACAGGTTATGATTAGGGTTAGGGTTAGGGTTACGGTACAGTTTAGGGTTAGGGTTAAGTTTAGGGTTACTGTACAGTTAGGGTTAGGATTAGGGTTATGGTACAGCTTAGGGTTAGGGTTAGGGTTAGGGTTAGGATTTAGATACAATTTAGTGTCAGGATTATTGTTAGGGTTAGGGTTACAGTAGAAGTTAGTGTTAGGATTAGGGTTAGGTTAGTGCTAGGTTTACAGTACAGGTACGGTTTAGGATTAGTGGTAGGGTTACGATACAGTTTAGGGTTAGGTTTACGGTTAGGGTTTCCGTACACGTTAGGTTAGGGTTAGGGTCAGGTTTACAGTATAGGTTAGGGTTAGGGTTAGGGTAAGGGTTAGGGTAAGGGATATGGTACCGGTTAGGGTTAGGGTTAGGGGTCGGGTTATGTTACAGTTTATGGGTAAGGATTAGGGTTATGGACTCCTTAGGGATATGGTTAGGGTAGGGTTAGGTTTAGGGTGAAGGTTATGTTACAGGTTGGGTTCAGGTTTAGGGTTAGGGTAAGGGTTAGGGTTACGGTAGAGGTTAGTGTTAGGTTTAGGGTTAGGGATTCGGTATGGGTTAGGGTTAAGGTTAGGTTTAGGATTAGGGTTAGGGTTATGGTACAGGTTAGGTTTAGGGTTAGGTTTAGTGTTACGGTATAGTTAACGGTTATGGTTAGGGTAGGGTAACAGTTAGGGTTGCTGTACAGTTGTGGTTTAGGGTTACGGGTAGGGTTAGGGTTAGGGTTACGGTATAGGATAGCATTAAGGTTAGGGTTAGGGTTAGTGTTACGTTACAGGTTATAGTCAGGGATAGGGTTAAGTTTATGGTTACGGAACAGGTTAGGGATAGGTTTAGGGTAGGGTTAGGGTTACGGTACAGCTTAGGGTTAAGGTTAGGGTTACTGTTCGGGTTAGGGTTAGGTTTACGGTACCGGTTAGGTTTTCGTAGGTTTTCGGTTAGGGTTCGGTTTAGGGTTACGGTACAAGTTAGAGTTAGGTTAGGTTAGGGTTACTGTTCGGGTTAGGGTTACGATAAAGGTTAGAGTTAGGTTTAGGGGTAGGTTTAGCCTTACGGTACATGTTAGGGTTAAGTTTAGGGTTAATGTTAGGTTTAGGGTTAGGGTTATGTTACCGGTTAGGTTTAGGGTTAGTGTTAGGGTTAGGGTTATGGTATAGGTTATGGTTAGGTTTAGGGTTAGGGTGAGGTTTACAGTACAGGTTAGCGTTAGGGTTAGGGTTAGGGTTACGGTTACCGTACAGGTTAGGATTAGGGTTAGGTTAGGGTTAGTTTAGGATTAGGGTTACTGTACAGGTTAACGTTAGGGTTACGTTAGGGTTAGGGTTAGGGTTAGGGTTAGGGTTACGTTACAAGTTAGGGTTATGGTTAGGTTTAGGGTAAGTTTTACGTATAGGTTAGCGTTAGGGTTAGCGTTAGGTTTAGGTTTAGTGTTACTCTACAGGTTAGGTTTAGGGTTAGGCTTAGGGTTAGTTTAGGGCTAGGTTTAGGGTTAGGGTTACGATTATGGTACAGGTTATGGTTAGGTTTAGGGTTTCGGTTAGTTTTCTGGTACAGATTAGGGTAAGGGTTATGGTGAGGTTTACCGTACAGGTAGGGTTAGGGTTAGGGTTAGTTTTAGGGTTGCGGTACAGGTTATGGTTACGGTTAGGGTTAGGGTTACTGTACAGGTTAGGGTTAGGGTTAGGTTTAGGGTTATGGTTACGGTATAGGTTAGCATTAGGGTTAGGGTTAGGGTTAGGTTTAGGATTATGGTACAGTTTAGGGTTAGGGTTACGGTTATAGTTAGGGTTAGGGTTACGGTACAGGTTGGGATTACGGTTAGGGTTAGTGTTAGTGTTACGGTACAGGTTAGGGTTAGGGTTAGGGTGAGGTTTAACGTACAGGTAGGGTAAGGGTTAGGGTTAGGGTTAGGGTTGCGGTACAGGTTAGGGTTAGTGTTACAGTTTGGGTTACCATACAGATTAGGGTTTGGGTTAGGGTTAGTGTTGTGGTACAGGTTAGGTATAGGTTTAGGGATAGGTTAAGGGTTAGGTTTAGGGTTAGGGTGAGGGATAAGGTACAGGTTAGGGTTACTTTTAGGGATAGGGTTTGGTTTAGGGTTAGGTTTATGGTACAGGTTATGTTAAGGTTAGGGTTAGGGTTAGTTTTAGGGTTAGCTTTAGGGTACGGTACAGGTTAGAGTTAGGGTTAGTGTTAGGTTTAGGGTTAGATTTGCTACAGAGGTTAGGGTTAGGTTTAGGTTTAGGGTTAGGTTTACGGTACAAGTTAGGGTTATGTTTAGGTTTAGGGTTAGGGTTATGGTATGGAAGGCATTATGGGTAGGGGTAGGTTAGGTTTAGGGTTAGGGTTACTGTACAGGTTGGGTTTAGGGTTAGGGTTATTGTTACGGGACAGGTAAGGTTTACGGTTATGGTTAGGATTAGGGTTAGAGTTAGGGTTGCCATAAAGGTTTGGGTTAGTGTTACTGGTAGGGTTAGGTTTAGGTTTAGGGTTACAGTACAGGTTGGGTGAGGGTTAGGGTTAGGGTTATGGTACAGGTTAGCATTAGGGTTAGGGTTTGGTTTAGGGTTAGGGTTATGGTACAAGTTAGGTTTAGGGTTGGGGGTAGTGTTTGGGTTAGGGATAGTGTTAAGGTACAGGTAGGGTAGGGTTAGGTTTATTGTTAGGTTTATGGTACAGGTTAGGGTTAATGTTAGGTTTAGGTTTAGGTTTACGGTACAGGTTAGGGTTAGGATTACGTTTAGGGTTAGGCTTAGGGTTACAGTACAGGTTAGTATTAAGGTTAGGTTTACAGTACAGGTTAGGGTTAGGTTTAGAGTTAGGGTTATGGTACTGTTTAGGTTTAGGGTTAGCTTTAGGGTTTGGTTTACCGTACAGGTTAGGGTTAGGGTTCGGGTTCGGGTTAGGGTTAGGTTTAGATTTACCGTACAGGTTAGGGTTAGAGTTATAGTTACGGTACCGGTATTGGTTAGGTTTAGGGTTAGGGTTAGGGTTAGGGTTAGGGTTATGGTACAGGTTAGGGTTAGGGTTAGGGTTAGGTTTAGGTTTAGGGTTACGGTAGAGGTTAGTGTTATGGTTAGGTTTAGGGTTAGGGTTAGGGTTACGGTATAGGTTAGGGTTAGGTTTAGGGTTAGGTTAGGCTTACGTACAGGTTAGGTTTAAGGTTAGGGTTAGGGTCACGGTTAGGTTTAGGTTTGGGTTACAGTACCGGTTAGGTTTAGGTTTAGGCTTAGGGTTATGTTAGGGTTACATTTACGGTACAGGTATTGGTTAGGTTTAGGTTTAGGGTTAGGGTTATGATACAGGTTAGTGTTAGGTTTAGGGTTATGGTTACCATAAAGGTTAGGGTCAAGGTTAGGGTTAGGATTAGGGTTAGGGTTGAGGTACAGTTTTGGGTTAGGGTTAGGGTTAGGGTTAAGGTTAGTTTTAGGGTTAGGATTAGGTTTGCCATAGAGTTTAGGGTTTTGGTTAGGGTTAGGGTACAGTATAAGTTTAGAGCTAGGGATAGGGTTAGGTTTAGGGTACGGTACAGTGTAGGGTTAGGGTTAGGTTTAGGGTTAGATTTACGATACAATTTAGGGTTAGGGTTAGTGTTAGGGTTAGGTTTACGGTACAGGTTAGTGTTAATGTTAGTTTTATGGTTAGGGTTAAGGTTACAGTACAGGTTAGGGTTAGGATTAGGGTTAGGGTTAGGGTACAGGTTAGGTTTAAGGTTAGTGTAAGGGTTAGGATTAGGGTTACGATACGAGTTAGGGTTATGTTTCGGTTTAGGGTTAGGGTTAATTTATAGGTTAGCGTTAGGGTTACGGTAGGGTTAGGTTTAGGGTTACGTTACAGGTTAGGGTTAGGTTTAGTGTAAGGGTTAGTTTTAGGGTTAGGGTTAGTGTTACGGTACAGGTTAGGATTACGATTACGTTTAGGGTTAGGTTTAGGGTACAGGTTAGGTTTAGATCTAGGGTTAGGTTTAGGGTTAGGGTTATGGTACAGTGTAGGGTTAGGGTTAGGTTTAGGGTTAGGTTTATGAAACAAGTTAGGGTTAAGGTTAGTGTTAAGGTTAGGGTTACGATACAGTTTAGTGTTAGTGTTAGGGTTAGGGTTAGGGTAAGGGTTAGGGTTAGGTTTAGGGGTAGTGTTATAGTACAGTTTAGGGATAGGTTTAGGGTTAGTGTTACTGTTCAGGTTATGTTTAGGGTCAGGGTTAGTGTTACGGGACATGTAAAGTTTACTGTTAGGGTTAGTGTTAGGGTTGCCATAAAGGTGTGGGTTAGTGTGATTGGTAGTGTTAGGGTTAGGGTTAGGGTTAAGGTACAGGTTAAGGTGAGGGTTAGGGTTAAGGGTACGGTACAGATTAGCATTAGTGTTATAGTTAGGGTTTGGGTAGGGTTAGGTTGAGGGTTACGGTACAGGTTAGGTTTAGGTTCAGGGTTCGTGTTACGGGACAGGTAAGGTTTACGGTTAGGGTTAGGGTTAGGGTTGCCGTACAGTGTGGGTTAGTGTTACTCGTAGTGTTAGGGTTAGGGTTTTGGTTACGGTACAGTTTAGGGTGAGGGTTAGGTTTAGGGTTACGGTACAGGTTAGCGTTAGGGTTATAGTTAGGGTTAGGGTTAGGATTAGGTTGAGGATTACAGTACAGGTTAGGTTTAGGGTTAGGTTTATGGTTAGGGTTAGGGTTAGGGTTACTGTTCAGGTTAGGTTTAGGGTTAGGGTTAGTGTTACGGTACAGTTTAGGGTTAGGGTTAGGTTTAGTGTTAAGTTTTTGTTACAGGTTAGGTTTAGGATTAGTGTTAGGGTTAGTGTTATGGTACAGTTTAAGTTTAGGGTTAGTGATAGGGTTAGTTTTATGGGACAGGTTATGGTTAGGGTTAAGGTTACAGTACAGGTAAGTGTTAGGATTAGGGTTAGGGTTAGGGTTATGGTACCATTTAGGTTTAGGGTTAGGGGTAGTGTTAGGGTTTGGGTCATTGTTACAGTACAGGTTAGGGTTAGGGCTATGTTTAGTGTTAGTTTTATGGTACAGGTTAGGGTTAGGGTTAGGTTTACGGTATAGGTTAGAGTTAGGGTTAGGGTTACGGTACAGGTTAGGGTTAGGGTTAGATTTACAGTACAGGTTAGGGTTAGGTTTAGGTGTAGGGTTAGGTTTAGGGTTACGTTACAGGTTAGGGTTAGAGTTAGGTTTAGTGTAAGGGTTAGGTTTAGGGTTAGGGTTAGTGTTATGGTACAGGTTAGGATTACGGTTACGTTTAGGGTTAGGGTTAGTGTACAGGTTAGGTTTCGATCTAGGGTTAGGTTTAGGTTTAGGGTTATGGTACAGTGTAGGGTTAGGGTTAGGCTTAGGGATAGGTTTATGATACAAGTTAGGGTTAAGGTTAGAGTTAAGGTTAGGGTTACGATACAGTTTAGTGTTAGTGTTAGGGTTAGGGTTAGGGTAAGTGTTAGGGTTAGGTTTAGGCGAGTGTTATACTAGTTTAGGGATAGGTTTAGGGTTAGTGTTACTGCTCAGGTTATGTTTAGGGTCAGGGTTAGTGTTACGGGACATGTAAAGTTTACTGTTAGGGTTAGTGTTAGGGTTGCCATAAAGGTGTGGGTTAGTGTGATTGGTAGTGTTAGGGTTAGGGTTAGGGTTAATGTACAGGTTAAGGTGAGGGTTAGGGTTAAGGGTACGGTACAGATTAGCATTAGTGTTATAGTTAGGGTTTGGGGAGGGTTAGGTTGAGGGTTACGGTACAGGTTAGGTTTAGGGTCATGGTTCGTGTTACGGGACAGGTAAGGTTTACGGTTAGGGTTAGGGTTAAGGGTGCCGTACACTGTGGGTTAGTGTTACTCGTAGTGTTAGGGTTAGGGTTTTGGTTACGGTACAGTTTAGGGTGAGGGTTAGGGTTAGGGTTATGGTACAGGTTAGCGTTAGGGTTATAGTTAGGGTTAGGGTTAGGATTACGTTGAGGATTACAGTACAGGTTAGGTTTAGGGTTAGGTTTATGGTTAGGGTTAGGGTTAGGGTTACTGTACAGGTAGGTTTAGGGTTAGGGTTAGTGTTACGGTACAGTTTAGGGTTAGGGTTAGGTTTAGTGTTAAGTTTTTGTTACAGGTTAGGTTTAGGTTTAGTGTTAGGGTTAGTGTTATGGTACAGTTTAAGTTTAGGGTTAGTGATACGGTTAGGTTTACGGGACAGGTTAGGGCTAGGGTTAAGGTTAAGTACAGGTAAGTGTTAGGATTAGGGTTAGGGTTAGGGTTATGGTACCATTTAGGTTTAGGGTTAGGGGTAGTGTTAGGGTTTGGGTCATTGTTACAGTACAGGTTAGGGTTAGGGCTTGGTTTAGTGTGAGGTTTATGGTACAGGTTTGGGTTAGGGTTAGGGTTAGGGTTAGGGTTACGGTATAGGTTAGAGTTAGGGTTAGGTTTACGGTACAGGTTAGGGTTAGGGTTAGGGTTAATTTTAGGTACCGTACACGTTAGGTTTAGGGTTAAGGTTAGGTTTAGGGTTAGGGTTACCATACAGGTTAGGGTCAGTTTTAACGGTAGGGTTACGGTTAGGTTTAGGGTTAGGGTTAGAGTAACGGAATAAGTTAGGGATATGTTTAGGTTTTGGGTTAGGGTTACGGTATAGGTTGGTGTTAGGATTTGGGTTAGGGTTAGGTTTAGGGTTATCGTACAGGTTAGAGCGAGGGTTAGAATTAGGGTTAAGGATAGGTTTACGGTACAGGTTAGGGTTAGGGTTGGGGTTAGGTTTACGGTACAGGGTAGGGTTAGGTTTAGGGTTAGGGTTAGGGTTACGATACAAGTTAACGTTAGGGATAGTGTTTGGGTTAGTGTTCGAGTTAGGGATAGGGTCAGGTTTAGTGTTAGGTTTACGGTACAGTGTAGAGTTAGGGTTAGGGTTAGGGTTACTGTACAGGTTACGGTTAGCGTTAGGGTTGCGGAAAATTTTAGGGTTAGGGTGAGGGTTAGTTTTACTGTATAGATTATGGTTAGTGTTAGGTTTAGGTTAGGGTTACTGTACAGGTTAGGGTTAGGGTTAGGGTTAGGGTTAGGGTTGGTTACCGTACAGGATAGGGTTAGGGTTAGGGTTACCGTACAGGTTAGGGTCAGGGTTAGGGTTAGGCTTAGGGTTAGGGTTAGGGTTGCAGTACAGGATAGGGTTTGGGTTAGGGTGGTGTTAGGGTTAGGGCTAGGGTTAGTGTTAGGGTTACCATAAACTTTAGGGTTAGGGTTAGGGTAAGGTTAGGTTTGTGGTACACGTTAGGGTTAGGGTTAGGGTTAGGGTACGGTACAGGTTAGCATTAGGGTTAGGGTTAGGGTACAGCTTAGGGTTAGGTTTAGGGTTAGCGTTATAGTACAGGTTAAGTTTACGGGTAGGTTTAGGGTTAGGGTTACGTTATAGGTTAGCGTTAGGTTTAGGGTTAGGGTTAGGTTTAGGGTATGGTACAGGTTATGGTTAGGGTTGGTGTTACGGTACAGGTTAGGTTTAGGGTTAGGGTTAGGGTTAGGGTTACCGTACAGTTTAGGGTCAGGATTAGGGTTAGGGTTACGTTAGGGTTAGGGTTAGGGTTCCGTTAGTGTTACGGTACAGATTAGGGTTAGGGTTACGG
Organism: Otocyon megalotis megalotis; assembly: GCA_017311455.1. Taxonomy (NCBI): domain Eukaryota; kingdom Metazoa; phylum Chordata; class Mammalia; order Carnivora; family Canidae; genus Otocyon; species Otocyon megalotis. The sequence continues at coordinate 9,262 of JAEUCK010005215.1, forward strand.
TGAGGTTTACCGTACAGGTAGGGTTAGGATTAGGGTTAGATTTAGGGTTTCGGTACAGGTTGGAGTTACGGTTACGTTTAGGGTTACCGTACAGGTTAGGGTTAGGGTTAGGTTTAGGGTTACGTTACAGGTTAGGGTTAGGGTTATGTTAGGGTTAGGTTAGTGTTAGGGTTACGTTACAAGTTACGGTTACGCTTAGGTTTAGGGTAAGGTTTACGGTATAGGTTAGCGTTAGGGTTAGGGTTAGGTTTAGGTTTAGTCTTACTCTACAGGTTAGGTTTAGGGTTAGGCTTAGGTTTAGGTTAGGTTGAGGTTTAGGGTTAGGGTTAGGATTATGGTACAGGTTATGGTTAGGGTTAGGGTGACGTTTATCGTACAGGTAGGGTTAGGGTTAGGGTTAGGGTTAGGGTTAGGGTTGCGGTACAGGTTAGGGTTAGTTTTACGGTTAGGGTTACCATACAGGTTAGGGTTAGGGTTAGTGTTAGGGTTAGGATTAGGGTTAGGGATATGGTACAGGTTAGGGTTTGGGTTTTTTTAGGGTTATGGTTATGGTACAGGTTATGTTTAGTTTTAGGGTTAGGGTTAGGGTTACCGTACAGGTCAGGGTTACGGTTAGTTTTAGGGTTAGGTTTAGGGTATAGGTTAGTGTTAGTGTTAGAGTTAGGGTTACATTTACTGTTACGGTAGAGGTTAGGGTTGCGGTTAGGGTTAGGGATAGGTTTAGGATTACGGTACAGGTTAGGGTTAGATTTAGGGGTAGTGTTATGGTTACGGTACAGGTTAGTGTTAGTGTTAGGATTAGGGTTAAGGTTAGGGTTACGGTACCGATTAGGTTTAGGGTTAGGGTTAGTGTTAGGGTTACCGTACAGTTTAGGGTTAGGTTTAGGGTTAGGGTTTGAGTACGGTTACCTTACAGGGCAGGGTCAGGGTAAGGGTTAGGGTTAGTGTTAGGGTTAGCGTTACCGTTGCGGTACAGCTTAGGCTTAGACTTATGTTTAGGGTTACCCTACAGGTTAGGGTTAGGTTTAGGGTTAAAGTTACAGTTTAGGTTATGATTAGTTTAGGGCTAGGTTTACGGTATAGGATAGGGTTAGGGTAAGGGTTAGGGTTACGGTACAGGTTGGGTTACTGTTTGGTTAGGGTTAGGTTTAGGGTTAGGGTTATGGAACATGTTAGGGTTACGGTTAGGGTTTGTTTTAGGGTTACAGTATAGGTTAGCGTTAGGGTTAGTGTTAGGGTTAGGGGTAGGTTTAGGTGTATGGTACAGGTTAGGGTTAAGGTTAGTGTTAAGGTTAGGGTTAGGGTTACAGTACAGGTTAGGTTTAGGTTTAGTGGTAGGGTTAGGTTTAAGGTTTCGGTGCACATTAGGGTTAGGGTTAGGGTCAGGTTTACGCTAAAGGTTAGGGTTTCAGTAAGGGTTACGGTACAGGTTAGGCTTAGGGTTAGGGTTAGGGTTATGGTGCAAGTTAGGGTTAGGGTAGGGTTAGGGTTAGGGTTAGGGTTAGGGTCAGGTATACGGTACACTTTAGGGTTTGGGTTTTTTAGGATTATGGTTATGGTACAGCTTATGGTTAGTTTTAGGTTTAGGGTTAGGGTTACGTTACAGGTTAGGGTTACGGTTAGGTTTAGGGTTAGGGTTACGGTATAGGTTAGCGTTAGGGTTAGAGTTAGGGTTACGTTTATGGTTATTGTACAGGTTAGGGTTACAGTTAGGGTTTGGGTTAGGGTTAGGGTTACGGTACAGGTTAGGGTTAGGTTTAGGGGTAGTGTTAGGGTTACGGTACAGGTTAGGGTTAGGTTTAGGTTTAGGGTTATGGTTAGGGTTACGGTACCAGGTAGGTTTAGGGTTAGGGTTAGGGTTAGGTTAGGGTTACCGTAAAGGTTAGGATTAAGTTTAGGGTTAGGGTTTTAGTTAGGGTTACGGTACAGGTTAGGGTCAGGGTAAGGGTTAGCGTTTGGGTTACGGTTAGGGTTAGGGTTACTGTTGCGGTACAGCTTAGGGTTAGGATTTTGTTTAGGGTTACCGTACAGGTTTGGGTTAGGTTTAGTGTTACCGTTACGGTTGCGGTACAGGTTAGGGTTAGGGTTGGGTTATGGTTATGGTTAGGGTTAGGGTTACCGTACCCGATAGGTTTAGGTTTATGTTTAGGGTTAGGGTTACCCTACAGGTTATGGTTAGGTTTACGGTTAGGTTTAGGGTTAGGGTTAGGGTTAGGATTAGGGTTAGGGGTAGGGTTATGTTACAGTTTATGGTTAGGTTTAGGGTTAGGGTTACTGTGCAGGTTGGGTAAGGGTTAGTGTTATTGTTACGGGACAGGTAAGATTTACGTATAGGGTTAGGATTAGGGTTAGTGTTAGGGTTGCCGTAAAGTTGTGGGTTAGTGTTACTGGTAGTGTTAGGGTTAGGTTTAGGGTTATGGTACAGGTTAGGGTGAGGGTTAGGGTTAGGGTTATGGTACAGGTTAGCGTTAGGTTTAGGGTTAGTTTTAGGGTTAGGGTTATGATACAAGTTAGGTTTAGGGTTAGGGGTAGTGTTAGGGTTTGGGTCATTGTTACAGTACAGGTTAGGGTTAGGGTCAGGTTTAGTGTTAGGTTTTTGGTACCGGTTAGTGTTAGGGTTAGTGTTAGGGTTACGGTATAGGTTAGGGTTAGGGTTAGGGTTACGGTACAGGTTAGGGTTAGGGTTAGGTTACAGTACAGGTTAGGGATAGGGTTAGGGTTAGCGTTAGGGTTGCGGTACAGGTTAGGGTTAGGGGTAGGGGTAGGTTTATGGTACAGTTTAGAGTTAGGTTTAGGGTTAGGGTTACTGTACAGGTTAGGTTTAGGGTTAGGGTTAGTGTTACGGGACAGGTAAGGTTTACGGTTACGGTTAGGGTTAGGGTTACGGGTCAGGTTAGGGTTAGGTTTAGGGTTAGGGTTACGGTATTGTTAGGGTTAGGGTTAGGGTTAAGTTTAGGGTTACCGTACACGTTAGGTTTACGGTTAGGGTTAGGTTTAGGGTTAGGGTTACCATACATGTTAGGGTCAGGTTTAAGGGTAGGGTTACGGTTAGGTTTAGGGTTAGGGTTAGGGTTACGGTATAGGTTAGGGTTAGGTTTAGGGTTAGGGTTACCGTACAGGTTAGTGTTAGGTTAGGGTTATGGTTACCATAAAGGTTAGGGTCAGGGTTAGGGTTAGGATTAGGTTTAGGGTTGAGGTACAGGTTAGGGTTAGGGTTAGTGTTAGGGTTAGTTTTAGGGTTAGGGTTGGGTTTGCCATAAAGTTTAGGGTTATGGTTAGGGTTAGGGTACAGTATAGGTTTAGAGGTAGGGATAGGGTTAGTTCAGGGTACGGTACAGTGTAGGGTTAGGGTTAGGTTTAGAGTTAGGTTTACAATACAATTTAGGGTTAGGTTTAGTGTTAGTGTTAGGTTTACGGTACAGGTTAGTGTTGTGTTAGTTTTAGGGTAGGGTCAGGGTTACAGTACAGGTTAGGGTTAGGATTAGGGTTAGGGTTAGGGTACAGGTTAGGTTTAAGGTTAGTGTAAGGGTTAGGATTAGGGTTACGATACGATTAGGGTTATGTTTAGGTTTAGGGTTACGGTTAAATTATAGGTTAGGTTTAGGGTTAGGGTTAGGGTTAGGTTTAGGGTTACGTTACAGGTTAGGGTTAGGGTTAGGTTTATTGTAAGGGTTAGGTTTAGGGTTAGGGTTAGTGTTACGGTACAGGTTAGGATTACGGTTAGGTTTACGGTTAGGGTTAGGTTACAGGTTAGGTTTACAGCTAGGGTTAGGGTGAGGGTTTGGTTAGCTACAGTGTAGGGTTAGGGTTAGGTTCAGGGTTAGGTTTACGATACAAATTAGGGTTAAGGTTAGTGTTAAGGTTAGGGTTACGATAAAGGTTAGTGTTAGGGGTAGGTTTAGGGTTGGGGTAAGTGTTAGGGTTAGGTTTTGGGGTAGGGTTATAGTAGAGTTTAGTGTTAGGTTTAGGGTTAGGGTTACTGTACAGGTTAGGTTTAGTGTCAGAGTTAGTGTTACGGGACATGTAAGGTTTACCATTAGGGTTAGGGATGTCATAAAGGTGTGGGTTAGTGTTATTGGTAATGTTAGGGTTAGGGTTAGGGTTAAGGTACAGGTTAAGGTGAGGTTTAGGGTTAGGGGTACGGAACAGATTAGCGTTAGTGTTATAGTTAGTGTTAGGGTTAGGGTTAGGTTGAGGGTTACAGTACAGGTTAGGTTTAGGGTCAGGGTTACTGTTACGGGACAGGTAAGGTTTACGGTTAGGGTTAGGGTTAGGGTTAGGGTTGCCGTACAGTGTGGGTTAGTGTTACTCATAGTGTTAGGCTTAGGGTTTTGGTTATGGTACAGTTTAGGGTGAGGGTATGGTTTATGGTTACGGTACAGGTTAGCGTTAGGGTTATAGTTAGGGTTAGGGTTAGGATTAGGTTGAGGATTACAGTACAGGTTAGGTTTAGGGTTAGGTTTATGGTTAGGGTTAGCGTTATGGTACAGGTTAGGTTGAGGGTTCGGGTTAGTGTTACGGTACAGGTTAGGGTTAGGGTTAGGTTTAGGGTTACGGTATAAGTTAGGGTTAGGGTTAGGCTTACGGTACAGGTGGAATTGAAGATTTAAGTTACAGTACAAGTTAAAAGAGACCAACGTGGTAGGGGTGCCCATTAGGGATTTGGCGGTACAGTTTAGGAGTATGGTAGAGGCCAAGTTTATGGTACAGTTTAGAAGTTAAGGTTAGGAGTTGGGGTTACTGTACAGGTTGGGGATTTTGAGTTTAGGGTTAGTGTTACGGGACAGGTAAGGTTTCGATTAGTTAGGGTTAGGTTACGGACAGTTAGGAGTTAGAAGGTTAGGAACTTACGGTACAGGTTAGGGTTAGGGTTAGGGTTAAGTTTAGGGTTACCATAAACGTTAGTTTTAGGGTTAAGGTTAGGGTTAGGGTTACCATACAAGTTAGGGTCAGGTTTAAGGGTAGGGTTACGGTTAGATTTAGGGTTAGGGTTAAGGTTACGGTATAGGTTAGGGTTAGGTTTAGGGTTAGGGTTACGGTACAGGTTAGGTTTTGGGTTAGGGTTATGGTACAGGTTAGGTTTAGGGTTAGGGTTAGGGTCAGGGTTAGGTTTAGGGTTTGGGTTACGATACCGGTTAGGTTTGTGGTTAGGTTTAGGGTTAGGGATACCGTACAGGTTAGTGTTAGGTTAGGGTTATGGTTACCATAAAGGTTAGGGTCAGGGTTAGGGTTAGGGTTAGGTTTAGGGTTGAGGTACAGGTTAGGGTTAGGGTTAGGGTTAGTTTCAGGGTTAGGGTTAGGTTTGCCATAAAGTTTAGGGTTATGGTTAGGTTTAGGGTACAGTATAGGTTTAGAGCTAGGGAAAGGGTTAGTTCAGGGTACGGTACAGTGTAGGGTTATGGTTAGGTTTAGGGTTAGGTTTACGATACAATTTAGGGTTAGGTTTAGTGTTAGTTTTAGGTTTACGGTACAGGTTAGTGTTAGTGTTAGTTTTACGGTAGGGTCAGGGTTACAGTACAGGTTAGGGTTAGGATTAGGGTTAGGGTTAGGGTACAGGTTAGGTTTAAGGTTAGTGTAAGGGTTAGGATTAGGGTTACGATACGAGTTAGGGTTATGTTTAGGTTTAGGGTTAGGGTTAAATTATAGGTTAGGGTTAGGTTTAGGGTTACGTTACAGGTTGGGGTTAGGGTTAGGTTTTGGGTTACGTTACAGGTTGGGGTTAGGTTGGGTTTATTGTAAGGGTTAGGTTTAGGGTTAGGGTTAGTGTTACGGTACAGGTTAGGATTACGGTTAGTTTTAGGGTTAGGGTTAGGGTACAGGTTACGTTTAGAGCTAGGGTTAGGGTCAGGGTTAGGGTTACGGTACAGTGTAGGGTTAGGGTTAGGTTTAGGATTAGGTTTACGATACAAGTTAGGGTTAAGGTTAGTGTTAAGGTTAGGGTTACGATACAGGTTAGTGTTAGGGGTAGGGTTAGGGTTGGGGTAAGGGTTAGGGTTATGTTAGGGGTAGGGTTATAGTATAGTTTAGGGATAGGTTTAGGGTTAGGGTTACTGTACAGGTTAGGTTTAGGGTCAGAGTTAGTGTTACGGGACATGTAAGGTTTACCATTAGGGTTAGGGATGCCATAAAGGTGTGGGTTAGTGTTATTGGTAATGTTAGGGTTAGGGTTAGGGTTAGGGTTAAGGTACAGGTTAAGGTGAGGGTTAGGGTTAGGGGTACGGTACAGATTAGCGTTAGTGTTATAGTTAGGGTTAGGGTTAGGGTTAGGTTGAAGGTTACAGTACAGGTTAGGTTTAGGGTCATGGTTATTGTTACGGGACAGGTAAGGTTTACGGTTAGGGTTAGGGTTAGGGTTAGGGTTTCCGTACAATGTGGGTTAGTGTTACTCGTAGTGTTAGGGTTAGGGTTTTGGTAGTGGTACAGTTAGGGTGAGCGTATGGGTTATGGTTACGGTACAGGTTAGCTTTAGGGTTATAGTTAGGGTTAGGGTTAGGATTAGGTTGAGGATTACAGTACAGGTTAGGTTTAGGTTAGGTTTATGGTTAGGGTTAGCATTATGGTACAGGTTAGGTTGAAGGTTAGGGTTAGTGTTACGGTACAGGTTAGGGTTAGGGTTAGGTTTAGTGTTAAGTTTTTGGTACAGGTTAGGTTTAGGTTTAGTGTTAGGGTTAGGGTTATGATACAGTTTAGGGTTAGGGTTAGTGATAGGGTTAGGTTTACGGTACACGTTAGGGTTAGGGTTACAGTACAGGTAAGGGTTAGGGTTAGGGTTAGGGTTAGTGTTATGGTACCATTTAGGTTTAGGATTAGGGGTAGTGTTAGGGTTTGGGTAATTGTTACAGTACAGGTTACGGTTAGGGTCAGGTTTAGTGTTAGGTTTATGGTACAGGTTAGGGTTAGGGTTAGGGTTAGTGTTACGGTATAAGTTAGGGTTAGGGTTAGGGTTATGGTACAGGTTAGGGTTAGGGTTAGGTTACAGTACAGGTTAGGGTTAGGGTTAGGGTTAGTGTTAGTTTTAGGGTTAGGGTTAGGTTTGCCATAAAGTTTAAGGTTATGGTTAGGTTAGGGTACAGTATAGGTTTAGAGCTAGGGATAGGGTTAGTTCAGGGTACGGTACAGTGTAGGGTTAGGGTTAGGTTTAGGGTTAGGTTTATGATACAATTTAGGGTTAGGTTTAGTGTTAGTGTTAGGTTTACGGTACAGGTTAGTGTTAGTGTTAGTTTTAGGGTAGGGTCAGGGTTACAGTTCTGGTTAGGGTTAGGATTAGGGTTAGGGTTAGGGTACAGGTTAGGTTTAATGTTAGTGTAAGGGTTAGGATTAGGGTTACGATACGAGTTAGGGTTATGTTTAGGTTTAGGGTTAGGGTTAAATTATAGGTTAGGGTTAGGGTTAGGGTTAGGTTTAGGTTTAGGGTTACGTTACAGGTTAGGGTTAGGTTTATTGTAAGGGTTAGGTTTAGGGTTAGGGTTAGTGTTACGGTACAGGTTAGGATTACAGTTAGGTTTACGGTTAGGGTTAGGGTACAGGTTAGGTTTAGATCTAGGGTTACGGTTAGGGTTAGGGTACAGTGTAGTGTTAGGATTAGGTTTAGGGTTAGGTTTACGATACAAGTTAGGGTTAAGGTTAGTGTTAAGTTTAGGGTTACGATACAGGTTAGTGTTAGGGGTAGGGTTAGGGTTGGGGTAAGGGTTAGGGTTAGGTTTAGGGGTAGGGTTATAGTATAGTTTAGGGATAGGTTTAGGGTTAGGGTACTGTACAGGTTAGGTTTAGGGTCAGAGTTAGTGTTACGGGACATGTAAGGTTTACCATTAGGGTTAGGGATGCCATAAAGGTGTGGGTTAGTGTTATTGGTAATGTTAGGATTAGGTTTAGGGTTGAGGTACAGGTTAGGGTTAGGGTTAGCGTTAAGTTTAGGGTTACCGTACACGTTAGGTTTAGGGATAGGGTTAGGTTAAGGGTTAGGTTTACCATACAAGTTAGGGTCAGGTTTAATGGTAGGGTTACGGTTAGGTTTAGGTTTGGGGTTAGGGTTACGGAATAAGTTAGGGATATGTTTAGGTTTATGGTTAGGGTTACGGTATAATTGGTGTTAGGGTTTGGGTTAGGGTTAGGTTTAGGGTTATCGTACAGGTTAGGGCGAGGGTTAGGATTAGGGTTAAGGTTAGGTTTACGGTACAGGTTAGTGTTAGGTTTGGAGTTAGGGTTACGGTACAGGGTAGGGTTAGGTTTAGGGTTAGGGTTAGGGTTACGATACAAGTTAACGTTAGGGATAGTGTAGGGTTAATGTTCGAGTTAGGTATAGGGTCAGGTTTAGTGTCAGGTTTACGGTACAGTGTAGAGTTAGGGTTAGGGTTAGGGTTACCGTACAGGTTAGGGTTAGGGTTAGGGTTGCGGAATATTTTAGGGTTAGGGTGAGGATTAGGTTTACTGTATAGGTTACGGTTAGTGTTAGGTTTAGGGTTAGGGTTACTGTACCGGTTAGGTTTAGGGTTAGGGTTAGGGTTGCAGTACAGGATAGGGTTTGGATTAGGGTTATTGTTAGGGTTAGGGTTAGGGTTGTGGTACAGGTTAGGGTTAGGGTTAGTGTTAGGTTTACCGTAAAGTTTAGGGTTAGGTTTAGGGTTAAGGTTAGGGTTGCGAGCACGTTAGGGTTAGGGTTACGGTTAGGGTTACGGTACAGGTTACCATTAGGGTTAGGGTAAGGGTTAGGGTACAGCTTAGGGTTAGGTTTAAGGTTAGCGTTACGGTACAGGTTAGGTTTATGGTTAGGTTGAGGGTTAGGGTTATGGTATAGGTTAGCATTAGGGTTAGGGTTTGTTTTAGGGTTAAGGTACAGGTTAGGGTTAAGGTTACGGTACAGGTTAGGGTTAGGGTTACGGTTAGGTTTAGGGTTACGGTTACCGTACAGGGTAGGTTTAGGGTTACGGTTACCGTACAGGTTAGGTTTAGGGTTACGGTTACCGTACAGGTTAGGTTTAGGGTTAGGGTTAGGGTTAGGGTTGCAGTACAGGATAGGGTTAAGGTTAGGGTTAGGGTTACAGTACAGTTTAGTTTAGAGTTAGGGTTAGGGTTAGTGTTATGGTACCGTTTAGGTTTAGGGTTAGGGGTAGTGTTAGGGTTTGGTTGGTGTTACAGTACAGGTTAGGGTTAGGGTTAGGATTAGTGTTAGGTATATGTTACAGGTTAGGGTTAGGGTTAGGGTTAGGGTTAGGGTTACGATTATGGTATAGGTTATGGTTAGGTTTAGGGTTTCGGTTGTGTTACGGTACAGATTAGGGTCAGGGTTACTTTGAGGTTTACCGAACAGGTAGGATTAGGGTTAGGGCTAGGCTTAGGGTTTTGGTACAGGTTAGGGTTACAGTTAGGGTTAGGGTTACTGTACATGTTAGGGTTAGGTTTAGGTTTAGGGTTAGGGTTATCGTATAGGTTAGCGTTAGGGTTAGGGTTAGGTTTAGGATAATGGTTAGGGTTAGGGTTACGGTTATCGTTAGGGTTAGGGTTATGGTACAGGTTGGGATTAGGGTTAGGGTAGTGTTAGTGTTAAGGTACAGGTTAGGGTTAGGGTTAGGGTTAATGTTAAGGTTATGGTACCGTTTAGGTTTTGGGTTAGGGTTAGGGATAGGGTTACAGTACAAGTTAGGATTAGGAATAGGGTTAGGGTTAGGGTTACCGTACAGGTTAGCGTCAGGGTTAGGGTTAGCGTTAGTTTAGGATTAGGGTTACGGTACAGGTTAGGGTCAGGGGTAGTGTTAGGGTTAGGTTAGGATTAGGGTTACCGTACAGGTTAGGGTTAGGGTTACGTTAGGGTTAGCGTTAGGGTTAGGGTTATGTTACAAGTTAGGGTTACGGTTAGGTTTAGGGTTAGGGTTACGGTATAGGAAGGCGTTAGGGTTAGGCTTAGGTTTAGAGTTAAGGTTAGGGTTAGGGATACAGAAAAGGTTAGGGTTAGTGTTAGGGTTAGGATTAGGGTTAAGGTTACGGTACAGGTTAGGGTTACTGTGAGGGTTAGTGTTAGGGATACGGTACAGTTTAGGGTTTGGGTTTTTTTAGGATTATGGTTATGGTACAGGTTATGGTTAATTTTAGGGTAAGGGTTAGGGTTACGGTACAGGTTAGGGTTACGGTTAGGTTTAGGGTTAGGGTTACGGTATAGGTTAGCTTTAGGATTAGAGTTAGGGTTACGTTTACGGTTACGGTAGAGGTTCGGGTTACGGTTAGGGTTAGGGTTAGGGTGTCGGTACAGGTTAGGGTTAGGTTTAGGGGTAGTGTTAGGGTTATGGTACACGTTAGAGTTAGGGTTAGGTTTAGGGTTACGGTTAGGGTTACGGTACCCATTATGTTTAGGTTTAGGGTTAGGGTTAGGTTAAGGTTACCGTACAGGTTAGGGATAACTTTAGGGTTAGGGTTTGAGTTAGGGTTACCGTACAGGTTAGGGTCAGGGTAAGGGTTTAGGTTTAGGGTTAGGGTTAGTTTTAGGGTTAGGGTTAGGTTTGCCATAGAGTTTATGGTTAGGGTTAGGGTACAGTATAGGTTTAGAGCTAGGGATAGGGTTAGGTTTAGGGTATGGTACAGTGTAGGTTTAGGGTTAGGTTTAGGGTTAGGTTTATGATACAATTTAGGGTTTGGGTTAGTGTTAGGGTTAGGTTAACGGTACAGGTTAGTGTTAGTGTTAGTGTTAGCGTTAGGGTTAGGGTTTTGGTACAGGTTAGGGTTAGGATAAGGGTTAGGGTTAGGGTATAGCTTAGGTTTAAGGTTAGTGTAAGGGTTAGGATTAGGGTTACGATACGAGTTAGTGTTATGTTTAGGTTTAGGGTTAGGGTTAATTTATAGGTCAGCGTTAGGGTTAGGGTTAGGATTAGGTTTAGGGCTACGTTACAGGTTAGGGTTAGGTTTAGGTTTAGTGTAAGGGTTAGGTTTAGGGTTAGGGTTAGTGTTACGGTACAGGTTAGGATTACGGTTAGGTTTACGGTTAGCGTTAGGGTACAGGTTAGGTTTAGAGCTAGGGTTAGTGTTAGGGTTACTGTTACGGTACAGTGTAGGTTTAGGGTTAGGTTTAGGGTTAGGTTTATGATACAATTTAGCGTTAAGGTTATTGTTAAGGTTAAGGTTATGATACAGGTTAGTGTTATGGTTAGGGTTTGGGTTAGGGTAATGGTTCGGGTTAGGGTGGGGTAGGGTTATAGTACAGCTTAGGGATAGTTTTAGGGTTAGGGGTACTGTTCAGGTTAGGTTTAGGGTCATGGTTAGTGTTACGGGACATGTAAGGTTTACCGTTAGGGTTACGGTTAGGGTTGCCATAAAGGTGTGGGTTAGTGTGATTGGTAGTGTTAGGGTTAGGTTTAGGGTTAAGGTACAGGTTAAGGTGAGGGTTAGGTTTAGGGGTACGGTACAGATTAGCGTTAGTGTTATAGTTAGGTTAGGGTTATGGTTAGGTTGAGGATTATGGTACAGGTTAGGTTTAGGGTCAGGGTTAGTGTTACGGGACAGGTAAGGTTTATGGTTAGGTTTAGGGTTAGGGTTAGGGTTGCCGTACAGTGTGGGTTAGTGTTACTCATAGTGTTAGGGTTAATGTTTTGGTAACGGTACAGTTTAGGGTGAGGGTTAGGGTTAGGGTTACGGTACAGGTTAGTGTTAGGGTTATAGTTAGGGTTAGGGTTAGGATTAGGTAGAGGATTACAGTACAGGTTAGGTTTAGGGTTAGGTTTATGTTTAGGGTTAGGGTTATGGTACAGGTTAGGTTGAGGGTTAGGGTTAGTGTTACGGTACAGGTTAGGGTTAGGGTTAAGTTTAGTGTTAAGTTTTTGGTACAGGTTTGGTTTAGGTTTAGTGTTAGGGTTAGGGTTATTGTACAGTTTAAGGTTAGGGTTAGTGATAGGGTTAGGTTTATGGTACAGGTTAGGGTTAGGGTTACGGTTACAGTACAGGTAAGGATTAGGGTTAGGGTTAGGGTTAGGGTTACAGTACAGGTAAGGATTAGGTTTAGGGTTAGGGTTAGGGTTAGTGTTATGGTACAATTTAGGTTTAGGGTTAGGGGTAGTGTTAGGGTTTGGGTCATTGTTACAGTACAGGTTAGGGTTAGGGTTCGGGATAGGTTTATGGTACAGTTTAGGGTTAGGGTTACTGTACAGGTTAGGTTTAGGGTTATGGTTAGTGTTACGGGACAAGTAAGGTTTACGGTTAGGGTTAAGGTTAGGGTTAGGTTTGCCGTACAGGTGTGGGTTCGTGTTACTGGTAGGGTTAGGGTTAGGTTTAGGGTTATGGTACAGGTCAGGGTGAGGCTTAGGGTTATGTTTAGGGTACAGTTTAGCGTTAGGGTTAGGGTTAGGGTTACGGTACAGTTTTGGGTTAGGGTTAGGGTTACAGTAGAGGTTAGGGTTAGGGTTAGGGTTAGGGTTACCATACAGTTAGGGTCAGGGTGAGGGTTAGGTTTGGGGTTAGGGTTAGGGTTACCATACAGGTTAGGGTTAGGTTTAGAGTTAGGGTTAGGGTATGGGTTAGGGTTAGGGTTAGGGTTATGGTTACGGTACAGGTAAGGTTCAGGGTAAGTTTAGGGTTAGGTTTAGGGTTAGTGTACGGTACAGGTTAGGGTTAGGGTTAGTGGCAGTGTTAGAGTTAGGTTTGCCATAAAGGTTAGGGTTATGGTTAGGTTGAGGGTACAGGATAGGTTAGAGCTAGGGTTAGGGTTTGGTTTAGGGTACGGTACAGTGTAGGGTTAGGTTTAGGTTTAGGTTTAGGTTTAGGTTTACGATACAATTTAGGGTTAGGGTTAGTGTTAGCGTTAGGGTTACAGTACAGGTTAGTTTTAGTGTTAGTTTTAGGTTTAGGGTCAGGGTTACAGTACAGGTTAGGGTTAGGATTAGGGTTAGGGTTAGGGTACAGGTTAGGTTTACGGTTAGTGTAAGGGTTAGGATTAGGGTTATGATACGATTTAGGGTTATGTTTAGGTATAGGGTTAGGGTTACTTTATAGTTTAGCGTTAGGGTTAGGGTTAGGTTTAGGGTTACGTTACAGGTTAGGGTTAGGGTTAGTTTTAGTGTTAGGGTTAGGTTTAGGGTTAGGGTTAGTGTTACGGTACAGGTTAGGATTACGGTTAGGTTTATGGTTAGGGTTAGGGTACAGGTTAGGTTTAGAGCTAGGTTTATGGTTAGGGTTAGGGTTACGGTACAGTGTAGGGTTAGGGTTAGGTTTAGGGTTAGGTTTACGATACAAGTTAAGGTTAAATTTAGTGTTAAGTTAGGGTTACGATACAGGTTAGGGTTAGGGTTAGGGTAAGGGTTAGGGTTAGGTATAAGGGTAGGGTTATGGTACACTTTAGGGATAGGGTTAGGGTTAGGGTTATTGTACAGGTTAGGTTTAGGGTCAGGGTTAGTGTTACGGGACAGGTAAGGTTTACCGTTAGTGTTAGGGTTAGGGTTAGGGTTTCCGTAAAGGTGTTGGTTAGTGTGATTGGTAGTGTTAGGGTTAGGGTTAGGGTTAAGGTACAGGTTAGCGTTAGTGTTAGGGTTAGGGATAAGGTTAGGTTGAGGGTTTGGTACAGGTTAGGTTTAAGGTCAGTGTTAGTGTTACGGGATAGGTAAGGTTTACGGTTAGGGTTAGGGTTAGGGATAGGTTTGCCGTAAAATTTGGGTTAGTGTTCCTCGTAGTGTTAGGGTTGGGGTTAGGGTTACGGTACAGGTCAGGGTGATGGTTAGGGTTAGGGTTATGGTACAGGTTAGGGTTAGGTTTATAGTTAGGGTTAGGGTTAGGATTAGGTTGAGGATTACGGTACAGGTTAGGTTTAGGGTTAGGTTTAAGGTTAGGGTTGGGGTTAGTGTTATGGTACAGGTTAGGTTTGGGTTAGGGTTAGTGTTACAGTACAGTTTAGGTTTAGGGTTAAGTTTAGTGCTAAGTTTATGGTACAGGTTAGGTTTAGGTTGTGTTAGGATTAGGGTTACGATACAGTTTAGGGTTAGGGTTAGGGATAGGGTGAGGGTTACGGTATACGTTAGGGTTAGGGTAGGGTTACTGCACAGGTTAGAGTTATGGTTAGGGTTAACGTTAGTGTTATGGTACCGTTTAGGTATAGGGTTAGGGGTAGTGTTAGGGTTTGGGTTAGTGTTACAGTACAGGTTAGGGTTAGGGTTAGGTCTAGTGTTAGGTTTATGGTACAGGTTAGGGTTAGGGTTAGGATTAGGGTTAGGGTTACGGTATAGTTTAGCGATAGGGTTACGGTACAGGTTAGGGTTAGGGTTAGGTTTACATTACAGGTTAGGCTTAGGGTTAGGGTTAGTGTTAGGTATAGGGTTAGGTTTGTGGTACCATTTCGGTTTAGGGTTAGATTTAGTGTTAGGGTTACCGTACAGTTTAGGGTAAGGTTAGGGTTAGGGTTAGGTTTACATTACAGGTTAGGGTTAGGGTTAGGGTTAGGGTTAGGTATAGGGTTAGGTTTGTGGTACCATTTCGGTTTAGGGTTAGATTTAGTGTTAGGGTTACCGTACAGTTTAGGGTAAGGTTAGGGTTAGGGTTAGGGTTGCAGTACAGGATAGGGTTAGGGTTAGGGTTAGGGTTACAGTACAGTTTAGTTTAGAGTTAGGGTTAGGGTTAGTGTTATGGTACCGTTTAGGTTTAGGGTTAGGGGTAGTGTTAGGGTTTGGTTGGTGTTACAGTACAGGTTAGGGTTAGGGTTAGGATTAGTGTTAGGTATATGTTACAGGTTAGGGTTAGGGTTAGGGTTAGGGTTAGGGTTACGATTATGGTACAGGTTTTGGTTAGGTTTAGGGTTTCGGTAGTGTTACGGTACAGATTAGGGTCAGGGTTACTTTGAGGTTTACCGAACAGGTAGGATTAGGGTTAGGGCTAGGCTTAGGGTTTTGGTACAGGTTAGGGTTACAGTTAGGGTTAGGGTTACCGTACAGGTTAGGGTTAGGTTTAGGTTTAGGGTTAGGGTTATGGTATAGGTTAGCGTTAGGGTTAGGGTTAGGGTTAGGATAATGGTACAGGTTAGGGTTAGGGTTACGGTTATCGTTAGGGTTAGGGTTATGGTACAGGTTGGGATTAGGGTTCGGGTAGTGTTAGTGTTAAGGTACCGGTTAGGGTTAGGGTTAGGGTTAATGTTAAGGTTATGGTACCGTTTAGGTTTTGGGTTAGGGTTAGGGATAGGGTTACAGTACAAGTTAGGATTAGGAATAGGGTTAGGGTTAGGGTTACCGTACAGGTTAGAGTCAGGGTTAGGGTTAGCGTTAGTTAGGATTAGGGTTACGGTACAGGTTAGGGTCAGGGTTAGGGTTAGGGTTAGGTTAGGATTAGGGTTACCGTACAGGTTAGTGTTAGGGTTATGTTAGGGTTAGCGTTAGGGTTAGGGTTACGTTACAAGTTAGGGTTACGGTTAGGTTTAGGGTTAGGGTTACGGTATAGGAAATCGTTAGGTTTAGGCTTAGGTTTAGGGTTAAGGTTAGGGTTAGGGAAACAGAAAGGTTAGGGTTAGTGTTAGGGTTAGGATTAGGGTTAAGGTTACGGTACAGGTTAGGGTTACTGTGATGGTTAGTGTTAGGGATACGGTACAGGTTAGGGTTTGGGTTTTTTTAGGATTATGGTTATGGTACAGGTTATGGTTAATTTTAGGGTAAGGGTTAGGGTTACGGTACAGGTTAGGGTTACGGTTAGGTTTAGGGTTAGGGTTAGGTTATAGGTTAGCTTTAGGATTAGAGTTAGGGTTACGTTTACGGTTAGGGTACAGGTTAGGGTTACGGTTAGGGTTAGGGTTAGGGTTACGGTACAGGTTAGGGTTAGGTTTAGGGGTAGTGTTAGGGTTATGGTACACGTTAGGGTTAGGGTTAGGTTTAGGGTTACGGTTAGGGTTACGGTACCGGTTAGGTTTAGGTTTAGGGTTAGGGTTAGGTTAAGGTTACCGTACAGGTTAGGGTTAACTTTAGGGTTAGGGTTTGAGTTAGGGTTACCGTACAGGTTAGGGCCAGGGTAAGGGTTAGGTTTAGGGTTAGGGTTAGTTTTAGGGTTAGGGTTAGGTTTGCCATAGAGTTTATGGTTAGGGTTAGGGTACAGTGTAGGTTTAGGGATAAGGTTAGGTTTAGGGTACGGTACAGTGTAGGGTTAGGGTTAGGTTTAGGGTTAGGTTTATGATACAATTTAGGGTTTGGGTTAGTGTTAGGGTTAGGTTAACGGTACAGGTTAGTGTTAGTGTAGCGTTAGGGTTAGGGTTAGGGTTTTGGTACAGGTTAGGGTTAGGATAAGGGTTAGGGTATAGCTTAGGTTTAAGGTTAGTGTAAGGGTTAGGATTAGGGTTACGATACGAGTTAGGGTTATGTTTAGGTTTAGGGTTAGGGTTAATTTATAGGTCAGCGTTAGGTTTAGGGTTAGGATTAGGTTTAGGGTTACGTTACAGGTTAGGGTTAGGTTTAGGTTTAGTGTAAGGGTTAGGTTTAGGGTTAGGGTTAATGTTACGGTACAGGTTAGGATTACGGTTAGGTTTACGGTTAGCGTTAGGGTACAGGTTAGGTTTAGAGCTAGGGTTAGTGTTAGGGTTAGTGTTACGGTACAGTGTAGGTTTAGGGTTAGGTTTAGGGTTAGGTTTATGATACAATTTAGCATTAAGGTTATTGTTAAGGTTAAGGTTACGATACAGGTTAGTGTTAGGGTTAGGTTTAGGGTTAGGGTAATGGTTCGGGTTAGGGCGGGGTAGGGTTATAGTACAGCTTAGGGATAGGTTTAGGGTTAGGGGTACTGTTCAGGTTAGGTTTAGGGTCATGGTTAGTGTTACGGGACATGTAAGGTTTACCGTTAGGGTTACAGTTAGGGTTGCCATAAAGGTGTGGGTTAGTGTGATTGGTAGTGTTAGGGTTTGCGTTAGGGTTAAGGTACAGGTTAAGGTGAGGGTTAGGTTTAGGGGTACGGTACAGATTAGCGTTAGTGTTATAGTTAGGTTAGGGTTAGGGTTAGGTTGAGGATTATGGTACAGGTTAGGTTTAGGGTCAGGGTTAGTGTTACGGGACAGGTAAGGTTTACAGTTAGGGTTAGGGTTAGGGTTAGGGTTGCCGTACAGTGTGGGTTAGTGTTACTCATAGTGTTAGGGTTAGTGTTTTGGTAACGGTACAGTTTAGGGTGAGGGTTAGGGTTAGGGTTACGGTACAGGTTAGCGTTAGGGTTATAGTTAGGGTTAGGGTTAGGATTAGGTAGAGGATTACAGTACAGGTTAGGGTTAGGGTTAGGTTTATG
>JAEUCK010005216.1:0-50066 GCA_017311455.1 Otocyon megalotis megalotis
AGGTTAGGGTTAAGGGTAGGTTTAGAGTTAGGTTTAGGGTTACGGTATAAATTATGGATATGGTTAGGTTTAGGGTTAGGGTTACGGTATAGGTTAGCATGAGGGTTAGGGTTACGGTACAGGTTAGGGGTAGTGTTAGAGTTAGGGTTAGGCTTAGGGTTAGGGTTGGGTTAAGGGTTAGGGTTAGTGTTAAGATACCGGTTAGGTTTAAGTTTAGGGTTTGGGTTAGGGTTCCCATACAGGTTAGAGTTAGGTTTAGGGTTAGGGTTAGGGTTAGGGTTAGGGTTACGCTACAGGTTAGTTTTAGGGTTAGGGTTAGGGTTTCGGTACTGGTTAGGGTTAATGTTAGGTTTAGGGTTAGGGTTAGGGTTATGGTACAGGTTAGGTTTAGGGTTAGGTTTAGTGTTACGGAACAGTTAAATGTTACGGTTAGGGTAGGATTACGGTTAGGGTTACCGGTAGGGTTGCGGTACAGTTGTGGTTTAGGTTTATGGGTAGGGTTGGGGTTAGGGTAAAGGTTACGGTTCAGGGTAAGGTTAGGTTTAGGGTTATGGTTACGGTACGGCTTAGGGTTAGGGTTATGGTTAGGGTGAGGGTTACCGTACAGATTACTGTCAGGGTTAGGATTAGGGTTAGGGTTGCGGTACAGGTTAGGGTTAGGATTAGGGTTAGGGTTACCGTACAGGTTAGGTTTGGGTTAGGGTTGAGGTACAGGTTAGGATTAGGGTTAGGGTTAGGGTTAGTGTTATGGTACAGGTTAGGGTTAGAGTTAGATGCTGGGTAAGGGTTAGGGTCATGATACAGGTTATGGTTAGGTTTAGGGTTAGGGTAACGGTACAGGTTAGGATTAAGGTTAGGTTTAGGGTGAGGGGTAGAGTTACGGTACAAGTTATGGTTATGGTTAGGTTTAGGGTTAAGGTTACAGTATAGGTTAGCATTAGGGTTAGGGTTAGGGTTATTGTTAGGGTTACGGTACAGGTTAGGGTTAGTGTTAGGGTTAGGTTTGGGTTAGAGTTACGGTACAGGTTAGGGTTATGTTTAGGGCAGGGTTAGGGATACGGTTCACGTTAGGTTTACGGTTAGGATTAGGGTTAGGGTTAGGGTCAGGGTTAGGGTTAGGGTTACCATACAGGTTAGAGTTAGGGTTAGGGTTAGATTTAGGTTTAGGGTTAGGGTTATGTCACAGGTTAGGGTTAGGGTTAGGGTTAGGATTACCGGACAGGTTAGGTTTAGGGTTGGGATTAGGGTTAGGTTTGAGGTACTGGTTAGGGTTAGGTTTAGGTTTAGGGTTAGGGTTAGTGTTACGGTACAGGTTAGGGTTAAGGTTAGGGTCAGTGTAAGGTTACGGTTACGGTACAGGTTATGGTTAGGTTTACGGTTAGGGTTACAGTACACATTAGGGTTAAGGTTAGGTTTAGTGTGAGGAGTAGAGTTACGGTACAAGTTATGGTTATGGTTAGGTTTAGGGTTAGGGTTACAGTATAGGTTAGCTTTAGGGTTAGGGTTAGGTTTAGGGTTACGGTACAGGTTAGGATTAGTGTTAGGGTTAGGTTTAGGGTTAGAGTACGGTACAGGTTAGGGTTAGGTTTAGTGTAGTTTTAGGTATACGGTTCAGGTTAGGTTTGCATTAGGTTTAGGGTTAGGTTTAGGGTTACAGTACCGGTCAGGTTTAGGGTTAGGGGAAGCGTTATGGTTACCATACAGGTTATAGTTAGGGTTAGGGTTAGATTTAGGTTTAGGGTTAGGGTTAGTGTTACGGTACAGGTTAGGGTTAGGGTTAGGGTACAGTTTAAGTTTACAGTTAGGGTTAGGGTTAGGGTTACGGTACAGGTTAGGGTTACGGTTACAGTTAGGGTTATGTTTAGGGTTAGGGTTAGGTTTAAGATTAGGTTTTGGTAAGGTTTAGGTTTAGGGTTAGGGTTAGTGTTATGGTACAGATTAGGGTTAGGGTTAGTCTTAGGGTTAGGATTAGGTTTGCCATTGATGTTAGGGTTAGCGTTAGCGTTACGGTACAGGTTTGGTTTAGAGTTATGGTTAAGGTACAGGTTAGGGTTAGGGTTAGCGTTAGGGTTACGAAACAGGTTAGGTTTAGGGTTACGGTTAGGTTTTCGCTACAGTTTAGTGTAGGGTTAGGGTTAGTTTTAGGGTTAGAGTACAGGTTATGTTTAGGGTTAGGCTTAGGTTTAGGGTTAGGGTTACAGTACTGGTAAGGGTTAGGTTTAGTTAGGGTTTCGGTACAGGTTACATTAAGGTTAGGGTTACTGTTAGGGTTAGGGTTAGGGTTACGGAAGCGGTTAGGTTTAGGGTTAGGGTTAGGTTTTGGGTTACGGTACAAGGTAGAGTTAGGGTTAGGTTAGGGTTAAGGTTAGGGTTCGGGTTTGGGTTAGGGTTACGGTACAGGTTAAGTTTAGGTTTAGGGGTAGGGTTAGGCTTACGGTACAGGTTAGGGATAAGGTTAGGGTTACTGTTAGGGATAGGGTTAGGGTTATGGTACAGGTTAGGGTTAGGGTTAGGGTTAGGTTTAGGGTTATGTTATAATTCGCGTTTGGGCTAGTGTTAGTTTTAGGGTTACGGTACAGGTTAGTGTTAGGGTTAGGGTTAGGGTTATGGTTACGTTTCAGGTTAGGGTTAGGGTTAGGGTTAGGTTTTCAGTTCAGGTTAGGTTTAAGGTTAGGTTTGGTTTTAGGGTTAGGGTTACGGTACAGGTTAGGTTTAGGGTTAGGTTTAGTGTTACGGTACAGGTAAGGGTTAAGGTTAGGGTAGGGTTACGGTTAGGGTTAGGGTTGATGGCGGTTCAGTTGTGATTTAGGATTACGGGCAGGGTTGGGTTTAGGGTAAGGGTTACTGTTCAGGTTAAGGTTAGCTTTAGGGTTAGGGTTATGGTACAGTTTAGAGTGAGGGTTAGGCTAAGGGTTATGGTTATGGTTAGGGTTACCGTACAGGTTAGTGTCAGGGTTAGTGTTAGTGTTAGGGTTAGGGTTAGGGTTGCGGTACTGGTTAGGCTTAGGGTTAGTGTTAGGGTTACCGTACAGGTTAGGGATGGGGTTAGGTTTTGGGTTACCGTACAGGTTAGGTTTAGGGTTTGAGTTGAGGTACAGGTTAGGGTTTGGGTTAGCGTTAGGGTTTCGGTACAGGTTAGCATTAGGTTTAGGGTTAGGGTTAGTGTAACGGTACAGGATAGGGTTAGCGTTAGGGTCAGGGTAAGGGTTAGGGTTCAGGTTATGGTTAGGTTTAGGGTTAGGGTTATGGTTACGGTACAGGTTAGGTTTAGGGTTAGGTTTAGGGTTACGGTACTGGTTAGGGTTAAGTTTAGGTTATGGTTATGGTTAGAGTTACGGTAAGTTATGGTTATGGTAGTTTTAGGGTTAGGGTTACGGTATAGGTTAGCCTTAGGGTTAGGTTAGGGTTAGGGTTATCATACAGGTTAGGGTTAGGGTTAGGGTTAGGGTTAGGTGTAGGGTTAGGGTTATGGGACAGGTTAGGGTTAGGGTTAGCATTACAGTTCGGTACGGGTTAGGGTTAAGTTTAGGTTTAGGGTTAGGTTAAGATTATGGTACAGGTTAGGTTTAGGTTTAGTTTTAGTGTTATGGTACAGTTAAGGGTTACGGTTAGGGTAGGGTTACGGTTAGGGTTGCGGTACAGTTGTGGTTTAGGGTTACGGGTAGGGTCGGGGTCAGTGTAGGTTTACGGTTGAGGGTAAGGTTAGGTTAGGGTTATGGTTATGATACGAGTTAGGATTAGGGTATGGTTAGGGTTAGGGTTACCCCACAGATTAGTGTCAGCGTTAGGGTTAGGGTTAGGGTTAGGGTTAGGTTTGCGTTACAGGTTAGTGTTAGGTTTAGGGTTACCGTACAGGTTAGGGTAAGGGTTAGGGTTAGGGTTACCGTACAGGTTAGGTTTTGGTTTAGGTTTAGTGTTAGGGTTGCGGTACAGTTTAGGGTTAGTGTTAGGGTTATGGTTAGGGTTATGGTACAGTTTAGGGTTAGGGTTAGCATCCGGTTAAGGGTTAGATTTACGGTACAGGTTATGGTTAGGCTTAGGGTTAGGGTTAGGGTTACCGTACAGGTGAGGGTTAAGGTTAGGATTAGGGTTAGGGTTAGAGTTATGGTACAAGTTATGATTATTGTTAGGTTTAGGGTAACGGCTACAGTATAGGTTAGCATTAGGGTTAGGGTTATGTTTAGTGTTACGGTACAGGTTAGGGTTAGTGTTAGTGTCAGGGTTAGTGTTAGGGTAATGGTACAGTTTAGGGTTAGGTGTAGGGTAGGGTTAAGGATACGGTACAGGTTAGGGCTACCGTTAGGGTTAGGGTTAGGTTTAGGGTTAGGGTTAGGGTTACGGTACCAGTAAGGTTTAGTGTTAGGGTTAGCGTTAGGTTTACAATACAGGTTAGAGTTAGGGTTAGGTTTAGGGTTAGGGTTAGGGTTAGGTTTAGGGTTATGATACAAGTTAGGGTTAGGGTTAGTGTTAGGCTTAGGAATAGGATGTTAGAGTTATGTTATAGGTTATGTTTAAGTTAGAGTTAGTGTTATGGTACAATTCAGGGTTACGGTTAGTGATAGAGTTAAGGTTAGGGTTAGGGTTGCCATACAGGTGTGGGTTATGGTTACGGTTAGGTTTAGGGTTAGGGTTAGGGTTACGGAACAGGTTAGGGTGAGGGTTAGAGATAGGGTTACAGTACAGGTTAGGTTTAGGGTTAGGGTGAGGGTTACGGAACAGGTTAGGGTTAGGGTTAGGGTTAGGGTTATTTTTAGAGTTATGGTACAGGTTAGGTTTAGGTTTAGGGTTTGGGTTAGGGTTAGGGTTATGGTACAGGTTAGGTTTAGGGTTAGGGTCAGTGTTACGGTCCAGGTAAGTGTTACAGTTAGGGTTAGGGTTAGGGTTAGGCTTGCCGTCCAGTTGTGGTTTATGGTTACGGGTAGGGTTAGGGTTAGAGTTATGGTTACGGTTCAGGTTAGGGTGAGGGTAAGGATTAGGGTTACGGACTGTTTAGGGTTTGGTTAGGGTAGGGTTAGGTTTAGTGTGAAGGTTACGGTACAGGTTGGGTTTAAGTAGGGTTAGGGTTAGTGTTAGGGTTAGGGTTAGTGTTACGGTAGAGGTTAAGGTTAGGGTTATGTTTGCCATAGAGGTTAGATTTAGAGTTAGGGTTAGCGTACAGGTTAGGTTTAGAGTTAGGGTTAGGGTTATGGTTAGGGTTACGGTACAGGTTATGGTTAGGGTTAGGGTTATTGTTATGGTACAGGTTAGGTTTAGGGTTAGGTTTAGTGTTACGGTAAAGGTAAGGGTTATGGTTAGGGTAGGGTTAAGGTTAGGGTTACGGTTAGAGTTGCGGTATAGTTGTGGTTTAGGGTTACGGGTAGGTTTGGGGTTAGGGTAAGGTTTAGGGTTCAGCGTAAGGTTAGGTTTATGGTTATGGTTATGGCATGTGTTAGAGTTAGGGTCAAGGTTAGAGTTAGGGTTACTGTACAGTTTAGTGTCAGTGTTAGGGTAGGGTTAGGGTTAGGGTTAGGGTTAGGTTTGCGGTACAGTTAGGGTAAGGGTTAGGTTTAGGGTTACTGTACAGGTTAGGGTTAGGGTTAGGGTTAGGGTTACCGTACAGGATAGGTTTTGGTTTAGGTTTAGTGTTAGGGTTGAGGCACAGTTTAGGGTTAGGTTTAGGGTCAGGGTTAGGGTTAGGGTTAGGGTTAGGGTTATGGTACAGGTTAGGGTTAGGGTTAGCGTCCGGGTAAGGGTTAGGGTTATGGTACATGTTATGGTTATGTTTTAAGGTTAGGGTTAGTGTTACGGTACAGGTGAGGGTTAAGGTTAGGAATAGGGTTAGGGTTAGAGTTACAGTACCAGTTATGGTTTTTGTTAGGTTAAGTGTTAGGGTTTCGGTATTGGTTAGCATTAGGGTTTGGGTTAGTTTTAGGGTTACGGTACAGGTTAGGATTAGTGTTAGTGTCAGGGTTAGGGTTAGGGAAACGGTACAGTTTAGGGTTAGGTTCAGGTTAGGGTTAATGATACGGTACAGGTTAGGGTTACAGTTAGGGTTAGGGTTAGGGTTAAGGTTATGGTTACGGTACCGGCAATATTTAGTGTTAGGTTTAGCGTTAGGGTTACAATACAGATTAGAGTTAGGGTTAGGGTTAGGGTAGGGCTAGGGTTAGGCTTATGATACAAGTTAGGGTTAGTGTTAGGCTTAGGGTTACGGTACAGGTAAGGTTCAGGTTTAGGGTTAGGGTTAGTGTTACGGTACAGGTTAGGGTTAGGGTTAGTGTTAGGGTTAGATTTAGGTTTTCCATAGCGGTTAGGGTTAGGTTTAGATTTATGGTACAGGTTATGTTTAGGGTTAGGGTTAGTGTTATGGTACAGGTAAGGGTTACGGTTAGGGTTAGAGTTAGGGTTAGGGTTAGGTTTGCCGTACAATTGTGGGTTATGGTTATGGTTAGGTTTAGGGTTAGGGTTAGGGTTACGGTACAGGTTAGGGTGAGTGTAAGGATTAGGGTTACGGACCGTTTAGGGTTACGGTTAGGATTAAGGTTAGGTTTACGGTTAAGGTTACGGTACAGGTTGGGTTTAGGTTTAGTGTTAGGGTTAGGGTTAGGGTTAGACTATTGTGCAGTTCAGTTTTAGGGTTAGGGTTAGGGTTAGGATTAGGGTTAGTGTTATGGTAGAGGTTAGGGTTAGGGTTAGTGTTAGGATTATGGTTAGGGTTATGTTTGCCCAGAGGTTAGATTTAGATTTAGGGTTAGCGTACAGGTTAGGTTTAGAGTTCGGGTTAGGGTTAGGGTTAGGGTTACGGTACAGGTTACGTTTAGGGTTAGGGTTAGGTTTACGGTACAGGGTTGGGTTAGGGTTAGGGTTAGGGTTAGGGTTAGGGTTACGGTACAGGTTAGGGTTATGTTTAGGGTTAGGGTTTGAGTTTTGGTTACGGTAGTGGTTAGGGTTAGTGTTAGGGTTGGGTTTAGGGTTACGGTCAGGGTAACGGTACAGGTTAGTGCTACGGTTAGCGTTAGGGTTAGTGTTACGGTATAGGATAGCATTAAGGTTAGGGTTAGTGTTAGTGTTAGGGTACAGGTTACGATTAGGTTTAGGGGTAGGGTTAGGGGTAGGGTACAGGTTAGGTTTAAAGTTAGCGTTACTGTTAGTTTAGGGTTATGTTTACTGTACCTGTTAGGTTTAGGGTTAGGGTTAGGGTTACGGTACAGTTTATGCTTAGGGTTAGGGTTAGGGTTAGGGTTACGGAACAGGTTAAGGATAGGTTTATGGCTAGGGTTAGGGTTACGGTAAAGTTTGGGTTAAGGTTTCGGTTACTGTTAGGGTTAGGGTTAGGGTTACGGTCCCGGTTAGGTTTAGGCAAGGTTTAGTGTTAGGGTTACCATACAGGTTAGAGTAAGGGTTAGGGTTAGGGTTATGTTTAGGGTTACGGTAGAGGTTATGGTTAGGTTAGGGTTAGGGTTAGGGTTACGTTACAGGTTAGGATTAGGGTAAGGGTTACGCACAGGTTAGAGTTAGGTTTAGGGTTAGTGTTACGGAACAAGTTAGGGTTACTGTTAGGTTTATGGTTAGGGTTAGGGTTAGTTACGGTACAGGTTAGGGTTAGGTGGTTCAGGTTAGGGTACAGGTAAGTGTTAGGGTTAGGGTTAGGTTTGCCATAGAGGATAGGGTTAGGGTTAGGGTACAGCTTAGGTTTAGAGTTTTGGTTAAGGTGATGGTTAGGGTTATGGTACAGTTTAGGGTTAGCATTAGGGTTGGGTTATGGTACAGGGTAGTGTTAGGGTTAGGGTTATGGTTAGGGTACAGTTAAGGGTTAGGAGTAGGGTTAGGGAGAGGGTTAGGGTTACAGTACAGGTTAGGATTAGGGTTAGTGTTAGGGTTACGGAACAGGATAGGGTTAGTTTTAGGGTTTTGGTACAGTTTAGGATTAGGGTTAGGGTTAGGTTTAGGGTTACAGTACAGGTTATGTTTAGGGTTAGGCTTAGGGTTCGTGTTAGGGTTACGGTACTAGTTAGATTTACGGTTAGGGTTTGCGTTACGGGACAGGTAAGTGTTACTGTTAGGGTTAGGGTTAGTGTTAAGGTTGCCATACAGTTGTGGTTTAGGGTTACGGGTAGGGTTAGGGTTAGGGTTAGGCTTAGGTTTAGGGTGAGGGTTACGGTACAGGTTGGGTTTAGGTTTAGGGATAGGGGTAGGGGTAGGGTTTGGGTTAGGGTTAGTTTTACAGTACAGGTTAGGGTTAGGTTTAGTGTTAGGATTAGGGTTAGGCTTAGGGTTAAGGTACAGGATTGCATTAAGGTTAGGGTTAGGATTACGGTACAGGATAGGGTTAGGTTTAGCGGTAGGGTTAGGGTTACGGTACAGGTTAGGGTTAAGTTTAGCGTTACTGTTAGGGTAAGGTTTAGGGTTACTATACCGGTTAGGTGTAGGGTTATGTTATGGTTAGCGTTAGGGGTACGGTACGGGTTATGGTTATGGTTATGGTTAGGGTTAGGTTTACGGAAAAGTTCAGGGATAGGTTTAGGGGTAGGGTTATGGTTACGTTACAGGTTAGGGTTAAGGTTAGGGTTACTGTTAGGGTTAGGTTTAGGGTTACGGTACCGTTTTGTTTTAGGGTTAGGGTTAGGTTTAGTGTTACGGTACAGGTTAGTGCTAGTGTTAGGGTTAGGGTTAGGGTTACGGTACAGGTTTGGGTTAGGTTTAGGTTCAGGGTTACGGTTACGGTACAGGTTAGGGTTAAGGTTAGGGTTACTGTTAGGTTTAGAGTTAGGGTTATGTTACCAGTTAGGTTTCGGTTTAGGGTTAGGGTTACGGTACTTTTAAAGGTTTACAGTTAGGGTTTGGGTTAGGGTTACAGTTAGTGTTGCCTTACAGTTGTGGGTTAGGGTTACAGGTAGGTTTATTGTTAGGTTTAGAGTTAGGTTTAGGGTTATGGTACAGGTTAGGTTTAATGTTAGGTGTATGGTTACGGTACAGGTAAGGTTTAGGGTTAGTGTTAGCATTAGGGTTAGGGTTAACTCTAGTGTTAGGGTTAGTGTTAGGGTTACCGTACAGGTAAGAGTTAGGGTTAGGGTTAGGGTTACGGGTACGGTTATGGTGGGGGTTAGGTTTAGCTTAGGGTTGTGGTTAGGGTTACGGTTAGGGTTACGGTACAGGTTAGGTATACGTTTACGGTTAGTGTTAGGGTTAGGGTTAGTGTTACGGTACAGGTTAGGTTTAGGGTTAGTGTTAGGGTTAGGGTTAGGTTTGCCATAGACTTTAGGGTTAGGGTGAGCGTTAGGGTACAGGTTAGGTTTAGAGTTAGTTTTAAGGATACGGTTAGGGTTACCGTTCAGGTAACGGTTAGGGTTAGGGTTAGGGTTACGCTACAGTGTAGGGTTAGGGTTAGGGTTAGGTTTAGGGTTACGGTACAATTTAGGGATAGGTTAATGTTAGGGTTAGGGTTAAAGTACAAGTTTGTGTAGGGTTAGGGTTATGGTTAGGGTTTCGGTACAGGTTAGGGTTAAGGTTAGGTTTAGAGTTACGGTACAGGTTAGGTTTAGGTTTAGGGTTAGGGTTAGGGTTATTGTACATTTTAGGTTTAGGGTTAGGGTTAGGGTTAGTGTTAGGGTTAGGCTTCTGGTACAAGTTAGGGTTAGGTTTAGGGTTAGGGTTAGGATTACACTACAGGGTAGGGTTCGGATTATGGTTAGGGTTACGGTACAAGTTAGGGTTAGGGTTAGGGTTAGTGTTAGGGTTAGGGTTACGGGACAGGTTAGGGTTAGGTTTAGGGTTACATTAGCATTAGGTTACGGTACAGTTTAGGGTTAAGTTTAGGATTAGGGTTAGGCTTAGGGTTACGGTAGTGGTTAGGGTTAGGAATAGTGTTGGATTTAGGGTTACGGTTTGGGTAAGAGTATAGGTTAAGTTTACGGTTAGGTTTAGGAATAGGTTTACGGTATAGGATTGCATTTAGTTAGGGTTAGGGTTAGGTTTAGGGCTACGGTATAGGTTAGGTTTATGGTTAGAGTTAGGGTTAGGTTTGCCGAACAGGTTAGGGTTAGGTTTAGGTGTAGGTTTAGGGTTACGGTACCGGTTAGACTTACGGTTACGGTTAGGGTTACAGTAGAGGTAAGGGTTACGGTTAGGTTTAGGGTTACGATTAGGGTTGCGGTACAGTTGTGGGTTAGAGTTACTGGTAGGGTTAGTGTTAGTGTTAGGGTTAGGGTTAGGGTTACAGTTCAGGTTAGTTTTATGGTTAGTTGTATGGTTACGGTACAGGTAAGGTTTACGGTTAAGGTTAGCGTTAGGGTTAGTGTTAGGTTTAGGGTTAGGGTTAGGGTTAGGGTTACGGTACAGGTTAGAGTTAGGGTTATGGTTAGGTTTACGGTTACGGTAGTGGTTAGGGTTAGGTTTACGGTTGGGTTAGGGTTACAGTTAGGGTTACGGTACAGGTTAGGTATACGTTTACGGTTAGTGTTAGGGTTAGGGTTAGTGTTACGGTACAGGTTAGGTTTAGGGTTAGTGTTAGGGCTAGGGTTAGGTTTGCCATAGAGTTTAGGGTTAAGGTTAGCGTTAGTGTACAGGTTAGGTTTAGAGTTAGTTTTAAAGATACGGTTGGGGTTACCGTTCCGGTAATGGTTAGGCTTAGGGTTAGGGTTACGGTACAGTGTAGGGTTAGGCTTAGGGTTAGGTTTAGGGTTACGGTAAAATTTAGGGTTAGGTTTAGTGTTAGGGTTACGGTTAAAGTACAAGTTTGTGTTAGGGTTAGGATTAGGGTTAGGGTAGGGTTTCGGTGCAGGTTAGGGTTAAGGTTAGGTTAGGGTTACGGTACAGGTTAGGTTTAGGTTTAGGGTTAGGGTTAGGGTTATTTTACAGTTTAGGTTTAGGGTTAGGGTTAGGGTTAGGGTTAGGGTTAGGGTTAGTGTTATGGTATAGGCTAGGGTTAGGGTTAGTGTTAGGATTAGGGTTAGGGTTATGTTTGCCATAGAGATTAGATTTAGAGTTAGGTTTAGGGTACAGGTTAGGTTTAGAGTTAGGGTTAGGGTTAGGATTACGGTACAGGGTAGGGTTCGGATTATGTTTAGGGTTACGGTACAAGTTAGGGTTAGGGTTAGGGTTAGTGTTAGGGTTAGGCTTCCGGTACTGGTTAGGGTTAGGTTTAGGGTTAGGGTTAGGATTACGCTACAGGGTAGGGTTCGAATTATGGTTATGGTTACGGTACATGTTAGGGTTAGGGTTAAGGTTAGTGTTAGGGTTAGGGTTACGGGACAGGTTAGGGTTAGGTTTAGGGTGCATTAGCGTTAGGTTACGGTACAGTTTAGGGTTAAGTTTAGGGTTAGGGTTAGGGTTAGGGTTACGGTAATGGCTAGGGTTAGGGATAGTGTTGGATTTAGGGTTACGGTTTGGGTAACAGTATAGGTGAGGTTTACGGTTAGGGTTAGCATTAGTTTTACGGTATAAGATTACATTAAAGTTAGGGTTAGGGTTAGGTTCAGGGCTACGGTATAGGTTAGGTTTACGGTTAGAGTTAGGGTTAGGGTTGCGGAACAGGTTAGGGTTAGGTTTAGATGTAGGTTTAGGGTTACGGTACCCATTAGGCTTACGGGTACGGTTAGGGTTACAGTAGAGGTAAGGGTTACGGTTAGGGTTAGGGTTACAGTTAGGGTTGCAGTACAGTTGTTGGTTAGAGTTACCAGTAGGGTTAGTGTTAGTGTTAGGGTTAGGGTTACAGTACAGGTTAGTTTTATGGTTAAGTGTATGCTTACGGTACAGGTAAGGGTTACAGTTAAGGTTAGCGGTAGGGCTAGTGTTAGATTTAGGGTTAGGGTTAGGGTTAGGGTTAAGGTAGGGATAGGGTTAGGGTTAGGGTTAGGTTTACGGTACAGGTTAGAGTTAGGGTTAGGGTTAGGGTTACGGTTACGGTAGCGGTTAGGGTTAGGCTTTCGGTTGGGTTAGGGTTACGGTTAGGGTTACGGTACAGGTTAGGTATACGTTTACGCTTAGTGTTAGGTTTAGGGTTAGTGTTATGGTACAGGTTAGGGTTAGGGATAGTGTTAGGGTTAGGGTTAGTTTTGCCATAGAGTTTAGGGTTAGGGAGAGCCTTAGGGTACAGGTTAGTTTTAGAGTTAGTTTTAAGGATACGGTTGGGGTTACCTTTCAGGTAACGGTTAGGGTTAGGGTTAGGGTTACGGTACAGTGTAGGGTTAGGGTTAGGATTAGGTTTAGGGTTACGG
Organism: Otocyon megalotis megalotis; assembly: GCA_017311455.1. NCBI lineage: Eukaryota > Metazoa > Chordata > Mammalia > Carnivora > Canidae > Otocyon > Otocyon megalotis. The sequence goes on from JAEUCK010005216.1 coordinate 12,195, forward strand.
TAAAATTTAGGGTTAGGGTTAGTGTTAGGGTTAGGGTTAAAGTACAAGTTTGTGTTAGGGTTAGGGTTAGGGTTAGGGTTAGGGTTAGGGTTATTGTACAGTTTAGGTTTAGGGTTAGGGGTAGGGTTAGGGTTAGTGTTAGGATTAGGGTTCGGGTTATGTTTGCCATAGAGGTTAGATTTAGAGTTAGGTTTAATTACAATTTGGTTTAGAGTTAGGGTTAGGGTTAGGGTTATTGTACAGTTTAGGTTTAGGTTTAGGGGTAGGGTTAGGGTTAGTGTTAGGATTAGGGTTCGGGTTATGTTTGCCATAGAGGTTAGATTTAGAGTTAGGTTTAATTACAATTTGGTTTAGAGTTAGGGTTAGGGTTAGGATTACGGTACAGGGTAGGATTCGGATTATGGTTAGGGTTACGGTACAAGTTAGGGTTAGGGTTACGGTTAGTTATGGTTAAGCTTCCGGTACAGGTTAGGGTTAGGTTTAGGGTTAGGGTTAGGATTACACTACAGGGTAGGGTTCGGACTATGGTTAAGGTTACAGTACAAGTTAGGGTTAGGGTTAGGGTTAGTGTTAGGGTTAGGGTTACAGGACAGGTTAGGGTTAGGTTTAGGCTTGCATTAGCGTTAGGTTATGGTACAGTTTAGGGTTAAGTTTAGGGTTAGGGTTAGGGTTATGGTAGTGGTTAGGGTTAGGGATAGTGTTGGATTTAGGGTTACGGTTTGGGTAACAGTATAGGTTAGGTTTACGGTTAGGGTTAGGATTAGGTTTACGGTATAGGATTGCATTAAAGTTAGGGTTATGGTTAGGTTTAGGGCTACGGTATAGGTTAGGTTTACGGTTAGAGTTAGGGTTAGGTTTGCGGAACAGGTTATTGTTAGGTTTAGGTGTAGGTTTAGGGTTACGGTACCGGTTAGGCTTACGGTTATGGTTACGGTTAGGGTTACAGTAGAGGTAAGGGTTACGGTTAGGGTTAGGGTTACGGTTAGGGTTGCGGTAGAGTTGTGGGTTAGAGTTTCCGGTAGGGTTAGTGTTAGTGTTAGGGTTAGGGTTAGGGTTACAGTACAGGTTAGTTTTATGGTTAGGTGTATGGTTACGGTACAGGTAAGGCTTATGGTTAAGGTTAGCGTTAGGGTTAGTGTTAGAGTTAGGGTTAGGGTTAGGGTTAGTGTTAGGGTTAGGGTTAAGGTTAGGGATAGGGTTAGGGTTAGGTTAGTGTCACGGTACAGGTTAGAGTTAGGGTTAGGGTTAGGGTTACGGTTACGGTAGTGGTTAGGGTTAGGCTTACGGTTGGGTTAGGGTTACGGTTAGGGTTACGGTACAGGTTTGGGATATGTTTACGTTAAGGTAAGGGTGAGGGTTAGGGTTAAGGTTAGGATTAGGGTTAGGGTTAGTGTTAGCATTACAGTACAGGTTAGGGTTCGGTTTAGTTTTAGGGTGAGGGTTAGGTTTGCCATAGAGGTTAGGGGTAGGTTTAGGGTTAGGGTACTGGTTAGGGTTAGAGTTAGGGTAAAGTTTAGGGTTATGGTTACGGTTCAGGTAATGGTTAGGGTTAGGGTACGGTACAGGTTAAGGTTAGGGTTACAGTACAGGTATGGTTAGGATTAGGGTTAGGGTTAGGGTTACGGTCCAGGTTAGGGTTAGGGTTAGGGTTAGGGTTAGGGTTACAGTACACGGTAGGGTTAGGGTTAGGGTTAGGTTTAGGGTTACGGTTCAATTTGGGGTTAGGGTAAGTGATAGGGTTAGGGTTACGGGACAGGTTAGTGTTAAGGTTAGGGTTAGTGTTAGGTTATGGTTACAGTACTGGTTAGGGTTTGGGCTAGGGGTAGTGTTATGGTTTCGGTACAGGTTAGGGTTAAGGTTATGTTTAGGGTTACGGCACAGGCTAGGTTTAGGTTTAGGTTAGGGATAGGGTTAGGGTTAGGGTTATTGTACAGTTTAGGTTTAGGGTTAGGGTTAGGGTTAGGGTAAGGGTTAGTGTTACGGTACAGGTTAGGATTAGGGTTAGGGTTAGGTTTATGGTACATGTTAGGGTTAGGGTTTGGGTTACGGTACAGGTTAGCATTAAGTTTAGGCTTAGGGTTAGGGTTATGGTACAAGTTAAAGTTACGGTTAGGGTTAGGTTTAGGGTTACGATATAGGTTAGCATTAGGGTTAGGTTTAGGTTTAGGTTTACAGTACAGGATAGGGATAGGGTTAGTCTTAGGTTTACGGTATAGGTTGGGGTTAGGTTTAGGGTTGGGGTTAACATTAGGAATAGGGATAGGTTTAGGTTTAGTGTTAGGTTTATGTTATAGGTTAGGGGTAGGGTTAGGTTTAGGTAACCTTACAGGTTAGGGTTAGGCTTAGGTTTGCGGTATAGTTTAGGGTTAGGGTTATGGTTAGGGTTACCGTACAGGTTAGGTTAGGGTTAGGGTTAGCTTTAGGGTAACCGTATAGGTTAGTGTCAGGGTTAGGGTTAGCGTTAAGCTTAGGGTTTCGGTTAGGTTTGCGGTACAGGTTAGGGTTAGGGTTAGGGTTAGGGTTACCTTACAGGTTAGGGTTAGGCTTAGGGTTTGGGTTAGTGTTGCGGTACAGGTTACGGTTAGGTTTACTATACAGATTAGGGTTAGGTTTAGGATTACGGTACAGGTTAGGGTTAGGGTTAGGGTTAGGTTTAGGGGTAGGGTTAAGGTTACAGTACAGGTTAAGGTTAAGGTTATGTTTAGGGTTACGGTACAGGCTAGGTTTAGGTTTAGGTTTAGGGATAGGGTTAGTGTTAGGGTTATTGTACAGTTTATGTTTAGGCTTAGAGTTAGTGTTACAGTACAGGTACGTTTACGGTTAGGGTAAGAGTTAGAATTAGGGTTGGTTTGCCATACAGGTGTGGGTTATGGTTACGGGTAGGGTTAGGGTTAGGGTTAGGGTTCCAGTACAGGTTAGGTGAGGGTTAGGGTTAGTGTTACGGTACAGGTTAGGGTAAGGGTTAGGCTTTTGGAACAGGTTAGGGTTATAATAAGGGTTAAGATTATTGTTTTGGTACAGTTTAGGGTTAGGGTTAGGGTTAGTTTGAGGGTTACGATACAGGTTAGGGTTAGGTTTAGGGTTTAGGTATTTCGGTACAGGTTAGGGTTAAGGTTATGTTTCGGGTTATTATACAGTTTAGGTTTAGGGTTATGTTTAGGGTTATGGTTAGGGTTAGTGTTACGGTACATTTTAGGGTTAGGGTTAGTGTTAGGATTAGCGTTAGGGTTATGTTTGCCATAGATGTTAGATTTAGAGTTAGGGTTAGGGTACAGGTTAGATTTAGAGTTAGGGTTAGGGTTAGGGTTAAGGTTACGGTACAGGTTAGGGTTAGGTTTGGGGTGCATTAGCGTTCGGGTTACGGTACAGTTTAGGGTTAAGTTTAGGGTTAGGGTTAGGGTTATGGTTACGGTAGTTGTTAGGGTTAGGGTTAGGGTTGGGTTTAGGGTTACGGTTATGGTAACGGAATAGGTTAGGGTTACGGTTAGGGTTAGGGTTTGGTTTACGGTATAGGATTGCATTAAGGTTAGGGTTAGGGTAGGTTTAGGGTTACGGTACAGGTTAGGTTTACGGTCAGATTTAGGGTTAGGGTTACGGTACAGGTGGGTATTAGGGTTCGGGTTAGGGTTACGGTACATGTTACGGTTAGGGTTTGTTTTACGGTACATCTTAGCATTAGGTTTAGGATTAGGGTTAGGTTTACAGTACAAGTTAGGGTTACGTTTAGGGTTAGGTTTAGGGTTACGGTATAGTTTAGCGCTAGGGTTAGGGTTAGGGGTAGGTTTACGTTTACCTTACTGGGTAGGTTTAGGGTTAGTCGTAGGTTTACGGTACAGGTTAGGGGTAGGTTTAGTGTTGGGGTTAACGTTAGGGATAGGGATAGGTTAAGGTTTAGTGTTAGGTTTACGGTACAGGTTATGGGTAGGGTTAAGTTTAGGGTTACCTTACAAGTCAGGGTTAGGGTTAGCGTTAGGGTTGTGGTACAGGTTAGCGTTAGGGTTACGGTAGGGTTACCGTACTGGTTAGGTTAGGTTTAGGGTTAGGGTTAGCGTTACCGTATAGGTTAATGTCAGGGTTAGGGTAAGCGTTAGTCTTAGGGTTACGGTTAGGTTTGCGGTACAGGTTTGGGTTAGGGTTTGGCTAGGTCTAGGGTTACGTTACAGGTTAGGGTTAAGCTTAGGGTTTGGGTTAGGGTTGCGGTACAGGGTAGCGTTAGGTTTACCGTACAGGTTAGGGTTAGGTTTAGGGTTACGGTACGGGTGAGAGTTAGGGTTAGGGTTAAAGTACAGGTTAGTGTTAGGTTTAGGGGTAGGGTTAGGGTTACGGTACAGGTTAGGCTTAGGTTTATTGTTAGGGTTAGGGTTAGGGTTTGGTTACGGTAGTTGTTAGGGTTAGGGTTAGGGTTGGGTTTAGGGTTTCGTTTAGGGGTACAGTACAGGTTACGGTTATGGTTAGGGTTAGAGTTAGGGTTATGGTATAGGATAGCATTAAGTTTAGGGTTAGGGTAAGGGTTAGGTTAAGGTTACGGTACAGGTTAGGGTTAGGTTTAGGGGTAGGGTTAGGGTTACAGTACAGGTTAGGGCTAAGGTTAGCGTTACTGTTAAGGTTAGGGTTAGGGTCACGGTACCGGTTAGGTTTAGGGTCAGGGTTAGGGTTAGTTTTACGGTACAGGTTATGGTTTGTGTTAGGGTTAGGATTAGGGTTACGGAACAGCTTAGGGATAGATTTATGGGTACAGTTAGGGTCACGGTATTGGTTAGGGTTAAGGTTAGTGCTACTGTTAGGGTTAGGGTTAGGTTTACGGTACCGGTTAGGTTAAGGGTTAGGGTGAGGTTTAGGGTTACTGTACAGGTTAGGGTTAGGCTTACGGTTGGGGTTAGGGTTACGGTTAGGGTTATGGTACAGGTTAGGGATATGTTTACATTAAGGTATGGGTGAGGGTTAGGGTTAAGGTTAGGATTAGGGTTAGGGTTAGGGTTAGCATTATGGTACAAGTTAGGGTTAGGTTTAGTTTTAGGGTGAGGGTTAGGTTTGCCATAGAGGTTAGGGGTAGGGTTAGGGTTAGGGTAACTGGTTAGGGTTAGAGTTAGGGTAAAGTTTAGAGTTATGGTTATGGTTCAGGTAATGGTTAGGGTTAGGGTATGGTACAGGTTAAGGTTAGGGTTACAGTACAGGTTATGGTTAGGATTAGGGTTAGGGTGAGGGTTACGGTCCAGGTTAGGGTTAGGGTTAGGGTTACAGTACATGGTAGGGTTAGGGTTAGGGTTACGGTACAATTTGGGGTTAGGGTTAGTGATAGTGTTAGGGTTACGGGACAGGTTAGTGTTAGGGTTAGGGTTAGTGTTAGGTTATGGTTACAGTACTGGTTAGGGTTAGGGCTAGGGTTAGTGTTATGGTTTCTGTACAGGTTAGGGTTAAGGTTATATTTAGGGTTACGGTACAGGCTAGGTTTAGGTTTAGGGTTAGGGATAGGGTTAGGGTTAGGGTTAGGGTTATTGTACAGTTTAGGTTTAGGGTTAGGGTTAGGGTTAGGGTTAGGGTAAGGGTTAGTGTTACGGTACAGGTTAGTATTAGGGTTAGGTTTAGGGTTATGGCACATGTTAGGGTTAGGATTTGGGTTTCGGTACAGGTTAGCATTAAGTTTAGGATTAGGGTTAGGGTTACGGTACAAGTTAGGGTTACGGTTAGGGTTACTTTTAGGTTACGATATAGGTTAGCGTTAGTGTTAGGGTTAGGGTTAGGGTTAGGTTTACAGTACAGGTTAGGGATAGGGTTAATCTTAGGTTTACAGTATAGGTTAGGGTTAGGTTTAGGGTTGGGGTTAACGTTAGGGATAGGGATAAGTTTAGGTTTAGTGTTAGGTTTATGGTATAGGTCAGGGGTAGGGTTACGTTTAGGTTTACCTTACAGGTTAGAGTTAGGGTTAGGGTTAGGGTTAGGGTTGTGGTACAGGTTAGGGTTAGGGTTACGGTTATGGTTACTGTACAGGTTAGGTTAGGGTTAGGGTTAGGATAACCATATAGGTTAGTGTCAGGGTTAGGGTTAACGTTAGGCTTAGGGTTACGGTTACGTTTGTGGTACAGGTTAGGGTTAGGGTTACCTTACAGGTTAGGGTTAGGCTTAGGGTTTGAGTTAGGGTTGCGGTACAGGTTACGGTTAGGTTTACTGTACAGGTTAGGGTTAGGTTTAGGGTTACGGTACAGGTTAGGGTTAGGGTTAGTGTTAGGGTTAGGATTTGGGTTATGGTACAGGTTAGGGTTAGGTTTAGGGGTAGGGTTAGGGTTACGGTACAGGTTAGGTATACGTTTACGCTTAGTGTTAGGTTTAGGGTTAGTGTTATGGTACAGGTTAGGGTTAGGGATAGTGTTAGGGTTAGGGTTAGTTTTGCCATAGAGTTTAGGGTTAGGGAGAGCCTTAGGGTACAGGTTAGTTTTAGAGTTAGTTTTAAGGATACGGTTGGGGTTACCTTTCAGGTAACGGTTAGGGTTAGGGTTAGGGTTACGGTACAGTGTAGGGTTAGGGTTAGGATTAGGTTTAGGGTTACGGTAAAATTTAGGGTTAGGGTTAGTGTTAGGGTTAGGGTTAAAGTACAAGTTTGTGTTAGGGTTAGGGTTAGGGTTAGGGTTAGGGTTAGGGTTATTGTACAGTTTAGGTTTAGGGTTAGGGGTAGGGTTAGGGTTAGTGTTAGGATTAGGGTTCGGGTTATGTTTGCCATAGAGGTTAGATTTAGAGTTAGGTTTAATTACAATTTGGTTTAGAGTTAGGGTTAGGGTTAGGGTTATTGTACAGTTTAGGTTTAGGTTTAGGGGTAGGGTTAGGGTTAGTGTTAGGATTAGGGTTCGGGTTATGTTTGCCATAGAGGTTAGATTTAGAGTTAGGTTTAATTACAATTTGGTTTAGAGTTAGGGTTAGGGTTAGGATTACGGTACAGGGTAGGATTCGGATTATGGTTAGGGTTACGGTACAAGTTAGGGTTAGGGTTACGGTTAGTTATGGTTAAGCTTCCGGTACAGGTTAGGGTTAGGTTTAGGGTTAGGGTTAGGATTACACTACAGGGTAGGGTTCGGACTATGGTTAAGGTTACAGTACAAGTTAGGGTTAGGGTTAGGGTTAGTGTTAGGGTTAGGGTTACAGGACAGGTTAGGGTTAGGTTTAGGCTTGCATTAGCGTTAGGTTATGGTACAGTTTAGGGTTAAGTTTAGGGTTAGGGTTAGGGTTATGGTAGTGGTTAGGGTTAGGGATAGTGTTGGATTTAGGGTTACGGTTTGGGTAACAGTATAGGTTAGGTTTACGGTTAGGGTTAGGATTAGGTTTACGGTATAGGATTGCATTAAAGTTAGGGTTATGGTTAGGTTTAGGGCTACGGTATAGGTTAGGTTTACGGTTAGAGTTAGGGTTAGGTTTGCGGAACAGGTTATTGTTAGGTTTAGGTGTAGGTTTAGGGTTACGGTACCGGTTAGGCTTACGGTTATGGTTACGGTTAGGGTTACAGTAGAGGTAAGGGTTACGGTTAGGGTTAGGGTTACGGTTAGGGTTGCGGTAGAGTTGTGGGTTAGAGTTTCCGGTAGGGTTAGTGTTAGTGTTAGGGTTAGGGTTAGGGTTACAGTACAGGTTAGTTTTATGGTTAGGTGTATGGTTACGGTACAGGTAAGGCTTATGGTTAAGGTTAGCGTTAGGGTTAGTGTTAGAGTTAGGGTTAGGGTTAGGGTTAGTGTTAGGGTTAGGGTTAAGGTTAGGGATAGGGTTAGGGTTAGGTTAGTGTCACGGTACAGGTTAGAGTTAGGGTTAGGGTTAGGGTTACGGTTACGGTAGTGGTTAGGGTTAGGCTTACGGTTGGGTTAGGGTTACGGTTAGGGTTACGGTACAGGTTTGGGATATGTTTACGTTAAGGTAAGGGTGAGGGTTAGGGTTAAGGTTAGGATTAGGGTTAGGGTTAGTGTTAGCATTACAGTACAGGTTAGGGTTCGGTTTAGTTTTAGGGTGAGGGTTAGGTTTGCCATAGAGGTTAGGGGTAGGTTTAGGGTTAGGGTACTGGTTAGGGTTAGAGTTAGGGTAAAGTTTAGGGTTATGGTTACGGTTCAGGTAATGGTTAGGGTTAGGGTACGGTACAGGTTAAGGTTAGGGTTACAGTACAGGTATGGTTAGGATTAGGGTTAGGGTTAGGGTTACGGTCCAGGTTAGGGTTAGGGTTAGGGTTAGGGTTAGGGTTACAGTACACGGTAGGGTTAGGGTTAGGGTTAGGTTTAGGGTTACGGTTCAATTTGGGGTTAGGGTAAGTGATAGGGTTAGGGTTACGGGACAGGTTAGTGTTAAGGTTAGGGTTAGTGTTAGGTTATGGTTACAGTACTGGTTAGGGTTTGGGCTAGGGGTAGTGTTATGGTTTCGGTACAGGTTAGGGTTAAGGTTATGTTTAGGGTTACGGCACAGGCTAGGTTTAGGTTTAGGTTAGGGATAGGGTTAGGGTTAGGGTTATTGTACAGTTTAGGTTTAGGGTTAGGGTTAGGGTTAGGGTAAGGGTTAGTGTTACGGTACAGGTTAGGATTAGGGTTAGGGTTAGGTTTATGGTACATGTTAGGGTTAGGGTTTGGGTTACGGTACAGGTTAGCATTAAGTTTAGGCTTAGGGTTAGGGTTATGGTACAAGTTAAAGTTACGGTTAGGGTTAGGTTTAGGGTTACGATATAGGTTAGCATTAGGGTTAGGTTTAGGTTTAGGTTTACAGTACAGGATAGGGATAGGGTTAGTCTTAGGTTTACGGTATAGGTTGGGGTTAGGTTTAGGGTTGGGGTTAACATTAGGAATAGGGATAGGTTTAGGTTTAGTGTTAGGTTTATGTTATAGGTTAGGGGTAGGGTTAGGTTTAGGTAACCTTACAGGTTAGGGTTAGGCTTAGGTTTGCGGTATAGTTTAGGGTTAGGGTTATGGTTAGGGTTACCGTACAGGTTAGGTTAGGGTTAGGGTTAGCTTTAGGGTAACCGTATAGGTTAGTGTCAGGGTTAGGGTTAGCGTTAAGCTTAGGGTTTCGGTTAGGTTTGCGGTACAGGTTAGGGTTAGGGTTAGGGTTAGGGTTACCTTACAGGTTAGGGTTAGGCTTAGGGTTTGGGTTAGTGTTGCGGTACAGGTTACGGTTAGGTTTACTGTACAGATTAGGGTTAGGTTTAGGATTACGGTACAGGTTAGGGTTAGGGTTAGGGTTAGCATTATGGTACAAGTTAGGGTTAGGTTTAGTTTTAGGGTGAGGGTTAGGTTTGCCATAGAGGTTAGGGGTAGGGTTAGGGTTAGGGTAACTGGTTAGGGTTAGAGTTAGGGTAAAGTTTAGAGTTATGGTTATGGTTCAGGTAATGGTTAGGGTTAGGGTATGGTACAGGTTAAGGTTAGGGTTACAGTACAGGTTATGGTTAGGATTAGGGTTAGGGTGAGGGTTACGGTCCAGGTTAGGGTTAGGGTTAGGGTTACAGTACATGGTAGGGTTAGGGTTAGGGTTACGGTACAATTTGGGGTTAGGGTTAGTGATAGTGTTAGGGTTACGGGACAGGTTAGTGTTAGGGTTAGGGTTAGTGTTAGGTTATGGTTACAGTACTGGTTAGGGTTAGGGCTAGGGTTAGTGTTATGGTTTCTGTACAGGTTAGGGTTAAGGTTATATTTAGGGTTACGGTACAGGCTAGGTTTAGGTTTAGGGTTAGGGATAGGGTTAGGGTTAGGGTTATTGTACAGTTTAGGTTTAGGGTTAGGGTTAGGGTTAGGGTTAGGGTAAGGGTTAGTGTTACGGTACAGGTTAGTATTAGGGTTAGGTTTAGGGTTATGGCACATGTTAGGGTTAGGATTTGGGTTTCGGTACAGGTTAGCATTAAGTTTAGGATTAGGGTTAGGGTTACGGTACAAGTTAGGGTTACGGTTAGGGTTACTTTTAGGTTACGATATAGGTTAGCGTTAGTGTTAGGGTTAGGGTTAGGGTTAGGTTTACAGTACAGGTTAGGGATAGGGTTAATCTTAGGTTTACAGTATAGGTTAGGGTTAGGTTTAGGGTTGGGGTTAACGTTAGGGATAGGGATAAGTTTAGGTTTAGTGTTAGGTTTATGGTATAGGTCAGGGGTAGGGTTACGTTTAGGTTTACCTTACAGGTTAGAGTTAGGGTTAGGGTTAGGGTTAGGGTTGTGGTACAGGTTAGGGTTAGGGTTACGGTTATGGTTACTGTACAGGTTAGGTTAGGGTTAGGGTTAGGATAACCATATAGGTTAGTGTCAGGGTTAGGGTTAACGTTAGGCTTAGGGTTACGGTTACGTTTGTGGTACAGGTTAGGGTTAGGGTTACCTTACAGGTTAGGGTTAGGCTTAGGGTTTGAGTTAGGGTTGCGGTACAGGTTACGGTTAGGTTTACTGTACAGGTTAGGGTTAGGTTTAGGGTTACGGTACAGGTTAGGGTTAGGGTTAGTGTTAGGGTTAGGATTTGGGTTATGGTACAGGTTAGGGTTAGGTTTAGGGGTAGGGTTAGGGTTACGGTACAGGTTAGGGTTAGGTTTAGGGTTAGGGTTAGGGATAGGGTTAGGGTTAGGTTTAGGGTTACAGTACAGGATAGGGTTTAGGTTAGCGTTACTGTTAGGTTTAGGGTTAGGGTCACGGTACCGGTTAGGTTTAGGGGTAGGGTTAGGGTTAGGGTTATGGTACAGGTTTTGGTTAGTGTTAGGTTTAGGGTTAGGGTTAAGGAACAGGTTAGGAATAGGTTTAAGGGTAGAGTTAGGGTTACGGTACAGGTTAGGTTTAAGGTTAGGGTTACTGTTAGGCTTAGGTTTAGGTTTACGGTACCGGTTTGTTTTAGGGTTAGGGTTAGGTTTAGGGTTTCAATATAGGTTAGGGTTAGGGTTAGAGTTAGGGTTATGGTACAGGTTAGGGTTAGGCTTAGGGGTAGGGTTAGGATTACGGTACAGGTTAGGGTTACGGTTAGGGTTACAGTTAAGGTTAGGTTTACGGTTCCGGTTAGGTTTAGGCTTAGGTTTAGGGTTAGGGTTACCATACAGGTTAGAGTTAGGGTTAGGGTTAGGATTAGGGTTAGGGTAGGGTTACAGTACAGGTTATGGTTAGGATTCGGGTTAGGGTTAGGGTTACGGTACAGGTTAGGGTTAGGGTTAGGGTTACGTAAAGGTCAGGGTTAGGTTTAGGGTTAGGGTTACGGAACATGTTAGGGTTACTGTTAGGTTTAGGTTTAGGGCTAGGGTTAGTGTTACGGTACAGGTTAGGGTTAGGGTTAGTGTTAGGGTTAGGGTTAGGTTTGCCATAGAGGTTAGGGTTAGCATTAGGGTTAGGTTACAGGTCACGTTTATAGTTATGGTTAAGGTGAGGCTTAGGGCTACGGTACAGGTTATGGTTATGGTTAGGGTTAGGGTTACGGTACAGTGTAGGGTTAAGGTTAGGGTTATGGTTAGGGTAAAGATTAGGGTTATGGTTAGAGTTATGGTACAGTTTATGTTTAGGCTTAGGGTTAGTGTTGCATTACAGGTACGTTTACAGTTAGGGTTAGAGTTAGGATTAGGTTTGGGTTGCCATACAGGTGTCTGTTATGGTTACGGGTAGGGTTAGGTTTAGGGTTAGGGTTACGGTACAGGTAAGGGTGAGGGTTAGGTTTAGGGTTACGGTACAGGTTAGGGTTAGGGTTAGTGTTTCGGAATGGGTTAGGGTTAGAATAAGGGTTAAGATTATTGTTTCGGTACATTTTAGGGTTAGGGTTAGGTTGAGGGTTACGGTACAGGTTAGGGTTAGGGTTAGGGTTAGGGTTTCGGTATTTCGGTACAGGTTAGTGTTAAGTTTAGGTTTCGTGTTACGGTACAGGTTAGTTTTAGGTTTAGGTTTAGGGTTAGGGTTAGGGATAGGGTTATTGTACAGTTTAAGTTTAGGGTTATGTTTAGGGTTTTGGTTAGGGTTAGTGTTACGATACATTTTAGGGTTAGGGTTAGTGTAGGATTAGGGTTAGGGTTATGTTTGCTATAGATGTTAGATTTAGAGTTAGGGTTAGGGTACAGCTTAGGTTTAGAGTTAGGGTTTGGGTTAGGGTTAGGGTTGCAGTACAGGGTTGGTTCGGATTATGGTTAGGGTTACGGTACATGTTAGGGTTAGGGTTAGGGTTAGTGTTAGGGTTAGGGTTACGGTACAGGTTAGGGTTAGTTTTAGGGGTGCATTAGCGTTAGGGTTACGGTACAGTGTAGGGTTAAGTTTAGGTTTAGGGTTAAGGTTATGGTTACGGTATTGGTTAGGTTAGGGTTAGGGTTGGTTTTAGGGTTACCATTATGGTAACGGTATAGGTTAGGGTTACGGTGAGGGTTAGGGTTAGGTTTACGGTATAGGATTGCATTAAGGTTAGTGTTAGGGTAGATTTAGGGTTACGGTACAGGTTAAGTTTACTGTTACATTTAGGGTTTGGGTTATGGTACTGGTTAGGGTTAGGTTTAGGTGTAGGGTTAGGGTTACGGTACAGGTTAGTGTTAAGTTTAGGGTTACTGTTAGGGTTAGGGTTAGGGTTACGGTACCGGTTAGGTTTAGGGTTACGGTTAGGGTTACAGTAGAGGTAAGGGTTACGGTTAGGGTTAGGGTTATGGTTAGGTTTGCAGTACAGTTGTGGGTTAGAGTTACCTGTATGGTTAGTGTTAGTGTTAGATTTAGGGTTAGGGTTACAGTACAGGTTAGGTTTACGGTTAGGTGTATGGTTACGGTACAGGTAAGGATTACGGTTAGCGTTAGCGTTAGGGTTAGTGTTAGGGTTAGGGTTAGGGTTAGGGTTAAGGTTAGCGTTAGGATTAGTGTTACAGTACAATTTAGAGTTAGGGTTTGGGTTACGGTTACGGTTACGGTAGTGGTTAGGGTTAGGCTTATGGTTTTTTTGGCGGTTAGTGTTACGTTTAGAGTTATGGTACAATTAGTGATACGTTTATGTTAAGGTTAGGGTTAGGGTTAGGGTTAAGGTTAGGATTAGGGTTAGGGTTAGCATTACGGTACAGGTTAGGGTTAGGTTTAGTTTTAGGGTTAGGGTTAGGTTTGCCATAGTGGTTAGGTGTAGCGTTAGGGTTAGGGTACTGATTAGGTTTAGAGTTAGGCTAAAGTTTAGTGTTATGGTTACGGTTCAGGTAATAGTTATGGTTAGGGTTAGGGTTACGTTACATGGTAGGGTTAGGTTTAGGGTTAGCTTTAGGGTTAGGGTACAATTTACGGTTGGGGTTAGTGATAGGGTTAGGGTTACGGGACAGGTTAGTATTAGGGTTAGGGTGAGGGTTACAGTACATGTTAGGGTTAGGGTTTGGGTTACGGTCCAGGTTAGCATTAGGTTTAGGATTAGGGTTAGGTTTACGGTACAAGTTAGGGTTACGTTTAGGGTTAGGTTTAGGGTTACGGTATAGGTTAGCGTTAGTGTTATGGTTAGGGTAGGTCGAAGGTTTATGGTACAGGTTAGGTTTAGAGTTAGGGTTGGGGTTAACGTTAGGGATAGGGATAGGTTTAGTGTTAGGTTTACAGTACAGGTTAGGGGTAGGGTTAAGTTTAGGGTTACCTTACAAGTTAGGGTTAGGGTTAGGGTTAGAGTTAGGGTTGCGTACAGGTTAGGGTTAGGTTTACCGTACAGGTTAGGGTTAGGTTTAGGGTTACGGTATAGGTTAGGTTTAGGGTTAGGGTTAGGGTTAAGTACAGGTTAGGTTTGGGTTAGGGGTAGGCTTAGGGTTACGGTACAGGTTACGCTTAGGTTTAGTGTTAGGGTTAGGGTTAGGATTAGGGTTTGGGATACGGTAGTGGTTAGGGTTAGGGTTAGGTTTGGGTTTAGTGTTTCGTTAAGGGTAACAGTACATGTTAGGGTTACTGTTAGGGTTAGAGTTAGGGTTATGGTTTAGAATAGCATTAATGTTAGGGTTAGGGTAAGGGTTAGGTTTAGGGTTACGGTACAGGTTAGGGTTAGGTTTAGGGGTAGAGTTAGGGTTACAGTACAGGTTAGGGTTAAGGTTAGCATTACTGTTAGGGTTAGGGTTAGGGTTAGGGTTGGGTTTAGAGTTTCATTTAGGGTAACAGTACAGGTTATTGTAATGGTTAGGGTTAGAGTTAGGGTTACGGAATAGGATAGCATTAAGGTTAGGGTTATGGTAAGGGTTAGGTTTAGGGTTACGGTACAGGTTAGTGTTAGGTTTAGGGGTAGGGTTAGGGTTACAGTAAGGTTGAGGGTTAAGGTTAGCGTTACTGTTAGCTTTAGGGTTAGGGTTAGGGTTAGGGTTATGGTACAGGTTACGGTTAGTGTTAGTGTTAGGGTTAGGGTTATGGAACATGTTAGGGATAGTTTTAGGGGTACAGTTAGGGTTACGGTACAGGCTATGGTTAAGGTTAGTGTTACTTTAGGGTTAGGGTTAGGTTTACGGTACCCGTTAGTTTTAGGGTTAGGGTGAGATTTAGGGTTATTATACAGGTTAGGGTTAGGGTTAGTGTTACGGTACAGGTTAGGCTTAGGTTTAGGGGTAGAGTTAGGGTTACGGTACAGGTTAGGGTTACGGTTAGGGTTACTGTTAGTGTTAGGGTTACGGTATCGGTTAGGTTTAGGCTTAGGGTTTAGGTTAGTGTTACCATATAGGTTAGAGTTAGGGTTAGGGTTAGGGTTAGGTTTAGGGTTACGGTACAGGTTATGGTTAGGATTAGGTTTAGGGTTAGGGTTACGGTACAGGTTAGTGTTATGGTTAGGGTTATGTACAGGTTGGAGTTAGGTTTAGGGTTAGGGTTACGGAACAATTTACGGTTACTGTTAGGTTTAGGTTTAGGTTTAGGGTTAGGGTTAGGTTTACGGAACAGTTTAGGGTAAAGTTTAGGGTTAGGGTTAGGTTTAGGTTTCCGGTTACGGTAGCGGTTAAGGTTAGGGCTAGGGTGGGTTTAGGGTTACGGTTAGGGTAACGGCACAGGTTAGGGTTACAGTTAGCGTTAGGGTTAGGGTTACGGATTAGGATAGCATTAAGGTTAGGGTTAGGGTTAGGGTTACGGTATAGGTTAGGGTTAGGTTTAGGGGTAGGGTTAGGGGTACGGTAGAGGTTAGGGTTAAGGTTAGCGTGATTGTGAGGGTAGGGTTAGGGTTACGGTACAGGTTATGCTTAGGGTTAGGGCTAGAGTCACAGAACAGGTTAGGGATAGGTTTAGGGGTAGGGTTAGGGTTACAGTACAGGTTAGGGTTAAGGTTAGGGTTACTGTTAGGGTTAGCGTTAGGGTTAAGGTACCAGTTAGGTTTAGGTTTAGGGTAGGTTTAGGGTTACGGTACAGGTTATGGTTAGGGTTAGGGTTACGGTACAGGTTAGGGTTAGTTTTAGGGGTAGGGTTAGAGTTAAGGCACTGTTTAGGGTTAAGTTTAGGGTTAGGGTTAGGATTACGGTAGTTAGGGTTAGGGTTATGGTTGGGTTTAGGGTTATGGTTAGGCTAACGGTACAGGTTAGGGTTACGGTTAGGGTTAGGGTTTGGATTACGGTATAGGATAGCATTTAGGTTAGGGTTAGGGTTAGGGTTGGGTTACGGTACAGGGTAGGGTTAGTGTTATGGTTAGGGTTAGGGTTACGATACAAGTTAGGGTTAGGGTTAGTCTTATGGTTAGGGTTACGGTACAGGTTAGGCTTAGGGTTAGGGTTAGGTTTTCGGGTCAGTTTAGGGTTAGGGTTACGTTACAGGTTAGGGTCAGGGTTAGGTTTAGGGTTAGAGATACGGTCCAGGTTTGGTTCAGGGTTAGGTTTAGTGTTACGGTACAGGTAAGTGTTACGGTTAGATTTAGAGTTAGAGTTACGATTAGGGTTGCTGTACAGCTGTGGGTTAGGGTTACGGGTAGGGTTAGGGTTAGGGTTAGTGTTACGGTTCAGGGTATTGTTTGGTTTAGTGTTAGGGTTAGTGTTACGGTATAGGTAAGTTTTATGGTTAGGGTTAGGGTTAGGTTTAGGTTTAGGTTTAGGTTTGCCGTACAAGTGTGGTTTGGGTTACTGGTAGGGTTAGTGTTAGGGTTAGGATTAGGGTTACGGAACAGGTTAGGGTGAGGGTAAGTGTTAGGGTTATGGTACAGGTTAGGGTTAAGGTTAGGGTTAGGGTTAGGTTTAGTGTGAGGGTTACGGTACAGTTGGGGTTTAGGTTTAGGGTAAGGGTTAGGGTTAGGATTACGGTATAAGTTATGGTTAGGTTAGGGGTAGGGTTAGGGTTACAGTATAGGTTAGGGTTAGGTTTATGGTTAGTGTTAGGGTTACGGTACAGGTTAGGGTTAAGGTTAGGGTTACTGTTAGGGTTAGGTTTACGGTAGCATTTCGGTTTAGGGTTAGGGTTAGGTTTGGGTTATGGTACAGGTTAGGGTTAGGGTTAGGGTTATGGTTAGGGTTTCCATACAGGTTACGGTAAACGTTAGGATTAGGGTTAGGGTTAGGGTACAGTTTAGGTCTAGGGTTAGGGTTAGTGTTACGGTACAGGTAAGGGTTACGTTTAGGGTTACTGTTACGGTTAGGGTTGCGGTACGGTTGTGTGTTAGGGTTACGGGTGTGGTTAGTTTTGGGTTTGGGTTATAGTACAGGTTAGGGTTAGGTTTAGGAGTAGGGTTAGAGTTTCGGTACAGGTTAGGGTTAAGGTTAGGGTTACTGTTAGTGTTATGGTTGGAGTTATGGTACCGGTTAGGTTTACTGTTAGGGTTAGGGTTAGGTTTACGGTATAGGTTATGGTTATGGTTATGGTTATGGTTAGGGTTAGGGTTAGGGTTACGGTATAATTTAGGGTTATGTTTAGGGGTAGGTTTAGGGTTATGGTACAGGTTATTGTTAAGGTAAGGATTACTGTTAGGGTTAGGGTTAGGGTTACGGTACCAGTTAGGTTTAGAGTTAGGGTTAGGTTTAGTTTTACGTTAGGGGTTAGGGTTAGGTTTACGGTAGTTTTTAGGGTTAGGGTTAGGTTTGGGTTTAGGGTTACGGTTAGGGTAACGGTACATGTTAGGGTTACGGTTAGCGTTAGGGTTTGTGTTACGGTATAGGATATCATTAAGGTTAGGGTTAGGGGTAGGGTTGGGTTACGGTACCGGTTAGGGTTAAGGTTAGCGTTACTGGTAGGGTTAGGGTTAGGGTTATGGTCCCGGTTATGTTTAGGGTTAGGGTTAGGATTAGGGTTACGGTACAGGTTATGGTTAAGTTTAGGGTTACTGTTAGTTTAGGGTTACAGTTACGGTACCGGTTAGGGTTAGGTTTACGGTAGTTTTTAGGGTTAGGGTTAGGTTTGGGTTTAGGGGTAGGGGTAGGGTTACAGTACAGGTTAGAGTTAAGGTTAGGGTTACTGTTAGTTTAGGGTTACAGTTACCGTACCGGTTAGGTTTACGGTGAGGGTTATGGTTAGGGTTACTGTTAGGGTTATGGTACAGGTTATGGTTTGTTTAGAGTTAGGGTTAGGTTTACGGTATGGGTAGGCTTAGGGCTAGTATTACAGTACAGGTTAGGGTTAGGGTTAGGTTAGGGACAGGGTTACAGAACAAGTTAGTGTTACGGTTAGGTTTAGGGTTAGGGTTACGGTATATTTTAGGGATAGTGTTAGGGTTAGGTTTAGGGTTACGGTACAGTGTAGGGTTAGGATGAGGGTTAGGGTAGGCTTAGGGTTAGGGTTAGTGTTACGATTTAAGTTAGGGTTAGGGTTAGTGTTAGGGTTAGGTTTATGGTACAGGTTAGGCTTAGGATTAGGGTTAGGTTTTCAGTTCAGGTTAGGTTTAGGGTTAGGGTTAGTGTTACGGTACAGGTAAGGGTTACGGTAAGGGTTAGAGTTAGCATTACGATTAGAGTTGCCATACAACTGTGGGTTAGGGATACGGGTAGGGTTAGGGTTAGGGTTAAGGTTACGGTACACGTTAGGGTGATGGTCAGTGTGGGATATGGTACAGGTTAGGGCTAGGGTTAGGGTTAGGGTTAGGTTTACGGTAAGGTTAGGGTTAGGTTTTTGGTAGAGTTTAGCGTTATGGTTAGGGTTAGGTTTAGGCTTACAGTATATGTTAGGGTTAGGGTTAGGGTTAGTGTTAGGGTTAGGGTTATGGAACTGGTTACGTTTAGGGTTAGGGTTAGTGTTACTGTACAGGTAAGTTTTACGGTTAGGGTTAGTGTTAGGGTTAGTGTAAGGGTTAGGTTTAGGGTTGCTGTACAGCTGTGATAAGGGTTACGTGTAGGTTTAGGGTTAGGGTTATGGTACAGGTTAGGGTGAGTGTTGTGGTTAGGGTTAGGTTTAGGGTGAGGTTTACGGTACAGGTTGGGTTTAGTGTTAGTGTTAGGGTTAGGGTTAGTGTTACGGTACATGTTGGGGTTAGTGTTAGTGTTAGGATTAGGGTTAGGTTTAGGTTTGCCATAGAGTTTAGATTTAGATATAGGGTTAGGGTACTGGTTAGGTTTAGAGTTAGGTGTAGGGTGATGGTACAGGTTATGGTTAGGGTTAGAGTTAGGTTTAGGGTGAGGGTTACGGTACAGGTGGGGTTTAGGTTTAGGGTTAGGGTTAGGGTAGGGTTAGGGTTAGTGCTTTGGTACACGGTGGGGTTAGGGTTAGTGTTAGGGCTAGGGTTAGTGTTAGGGTTAGGTTTGCTATAGAGGTTAGATTTAGAGTTATGGTTACGGTACAGGTTATGATTATGTTTAGGGTTAGGGTATCGGTACAAGTTACGGTAAAGTTTAGTTTTAGGGTTACGGTTACGGTACAGCTTAGGTTTAGGTTTAGGGTTAGTGTTATGGTACAGGTAAGGGTTACGGTTAGGGTTACGGTTATGGTTAGAGTTGTGGTACAGTTGTGGGTTAGGGTTACGGGTAGGGTTAGGGTTAGGGTTAGGGTTACGGTTCAGGGTAGGGTTAGGTTTAGTGTTAGGTTTACGGTACAAGTTAGGGTTAGGGTTAGGGTTAGTGTTAGTGTTAGGGTTAGGGTTACGGTACAGGTTAGGCTTAGGGCTGGGGTTAAGGTTAGGGTTAGGTTTAGGGTTATGGTTAGGGTAGGGTTACCATACAGTTTAGTGTCAGGGTTAAGGTTAGGGTTAGGGTTAGGGTTGTGGTACAGGTTATGGTTAGGGTTAGGGTTATGGTTACTGTACAGTTTAGGGTTAGGTTTAGGGTTAGGGTTGCGGTACAGGTTAGGGTTAGGGTTAGGGTTATGGTACATGTTACAGTTACGGTTAGGTTTAGGGTTAGGGTTAGTGTATAGGTTAGCAGAAGGTTTAGGGTTAGGGTTAGGTTTAGCGTTACGGTACAGGTTAGGGTTAGGGTTATTGTTAGGGTTAGGTTTATGGTACAGATTAGGGTTAAGGTTTGGGTTACTGTTATGGTTAGGGTTAGTGTTAGGGTACATTGTAGGGTTAGGTTTAGTGTTATTTTGAGGGTTATGGTACAATTAGGTTTAGGGTTAGTGTTAGGGTTATGGTTACGGTACATGTTAGTGTTAGTGTTATGGTTAGGGTTACGGTACAGGTTACGGTTAGGGTTAGGATTAGGGTTAGGTTTTCGGTTCAGGGTAGGGGTATGTTTAGGTTTAGGGTTAGGGTTACAGTACAGGTTATGTTTAGGGTTAGGTTTAGTGTTATGGTACAGGTAAGGGTTACAGTTAGTGTTAGAGTTAGGGTTAGGGTTAGGGTTGCCATACAGGTGTGGATTATGGTTACGGGTAGGGTGAGGTTTAGGTTTAGGGTTTGCGGTACAGTTGTGGTTGAAGCTTACGGGTAGGGTTGGGTTTAGGGTAAGGGTTTCGGTTCAGGTTTAGGTTAGGTTTAGGGTGATGGTTACGGTACGGGTTAGGGTGAGGGTTAGGATTAGGTTTATGGTTATGGTTAGAGTTACCGTACAGGTTAGTGTCGGGGTTACTGTTACGGTTAGGGTTAGGGTTAGGGTTGCGGTACAGGCTAGGGTTAGGGTTAGGGTTAGGGTTAGGGTTAGGGTTACCGTACAGGTTAGGTTTGGGGTTATGGTTAGATTTGAGGTACAGGTTAGGGTTAGGGGTAGGGTTAGGGTTTCGCTACAGGTTAGCATTTGGTTTAGGGTTAGATTTAGGGTTAGGGTAACGTGACAGGTTAGGGTTAGGGTCAGGGTAAGGGTTAGGGTAATGGTACAGGTTATGGTTAGGTCTAGGGTTAGGGTTAGGGTTACGGTACAGGTTAGGTTTAGGGTTAGGTTTAGGGTTACGGTACAGGTTAGGGTTAAGGGTAGGTTTAGAGTTAGGGTTAGGGTTACGGTACAAGTTATGGATATGTTTAGGTTTAGGGTTAGGTTTACGGTATAGGTTAGCATTAGGGTTAGGGTTATGGTACAGGTTAGGGGTAGTGTTAGAGTTAGGGTTAGGGTTAGGGTTGGGGTAAGGGTTAGGCTTAGTGTTAAGATACGGGTTAGGTTTAGGTTTAGGGTTAGGGTTAGGGTTCCCATACAGGTTAGAGTTAGGGTTTGGGTTAGGGTTAGGGTTAGGGTTAGGGTTACGGTTAGGTTTACGCTACAGGTTAGGGTTAGGGTTAGGGTTAAGGTTTCGGTACTGCTTAGTGTTAATGTAGGTTTAGGGTTGGGGTTAGGGTTACAGTACAGGTTAGGTTTAGGGTTAGGTTCAGTGTTACGGTACAGTTAAGTGTTACGGTTAGGGTAGGGTTTCGGTTAGGGTTACGGTTATGGTTGCGGTACAGTTGTGGTTTAGGGTTATGGGTAGGCTTGGGGTTAGGGTAAGGGTTACGGTTCAGGGTAAGATTAGGTTTAGTGTTATGGTTGCGGTACGGCTTAGGGTTAGGGTTATGGTTAGGGTGAGGTTTACCGTACAGATTAGTGTCAGGGTTAGGGTAAGGGTTAGGTTTGCGGTACAGGTTAGGGTTAGGTTTAGGGTAGGGTTAGGGATACGGTTCAGGTTAGGTTTACGGTTAGGGTTAGGGTTAGGTTTAGGGTTAAGTACCGGTCAGGTTTAGGGTTAGGGGTAGGGTTAGGGTTACCATACAGGTTAGAGTTAGGGTTAGGGGTAGATTTAGGTTTAGTGTTAGGGTTAGAGTTACGGTACAGGTTAGGGTTAGGGTTAGGGTACAGTTTAAGTTTATAGTTATGGTTAGAGTTAGGGTTAGGGTTACGGTACAGGTTAGGGTTACGGTTACAGTTAGGGTTATGTTTAGGGTTAGGGTTAGGTTTAAGATTAGGTTTTGGTAAGGTTTAGGTTTAGGGTTAGGGTTAGTGTTACTGTACAGATTAGGGTTAGGGTTAGTGTTAGTGTTAGGATTAGGTTTGCCATTCAGGTTAGGGTTAGCGTTAGCGTTACGGTACAGGTTAGGTTTAGAGTTATGGTTAAGCTGAGGGTTAGGGTTACGGTACAGGTTAGGGTTAGGGTTAGCGTTAGGGTTACAAAACAGGTAGGGTTATGGTTACAGTTAGGTTTTTGGTACAGTTTAGGGTTCGTGTTAGGGTTAGGTTTAGGGTTACAGTACAGGTTATGTTTAGGGTTAGACTTAGGGTTAGGGTTAGGGTTACAGTACTGGTAAGGGTTAGGTTTAGTGGTAGGGTTAGGGTTTCGGTACATGTTAGGGTAAGGTTAGGGTTACTGTTAGGGTTAAGGTTAGGGTTACGGAAGCGGTTAGGTTTATGGTTAGGATTAGGTTTATGGTTACGGTACAAGGTAGAGTTAGGGTTAGGTTAGGGTTAAGTTTAGGGTTCGGGTTTGGGTTATGGTTACGTTACAGGTTAAGTTTAGGTTTAGGGGTAGGGTTAGGCTTATGGTACAGGTTAGGGTTAAGGTTAGGGTTACTGTTAGGGATAGGGTTAGGGTTATGGTACAGTGTAGGTTTAGGGTTAGTGTTAGGTTTAGGGTTATGTTACAATTCGTGTTAGGGTTAGTGTTAGGGTTAGGGTTACGGTACAGGTTAGTGTTGTTAGGGTAGGGTTAGGGTTACATTTCAGTTTAGGTTTAGGGTTAGGGTTAGGTTTTCGGTCAGGTTAGGTTTAAGGTTAGCTTTGGGTTTAGGGTTAGGGTTACGGTACAGGTTAGGTTTAGGGTTAGGTTTAGTGTTACGCACAGGTAAGGGTTAAGGTTAGTGTAGGTTACGGTTAGGGTTAGGGTTATAATTGCGGTACAGTTGTGATTTAGGATTATGGGCAGGGTTGGGTTTAGGGTAAGGCTTACTGTTCAGGTTGGGTTAGGTTTAGGTTTAGGGTTACGGTACGGGTTAGGGTGAGGGTTAGGCTTAGGGTTATGGTTATGTTTAGGGTTACCGTACCGGTTAGTGTCAGGGTTAGTGTTAGTGTTAGGGTTAGGGTTGCGGTACTGGTTAGGTTTAGGGTTAGTGTTAGGGTTACCGTCACGTTGGGATAGGGTTAGGTTTAGGGTTACCGTACAGGTTAGGTTTAGGGTTAGAGTTGAGGTACAGGTTAGGGTTTGGGTTAGGGTTTCGGTACAAGTTAGCATTAGGTTTAGGGTTAGGGTTAGGGTAACGGTAGGGTTAGCGTTAGGGTCAGGGTAAGGGTTAGGGTTACGGTACAGGTTATGGTTAGGTTTAGGGTTAGGGTTAGGGTTACGGTACAGGTTAGGTTTAGCGTTAGGTTTAGGGTTACGGTAATGGTTAGGGTTAAGGTTAGGTTATGGTTATGGTTAGAGTTACGGTAAGTTATGGATATGGTTAGGTTTAGGGTTAGGGTTACGGTATAGGTTAGCCTTAGGGTTAGGGTTAGGGTTAGGGTTACCATACAGGTTAGGGTTAGGGTTAGGGTTAGGGTTAGTGTTACTGTTTCCGTACGGGTTAGGGTTAAGGTTAGGTTTACGGTACAGGGTAGGGTAGTATTACGATTAGTGTTATGTTACACTTTAGGGTAGGATTAGGGTTAGTGTTAGGGTTAGGGTTACGATACAGGTTACGTTTAGGTTTAGGGGTAGGGATAGGCTTACGGTACAGGTTAGGGTTAAGGTTAGGGTTACTTTAGGGTTAGGGTTAGGGTTATGGTACCGGTTAGGTTTAGGGGTCGATTTATGTTTAGGGTTACCATAGAGGTTAGAGTTTGGGTTAGGGTTATGGTTATGGTTAGGGTTAGGTTTACGGTACATGTTAGGGTTAGGTATAGGGTTAGGTTTACGAAACAAGCTAGGGTTACTCTTAGGTTTAGGGTAAGGGTTACGGTATAGGTTAGAGTTAGGCTTAGGTTTAGGTTTAGGGTTATGTTTACGGTGCAGGTTAGGGTTAGGGTTCGGTTTACGTTTAGGGTTTGGGTTACGGTACAGTTTAGGGTTATTGTTAGGGATAGGGTTACGGTACAGAGTAGGTTTAGGGTTCGGGTTAGTGTTAGGGTTATGATACAAGTTAGCGTTAGGGTTAGGTTTACGGTACAGGTAAGGTTTAGGGTTAGGGTTAGGGTTAGGTTTAGGTTTAGGGTAAGGTTTGCCATAGAGGTTAGGGTTAGGCTTAGGGTTAGGGTACAGTTTAGGTTTATAGTTAGGGCTAGGGTTAGGGTTAGGGTTACGGTACAGGTTAGGGTTACGGTTACGGTTATGGTTAGTGTTAGGGTTAGTGTTAGGGTTAAGATTAGGTATAGGGTAAGTTTTAGGGTTAGGGTTAGTGTTAGGTTTAGGTTTAGGTTTGCCATAGAGGTTAGGGTTAGGGTTAGGATTATCGTACAGGTTAGGTTTAGGGTTAGGGTTAAGGTGAGGTTTAGGGTTACGGTACAGTTTAGGGTTAGGGTTAGGGTTAGGGTTAGGGTTAGTTACGGTAGTGGTTAGGGTTAGGGTTAGGGTTACGGTACCGGTTATTTTTAGGGTTAGGGTTAGTGTTATGGTTACCGTACTGGTCAGGGTTAGGGTTAGTATTAGGGTTAGGGTTATCGTACAGGTTAGGTTCAGGGTGAGGGTTAAGGTTAGGGTTAGGGTTAGAGTTACGGTACAGTTTACGTTTAGGGTTAGCGTTAGTGTTACGGTACAGGTAAGGGTTACGGTTAGGTTTAGAGTTAGGTTTAGGGTTAGTGTTGCCGTAGAGTTGTGGGTTATGGTTACGGGTGGGTTAGGATTAGGGTTAGGGTTACGGTACAGGTTAGGGTGAGGGTTAGGGTTAGTGTTATGGTATAGGTAAGGGTTACGGTTAGGGTTAGAGTTAGGGTTAGGTTTAGGGGTGTTGTACAGGTGTGGGTTATGGTTATGGGTGGGGTTAGGATTAGGGTTAGGGTTACGGTACAAGTTAGGGTGAGGGTTAGGGATAGGGTTACGGTACAGGTTAGGTTTAGGATTAGGGTTAGGGTTAGTGTTAGGGTTACGATACAGGTTAGGGTTAGGGTTAGGGTTACGGTTACGGTACAGGGTAGGGTTAGGATTTTGTTTAGGGTTACAGTACACGTTAGGGTTAGGGTTAGGGTTAGTGGTAGTGTTAGGGTTACGGTACAGGTTAGGGTGAGGTTTAGGGTTAGGGTTAGGGTTGGGTTACAGTAGTGGTTAGGGTTAGTGTTAGGGTTGGGTTTAGGGTTACAGTTAGGGTAACGGTACAGGTTAGGGTTAGGGTAAGTGTTACAGTATAGGATAGCATTAAGGTTAGGGTTAGTGTTAGGGTTAGGGTACAGTTTACGATTAGGTTTAGGGGTAGGGTTAGGGTTCGGGTACAGGTTAGGTTTAAGGTTAGCGTTACTCTGAGGGTTAGGGTTAGTGTTATGGTACCGGTTAGTTTTAGGGTTGGGGTTAGGGTTACGGTACAGGTTATGGTTAGGGTTAGGCTTAGGGTTAGTGTTACGGAATAGGTTAAGGATAGGTTTATGGGTAGGGTTAGGGTTATGGTACAGGTTAGGGTAACTGTTAGGGTTAGGTTCAGGGTTACGGTATCGGTTAGGTTTAGGGTTAGGTTTTGGTTTAGGGTTATGGTACATGTTAGGGTTACAGGTTATTACGTTAGAGGATTAGGGTTAGTGTTAGGGTTAGGGTTAGGGTTAGGATTACGGTACAGGTTATTGTGAGGATTAGGGTTAGTGTTGCGGTAGAGGTTAGGGTTATGGTTGGGGGGTTAGGTTTAGTATTACGGAACTGGTTAGGGTTAGGGTTAGGGTTTTGGTACAGTTTAGGGTTAGGTTTAGGTTTAAGGTACGGTACAGGTTAGGTTTAGGGTTAGGGTTAGGGTTAGGGTTAGGGTTTGGTACTGGTTAGGTTTAGGGTTAGGGTTAGTGTTACGGTACAGGTAAGTGTTACGGTTAGGGTTAGGGTTAGGGTTACGGTTACGGTACAGGGTAAGTTTAGGGTTAGGGTTAGGGTTATGGTACTGGTTAGGTTTAGGGTTAGGGTTAGTTGCTCGGTACAGGTAAGTGTTACAGTTAAGCTTAGCGTTAGGGTTTCGGTACAGTTTAGGGTTAGGGTTAGGGTTAGGGTTATGATACAAGTTAACGTAAGGTTTAGGGTTACGGTACAGTTAAGTTTTAGGATTAGTGTTAGTGTTAAGGTTAAGGTTAGTGTTACGGTACAGATTAGGGTTAGGTTTAGGATTAGGGTTAGGGTTAGGTTTAGGGTTAGGTTTGCCATAGAGGTTAGGGTTAGGATTAGGGTAGGGTACAGGTTAGGTTTAGAGTTAGTGTTAAGGTGAGGGTTAGGGTTACGGTACAGGTTAGGGTGAGGGTTAGGGTTAGTGTTATGGTATAGGTAAGGGTTACGGTTAGGGTTAGAGTTAGGGTTAGGTTTAGCGGTGTTGTACAGGTGTGGGTTATGGTTATGGGTGGGGTTAGGATTAGGGTTAGGGTTACGGTACAAGTTAGGGTGAGGGTTAGGGATAGGGTTACGGTACAGGTTAGGTTTAGGATTAGGGTTAGGGTTAGTGTTAGGGTTATGATACAGGTTAGGGTTAGGGTTAGGGTTACGGTTACGGTACAGGGTAGGGTTAGGATTATGTTTAGGGTTACAGTACACGTTAGGGTTAGGGTTAGGGTTAGTGGTAGTGTTAGGGTTACGGTACAGGTTAGGGTGAGGTTTAGGGTTAGGGTTAGGGTTGGGTTACAGTAGTGGTTAGGGTTAGTGTTAGGGTTGGGTTTAGGGTTACGGTTAGGGTAACGGTACAGGTTAGGGTTAGGGTAAGTGTTACAGTATAGGATAGCATTAAGGTTAGGGTTAGTGTTAGGGTTAGGGTACAGTTTACGATTAGGTTTAGGGGTAGGGTTATGCTTCGGGTACAGGTTAGGTTTAAGGTTAGCGTTACTCTGAGGGTTAGGGTTAGTGTTATGGTACCGGTTAGTTTTAGGGTTGGGGTTAGGGTTACGGTACAGGTTATGGTTAGGGGTAGGCTTAGGGTTAGTGTTACGGAATAGGTTAAGGATAGGTTTATGGGTAGGGTTAGGGTTATGGTACAGGTTAGGGTAACTGTTAGGGTTAGGTTCAGGGTTACGGTATCGGTTAGGTTTAGGGTTAGGTTTTGGTTTAGGGTTATGGTACATGTTAGGGTTAGGGTTAGGGTTATGGTACAGGTTAGCGTTACGTTTAGGGGTAGTGTTAGGGTTACGGTACAGGTTAGGGTTAGGGTTAGGGTTAGGGTTAGGGTTAGGATTACGGTACAGGTTATTGTGAGGATTAGGGTTAGTGTTGCGGTAGAGGT
The DNA here is from genome assembly GCA_017311455.1 of Otocyon megalotis megalotis. Lineage (NCBI taxonomy): Eukaryota > Metazoa > Chordata > Mammalia > Carnivora > Canidae > Otocyon > Otocyon megalotis. The sequence continues at coordinate 38,708 of JAEUCK010005216.1, forward strand.
TAGGGTTATGGTTAGGGTTGGGGTTAGGTTTAGTATTACGGAACTGGTTAGGGTTAGGGTTAGGGTTTTGGTACAGTTTAGGGTTAGGTTTAGGTTTAAGGTATGGTACAGGTTAGGTTTAGGGTTAGGGTTAGGGTTTGGTACTGGTTAGGTTTAGGGTTAGGGTTAGTGTTACGGTACAGGTAAGTGTTACGGTTAGGGTTAGGGTTAGGGTTACGGTTACGGTACAGGGTAAGGTTAGGGTTAGGGTTAGGGTTAGGGTTATGGTACTGGTTAGGTTTAGGGTTAGGGTTAGTTGCTCGGTACAGGTAAGTGTTACAGTTAAGCTTAGGGTTAGGGTTTCGGTACAGTTTAGGTTTAGGGTTAGGGTTAGGGTTATGATACAAGTTAATGTAAGGTTTAGGATTACGGTACAGTTAAGTTTTAGGATTAGTGTTAGGGTTAAGGTTAAGGTTAGTGTTACGGTACAGATTAGGGTTAGGTTTAGGATTAGGGTTAGGGTTGGGGTTAGGGTTACGTTTGCCATAGAGGTTAGGGTTAGGATTAGGGTAGGGTACAGGTTAGGTTTAGAGTTAGTGTTAAGGTGAGGGTTAGGGTTACGGTACAGGTTAGGGTGAGGGTTAGCGTTAGGGTTTGGGTTAGAATTACGGTACAGTTCATGATTAGGGTTAGGTTTAGTGTTACGGTAGAGGTAAGGGTTACGGTTAGGGTTAGAGTTAGGTTTAGGGTTAGGGTTCCCGTACAGGTGTGGGTTATGGTTACGGGTGGGGTTAGGATTTGGTTTAGGGTTACGGTGCAGGTTAGGGTGAGGGTTTGGGTTAGGGTTACGGTACAGGATAGGTTTAGGATTAGGGTTAGGTTTAGGGTTAGGGTTACAATACAGGTTAGGGTTAGGGGTACGGTAAAGGGTAGTGTTAGGATTATGTTTAGGGTACGGTACATGTTAGGGTTAGGGTTAGGTTTAGTGTTAGTGTTAGGGTTACGGTACAGGTTAGGGTTATGTTTAGGGTTAGGGTTTGAGTTTTGGTTACGGTAGTGGTTAGGGTTAGTGTTAGGGTTGGGTTTAGGGTTACGGTCAGGGTAACGGTACAGGTTAGTGCTACGGTTAGCGTTAGGGTTAGTGTTACGGTATAGGATAGCATTAAGGTTAGGGTTAGTGTTAGGGTTAGGGTACAGGTTACGATTAGGTTTAGGGGTAGGGTTAGGGGTAGGGTACAGGTTAGGTTTAAAGTTAGCGTTACTGTTAGTTTAGGGTTATGTTTACTGTACCTGTTAGGTTTAGGGTTAGGGTTAGGGTTACGGTACAGTTTATGCTTAGGGTTAGGGTTAGGGTTAGGGTTACGGAACAGGTTAAGGATAGGTTTATGGCTAGGGTTAGGGTTACGGTAAAGTTTGGGTTAAGGTTTAGGTTACTGTTAGGGTTAGGGTTAGGGTTACGGTCCCGGTTAGGTTTAGGCAAGGGTTAGTGTTAGGGTTACCATACAGGTTAGAGTAAGGGTTAGTGTTAGGGTTATGTTTAGGGTTACGGTAGAGGTTATGGTTAGGTTAGGGTTAGGGTTAGGGTTACGTTACAGGTTAGGATTAGGGTAAGGGTTACGCACAGGTTAGAGTTAGGTTTAGGGTTAGTGTTACGGAACAAGTTAGGGTTACTGTTAGGTTTATGGTTAGGGTTAGGGTTAGTTACGGTACAGGTTAGGGTTAGGTGGTTCAGGTTAGGGTACAGGTAAGTGTTAGGGTTAGGGTTAGGTTTGCCATAGAGGATAGGGTTAGGGTTAGGGTACAGCTTAGGTTTAGAGTTTTGGTTAAGGTGATGTTAGGGTTATGGTACAGTTTAGGGTTAGGATTAGGTTTGGGTTATGGTACAGGGTAGTGTTAGGGTTAGGGTTAGGGTTAGGGTACAGTTAAGGGTTAGGAATAGGGTTAGGGAGAGGGTTAGGGTTACAGTACAGGTTAGGATTAGGGTTAGTGTTAGGGTTACGGAACAGGATAGGGTTAGTTTTAGGGTTTCGGTACAGTTTAGGGTTAGGGTTAGGGTTAGGTTTAGGGTTACAGTGCAGGTTATGTTTAGGGTTAGGCTTAGGGTTAGGGTTAGGGTTCGTGTTAGGGTTACAGTACTAGTTAGATTTACGGTTAGGGTTAGCGTTACGGGACAGGTAAGTGTTACTGTTAGGGTTAGGGTTAGTGTTAAGGTTGCCATACAGTTGTGGTTTAGGGTTACGGGTAGGGTTAGGGTTAGGGTTAGGCTTAGGTTTAGGGTGAGGGTTACGGTACAGGTTGGGTTTAGGTTTAGGGATAGGGGTAGGGGTAGGGTTAGGGTTAGGGTTAGTTTTACGGTACAGGTTAGGGTTAGGTTTAGTGTTAGGATTAGGGTTAGGGTTAGGGTTAAGGTACAGGATAGCATTAAGGTTAGGGTTAGGATTACGGTACAGGATAGGGTTAGGTTTAGCGGTAGGGTTAGGGTTACGGTACAGGTTAGGGTTAAGTTTAGCGTTACTGTTAGGGTAAGGTTTAGGATTACTATACCGGTTAGGTGTAGGGTTATGTTATGGTTAGCGTTAGGGGTACGGTACGGGTTATGGTTATGGTTATGGTTAGGGTTAGGTTTACGGAAAAGTTCAGGGATAGGTTTAGGGGTAGGGTTATGGTTACGTTACAGGTTAGGGTTAAGGTTAGGGTTACTGTTAGGGTTAGGTTTAGGGTTACGGTACCGTTTTGTTTTAGGGTTAGGGTTAGGTTTAGTGTTACGGTACAGGTTAGTGTTAGTGTTAGGGTTAGGGTTAGGGTTACGGTACAGGTTTGGGTTAGGTTTAGGTTCAGGGTTACGGTTACGGTACAGGTTAGGGTTAAGGTTAGGGTTACTGTTAGGTTTAGGGTTAGGGTTATGTTACCAGTTAGGTTTCGGTTTAGGGTTAGGGTTACGGTACTTTTAAAGGTTTACAGTTAGGGTTTGGGTTAGGGTTACAGTTAGGGTTGCCTTACAGTTGTGGGTTAGGGTTACGGGTAGGTTTATTGTTAGGTTTAGAGTTAGGTTTAGGGTTATGGTACAGGTTAGGTTTAATGTTAGGTGTATGGTTACGGTACAGGTAAGGTTTAGGGTTAGTGTTAGCATTAGGGTTAGGGTTAACTCTAGTGTTAGGGTTAGTGTTAGGGTTACCATACAGGTAAGAGTTAGGGTTAGGGTTAGGGTTACGGTTACGGTTACGGTGGGGGTTAGGTTTAGCTTAGGGTTGTGGTTAGGGTTACGGTTAGGGTTACGGTACAGGTTAGGTATACGTTTACGGTTAGTGTTAGGGTTAGGGTTAGTGTTACAGTACAGGTTAGGTTTAGGGTTAGTGTTAGGGTTAGGGTTAGGTTTGCCATAGACTTTAGGGTTAGGGTGAGCGTTAGGGTACAGGTTAGGTTTAGAGTTAGTTTTAAGGATACGGTTAGGGTTACCGTTCAGGTAACGGTTAGGGTTAGGGTTAGGGTTACGCTACAGTGTAGGGTTAGGGTTAGGGTTAGGTTTAGGGTTACGGTACAATTTAGGGATAGGTTAATGTTAGGGTTAGGGTTAAAGTACAAGTTTGTGTAGGGTTAGGGTTATGGTTAGGGTTTCGGTACAGGTTAGGGTTAAGGTTAGGTTTAGGGTTACGGTACAGGTTAGGTTTAGGTTTAGGGTTAGGGTTAGGGTTATTGTACAGTTTAGGTTTAGGGTTAGGGTTAGGGTTAGGGTTAGTGTTAGGGTTAGGCTTCTGGTACAAGTTAGGGTTAGGTTTAGGGTTAGGGTTAGGATTACACTACATGGTAGGGTTCGGATTATGGTTAGGGTTACGGTACAAGTTAGGGTTAGGGTTAGGGTTAGTGTTAGGGTTAGGGTTACGGGACAGGTTAGGGTTAGGTTTAGGGTTAGGGTTAGGATTACACTACAGGGTAGGGTTCGGATTATGGTTAGGGTTATGGTACAAGTTAGGGTTAAGTTTAGGGTTAGAGTTAGGGTTAGGGTTAGGGTTAGGGTTACTGTTTCGGTACGGGTTAGGGTTAAGGTTAGGTTTAGGGTTAGGTTTAGGATTATTACAGGTCAGGCTTAGGTTTAGTTTTAGTGTTACGGTACCGGTAAGGGTTACGGTTAGGGTAGGGTTACGGTTAGGGTTGCGGTACAGTTGTGGTTTAGGGTTATGGGTAGGGTTTGGGTCAGGGTAGGGTTACATTTCAGGGTATGGTTAGGTTAGGGTTATGTTTACGATACGAGTTAGGATTAGGGTTATGGTTAGAGTTAGGGTTATTGTACAGATTAGTGTCAGGGTTAGGGTTAGGTTTGCGTTACAGGTTAGTGTTAGGTTTAGGGTTACCGTACAGGTTAGGGTAAGGTTAGGGTTAGGGTTCCTGTACAGGTTAGGTTTTGGTTTAGGTTTAGTGTTAGGGGTGGGGTACAGTTTAGGGTTAGTGTTAGGGTTAGGGTTATGGTACAGTTTAGGGTTAGGGTTAGCGTCCAGGTAAGGGTTAGATTTACGGTACAGGTTATGGTTAGCCTTAGGGTTAGGGTTACGGTACAGGTGAGGGTTAAGGTTGGGATTATTGTTAGGGTTAGAGTTATGGTAGAAGTTATGGTTATTGTTAGGTTTAGGGTAACAGTTACGGTATAGGTTAGCATTAGGTTTAGGGTTATTTTTAGTGTTACAGTACAGGTTTGGGTTAGTGTTAGTGTCAGTGTTAGTGTTAGGGTAACGTTACAGTTTAGGGTTAGGTTTAGGGTAGGGTTAAGGATACAGTACAGGTTAGGGCTACCGTTAGGGTTAGGGTTAGGTTTAGGGTTAGGGTTAGGGTTACGGTACCAGTAATGTTTAGTGTTAGGTTTAGCGTTAGGGTTACAATACAGGTTAGAGTTAGGGTTAGGTTTAGGTTTAGGGTTAGGGTTAGATTTAGGGTTATGATACAAGTTAGGGTTAGGGTTAGTGTTAGGCTTAGGGGTAGGGTGTTAGGGTTAGGGTTAGGGTTAGGGTTAGGGTTAGGGTTAGGGTTAGGATTGCGGTACAGTTGTGATTTAGGATTATGGGCAGGGTTGGGTTTAGGGTAAGGCTTACTGTTCAGGTTGGGTTAGGTTTAGGTTTAGGGTTACGGTACGGGTTAGGGTGAGGGTTAGGCTTAGGGTTATGGTTATGGTTAGGGTTACCGTACAGGTTAGTGTCAGGGTTAGTGTTAGTGTTAGGGTTAGGGTTGCGGTACTGGTTAGGGTTAGGGTTAGTGTTAGGGTTACCGTCAGGTTAGGGATAGGGTTAGGTTTAGGGTTACCGTACAGGTTAGGTTTAGGGTTAGAGTTGAGGTACAGTTTAGGGTTTGGGTTAGGGTTTCGGTACAAGTTAGCATTAGGTTTAGGGTTAAGTTTAGGGTAACGGTAGGGTTAGCGTTAGGGTCAGGGTAAGGGTTAGGGTTACGGTACAGGTTATGGTTAGGTTTAGGGTTAGGGTTAGGGTTACGGTACAGGTTAGGTTTAGCGTTAGGTTTAGGGTTACGGTAATGGTTAGGGTTAAGGTTAGGTTATGGTTATGGTTAGAGTTACGGTAAGTTATGGATATGGTTAGGTTTAGGGTTAGGGTTACGGTATAGGTTAGCCTTAGGGTTAGGGTTAGGGTTAGGGTTACCATACAGGTTAGGGTTAGGGTTAGGGTTAGGGTTAGTGTTACTGTTTCCGTACGGGTTAGGGTTAAGGTTAGGTTTACGGTACAGGGTAGGGTAGTATTACGATTAGTGTTATGTTACACTTTAGGGTAGGATTAGGGTTAGTGTTAGGGTTAGGGTTACGATACAGGTTACGTTTAGGTTTAGGGGTAGGGATAGGCTTACGGTACAGGTTAGGGTTAAGGTTAGGGTTACTTTAGGGTTAGGGTTAGGGTTATGGTACCGGTTAGGTTTAGGGGTCGATTTATGTTTAGGGTTACCATAGAGGTTAGAGTTTGGGTTAGGGTTATGGTTATGGTTAGGGTTAGGTTTACGGTACATGTTAGGGTTAGGTATAGGGTTAGGTTTACGAAACAAGCTAGGGTTACTCTTAGGTTTAGGGTAAGGGTTACGGTATAGGTTAGAGTTAGGCTTAGGTTTAGGTTTAGGGTTATGTTTACGGTGCAGGTTAGGGTTAGGGTTAGGTTTACGTTTAGGGTTAGGGTTACGGTACAGTTTAGGGTTATTGTTAGGGATAGGGTTACGGTACAGCGTAGGTTTAGGGTTCGGGTTAGTGTTAGGGTTATGATACAAGTTAGCGTTAGGGTTAGGTTTACGGTACAGGTAAGGTTTAGGGTTAGGGTTAGGGTTAGGTTTAGGTTTAGGGTAAGGTTTGCCATAGAGGTTAGGGTTAGGCTTAGGGTTAGGGTACAGTTTAGGTTTATAGTTAGGGCTAGGGTTAGGGTTAGGGTTACGGTACAGGTTAGGGTTACGGTTACGGTTATGGTTAGTGTTAGGGTTAGTGTTAGGGTTAAGATTAGGTATAGGGTAAGTTTTAGGGTTAGGGTTAGTGTTAGGTTTAGGTTTAGGTTTGCCATAGAGGTTAGGGTTAGGGTTAGGATTATCGTACAGGTTAGGTTTAGGGTTAGGGTTAAGGTGAGGTTTAGGGTTACGGTACAGTTTAGGGTTAGGGTTAGGGTTAGGGTTAGGGTTAGTGTTACGGTAGTGGTTAGGGTTAGGGTTAGGGTTACGGTACCGGTTATTTTTAGGGTTAGGGTTAGTGTTATGGTTACCGTACTGGTCAGGGTTAGGGTTAGTATTAGGGTTAGGGTTATCGTACAGGTTAGGTTCAGGGTGAGGGTTAAGGTTAGGGTTAGGGTTAGAGTTACGGTACAGTTTACGTTTAGGGTTAGCGTTAGTGTTACGGTACAGGTAAGTGTTACGGTTAGGTTTAGAGTTAGGTTTAGGATTAGTGTTGCCGTAGAGTTGTGGGTTATGGTTACGGGTGGGTTAGGATTAGGGTTAGGGTTACGGTACAGGTTAGGGTGAGGGTTAGGGTTAGTGTTATGGTACAGGTAAGGGTTACGGTTAGGGTTAGAGTTAGGGTTAGGTTTAGGGGTGTTGTACAGGTGTGGGTTATGGTTATGGGTGGGGTTAGGATTAGGGTTAGGGTTACGGTACAAGTTAGGGTGAGGGTTAGGGATAGGGTTACGGTACAGGTTAGGTTTAGGATTAGGGTTAGGGTTAGTGTTAGGGTTACGATACAGGTTAGGGTTAGGGTTAGGGTTACGGTTACGGTACAGGGTAGGGTTAGGATTTTGTTTAGGGTTACAGTACACGTTAGGGTTAGGGTTAGGGTTAGTGGTAGTGTTAGGGTTACGGTACAGGTTAGGGTGAGGTTTAGGGTTAGGGTTAGGGTTGGGTTACAGTAGTGGTTAGGGTTAGTGTTAGGGTTGGGTTTAGGGTTACAGTTAGGGTAACGGTACAGGTTAGGGTTAGGGTAAGTGTTACAGTATAGGATAGCATTAAGGTTAGGGTTAGTGTTAGGGTTAGGGTACAGTTTACGATTAGGTTTAGGGGTAGGGTTAGGGTTCGGGTACAGGTTAGGTTTAAGGTTAGCGTTACTCTGAGGGTTAGGGTTAGTGTTATGGTACCGGTTAGTTTTAGGGTTGGGGTTAGGGTTACGGTACAGGTTATGGTTAGGGTTAGGCTTAGGGTTAGTGTTACGGAATAGGTTAAGGATAGGTTTATGGGTAGGGTTACGGTTATGGTACAGGTTAGGGTAACTGTTAGGGTTAGGTTCAGGGTTACGGTATCGGTTAGGTTTAGGGTTAGGTTTTGGTTTAGGGTTATGGTACATGTTAGGGTTAGGGTTAGGGTTATGGTACAGGTTAGCGTTACGTTTAGGGGTAGTGTTAGGGTTACGGTACAGGTTAGGGTTAGGGTTAGGGTTAGGGTTAGGGTTAGGATTACGGTACAGGTTATTGTGAGGATTAGGGTTAGTGTTGCGGTAGAGGTTAGGGTTATGGTTATGGTTGGGGTTAGGTTTAGTATTACGGAACTGGTTAGGGTTAGGGTTAGGGTTTTGGTACAGTTTAGGGTTAGGTTTAGGTTTAAGGTACGGTACAGGTTAGGTTTAGGGTTAGGGTTAGGGTTAGGGTTAGGGTTTGGTACTGGTTAGGTTTAGGGTTAGGGTTAGTGTTACGGTACAGGTAAGTGTTACGGTTAGGGTTAGGGTTAGGGTTACGGTTACGGTACAGGGTAAGGTTAGGTTTAGGGTTAGGGTTAGGGTTATGGTACTGGTTAGGTTTAGGGTTAGGGTTAGTTGCTCGGTACAGGTAAGTGTTACAGTTAAGCTTAGCGTTAGGGTTTCGGTACAGTTTAGGGTTAGGGTTAGGGTTAGGGTTATGATACAAGTTAACGTAAGGTTTAGGGTTACGGTACAGTTAAGTTTTAGGATTAGTGTTAGTGTTAAGGTTAAGGTTAGTGTTACGGTACAGATTAGGGTTAGGTTTAGGATTAGGGTTAGGGTTAGGTTTAGGGTTAGGTTTGCCATAGAGGTTAGGGTTAGGATTAGGGTAGGGTACAGGTTAGGTTTAGAGTTAGTGTTAAGGTGAGGGTTAGGGTTACGGTACAGGTTAGGGTGAGGGTTAGGGTTAGTGTTATGGTATAGGTAAGGGTTACGGTTAGGGTTAGAGTTAGGGTTAGGTTTAGCGGTGTTGTACAGGTGTGGGTTATGGTTATGGGTGGGGTTAGGATTAGGGTTAGGGTTACGGTACAAGTTAGGGTGAGGGTTAGGGATAGGGTTACGGTACAGGTTAGGTTTAGGATTAGGGTTAGGGTTAGTGTTAGGGTTATGATACAGGTTAGGGTTAGGGTTAGGGTTACGGTTACGGTACAGGGTAGGGTTAGGATTATGTTTAGGGTTACAGTACACGTTAGGGTTAGGGTTAGGGTTAGTGGTAGTGTTAGGGTTACGGTACAGGTTAGGGTGAGGTTAGGGTTAGGGTTAGGGTTGGGTTACGGTAGTGGTTAGGGTTAGTGTTAGGGTTGGGTTTAGGGTTACGGTTAGGGTAACGGTACAGGTTAGGGTTAGGGTAAGTGTTACAGTATAGGATAGCATTAAGGTTAGGGTTAGGGTTAGGGTTAGGGTACAGTTTACGATTAGGTTTAGGGGTAGGGTTATGCTTCGGGTACAGGTTAGGTTTAAGGTTAGCGTTACTCTGAGGGTTAGGGTTAGTGTTATGGTACCGGTTAGTTTTAGGGTTGGGGTTAGGGTTACGGTACAGGTTATTGTGAGGATTAGGGTTAGTGTTGCGGTAGAGGTTAGGGTTATGGTTAGGGTTGGGGTTAGGTTTAGTATTACGGAACTGGTTAGGGTTAGGGTTAGGGTTTTGGTACAGTTTAGGGTTAGGTTTAGGTTTAAGGTATGGTACAGGTTAGGTTTAGGGTTAGGGTTAGGGTTTGGTACTGGTTAGGTTTAGGGTTAGGGTTAGTGTTACGGTACAGGTAAGTGTTACGGTTAGGGTTAGGGTTAGGGTTACGGTTACGGTACAGGGTAAGGTTAGGGTTAGGGTTAGGGTTAGGGTTATGGTACTGGTTAGGTTTAGGGTTAGGGTTAGTTGCTCGGTACAGGTAAGTGTTACAGTTAAGCTTAGGGTTAGGGTTTCGGTACAGTTTAGGTTTAGGGTTAGGGTTAGGGTTATGATACAAGTTAATGTAAGGTTTAGGATTACGGTACAGTTAAGTTTTAGGATTAGTGTTAGGGTTAAGGTTAAGGTTAGTGTTACGGTACAGATTAGGGTTAGGTTTAGGATTAGGGTTAGGGTTGGGGTTAGGGTTACGTTTGCCATAGAGGTTAGGGTTAGGATTAGGGTAGGGTACAGGTTAGGTTTAGAGTTAGTGTTAAGGTGAGGGTTAGGGTTACGGTACAGGTTAGGGTGAGGGTTAGCGTTAGGGTTTGGGTTAGAATTACGGTACAGTTCATGATTAGGGTTAGGTTTAGTGTTACGGTAGAGGTAAGGGTTACGGTTAGGGTTAGAGTTAGGTTTAGGGTTAGGGTTCCCGTACAGGTGTGGGTTATGGTTACGGGTGGGGTTAGGATTTGGTTTAGGGTTACGGTGCAGGTTAGGGTGAGGGTTTGGGTTAGGGTTACGGTACAGGATAGGTTTAGGATTAGGGTTAGGGTTAGGGTTAGGGTTACAATACAGGTTAGGGTTAGGGGTACGGTAAAGGGTAGTGTTAGGATTATGTTTAGGGTACGGTACATGTTAGGGTTAGGGTTAGGTTTAGTGTTAGTGTTAGGGTTACGGTACAGGTTAGGGTTATGTTTAGGGTTAGGGTTTGAGTTTTGGTTACGGTAGTGGTTAGGGTTAGTGTTAGGGTTGGGTTTAGGGTTACGGTCAGGGTAACGGTACAGGTTAGTGCTACGGTTAGGGTTAGGGTTAGTGTTACGGTATAGGATAGCATTAAGGTTAGGGTTAGTGTTAGGGTTAGGGTACAGGTTACGATTAGGTTTAGGGGTAGGGTTAGGGGTAGGGTACAGGTTAGGTTTAAAGTTAGCGTTACTGTTAGTTTAGGGTTATGTTTACTGTACCTGTTAGGTTTAGGGTTAGGGTTAGGGTTACGGTACAGTTTATGCTTAGGGTTAGGGTTAGGGTTAGGGTTACGGAACAGGTTAAGGATAGGTTTATGGCTAGGGTTAGGGTTACGGTAAAGTTTGGGTTAAGGTTTAGGTTACTGTTAGGGTTAGGGTTAGGGTTACGGTCCCGGTTAGGTTTAGGCAAGGGTTAGTGTTAGGGTTACCATACAGGTTAGAGTAAGGGTTAGTGTTAGGGTTATGTTTAGGGTTACGGTAGAGGTTATGGTTAGGTTAGGGTTAGGGTTAGGGTTACGTTACAGGTTAGGATTAGGGTAAGGGTTACGCACAGGTTAGAGTTAGGTTTAGGGTTAGTGTTACGGAACAAGTTAGGGTTACTGTTAGGTTTATGGTTAGGGTTAGGGTTAGTTACGGTACAGGTTAGGGTTAGGTGGTTCAGGTTAGGGTACAGGTAAGTGTTAGGGTTAGGGTTAGGTTTGCCATAGAGGATAGGGTTAGGGTTAGGGTACAGCTTAGGTTTAGAGTTTTGGTTAAGGTGATGTTAGGGTTATGGTACAGTTTAGGGTTAGGATTAGGTTTGGGTTATGGTACAGGGTAGTGTTAGGGTTAGGGTTAGGGTTAGGGTACAGTTAAGGGTTAGGAATAGGGTTAGGGAGAGGGTTAGGGTTACAGTACAGGTTAGGATTAGGGTTAGTGTTAGGGTTACGGAACAGGATAGGGTTAGTTTTAGGGTTTCGGTACAGTTTAGGGTTAGGGTTAGGGTTAGGTTTAGGGTTACAGTGCAGGTTATGTTTAGGGTTAGGCTTAGGGTTAGGGTTAGGGTTCGTGTTAGGGTTACAGTACTAG
>JAEUCK010005217.1:0-48775 GCA_017311455.1 Otocyon megalotis megalotis
GGGGCCGGGGGAGGGGGTTGGGGAGCAGCGAGGCTGTGGATGTGTGCAGCAGCAGTTCCATGACGGCTCAAGGGCAGAGGACAAAAATTGGTAACATAACCCCTTATCGTGTATGAGGTGTGTCAACACATCCCATTTGAATTTTGCAACAACCTCCCGAGGTGTAGTCAAGGGCAGGCCAGGAGCCCCAGGCTCAGGCAAGCAAAATGCCTTTTGTGCCTATGGTTGAACAATGAAGGAAGACACTGGGAACTGGACCTTTCCAAATACTCTTTTTAGGATGCTGTACTGTCTCTCAGAGAACCCGGAAACAGGCTGGGGCTGGGAGCGTCTTGAAGGCTGTGAGCTCTGGGAATAGGACAGGGGGACAGGGTTGGGCAAGCAGAGCAGTGTGGATCACTGTGAATTGGCAGCCTGACCCAATAAAGACGCCAGGGCTATTCTGGGTGGCATGCGGGAAGAAGGGGTTGGGGGAGGGGAGTCTGTAACTGGGACACCAAACGTCCCATCTATTCCCTCTTCTGCCCCAGGCCTACTTTCCATTATTGATCCCTCTTAGTAAAGCAGGTTGTGGCTGACAGACTGGAGCAGGGGCCTGCCTCTGCATGTGGCCGCCCCTCCCAGCAGAGACCCACAATAACTACCTGCCCAGTAGATCCTAGGAATTGTCATATGACCCCTCCTCTATATGACTATTACTATCCCAGTATTTTTTTCCCCTTAATATTAAAAAGTTATCTCTCAGCTCTGTCTTAGGGGCTGACCCCAATCTTATGATCAGCTGTCGTATCTTCCTCTTTTCCTCTTCTTTGGTGCTGAAAATCAGAATCCAACATCATAGGGTGAGTCTTCCTTTAAGGTCTTTCCCAATCATCTGCCACAGCAAATCTGACTTGTCTCTGCGATCTGGTCCCTCTGTCCCCGCAGGCCACCCTGAAGCGTTCTCCTGTATGTCTACTTACTTTTTTTTTTTTTTTTAATTATTTATTTTAGAGAGAGAAAGCACAAGGGAGGAGCAGATGGAGAGGGAGAGAGAAAATCCTCAAGCAGACTCCCTGCTGAGGGTAGAGTGAGCTGGATCCCAGAACCTTGAGATCATGACCTGAGCCGAAATCCAGAGTCAGATGCTTAACTGAGCCACCCAGGCGTCCCTCTGCTTACTCTACTCTTTCCCTCGACGCAGCCCTACCTGCCTCGGGGCAGCTGGAATTTCTCCCTGTTTTAGATCCAACTCAGTTGTCACAGATCTGTGAATAAAGCTAGGGACTCAACTCAGAGCTGAGAATGTTCTTACTGGGGTCAACTTTGTCTGTATAATGAAACAAGTTTATCTATCTTTAAAAAAAAAAAAAGATTATATTTATTTATTCATGATAGACACAGAGAGAGAGAGGCAGTGAGAGAAGCAGGCTCCATGCAGGGAGCCCGACGTGGGACTCGATCCCTTGTCTCCAGGATTGTGCCCTGGGCCAAAGGCAGGTGCTAAACCACTGCGCCACCCAGAGATCCCCAAGTTTATCTATCTTGATTCTATTTAGAGCAAGGAATGCTCCCTCTCTAAACTTGGAGATAGCTTGAATAAAAAAATCAGAATCTGAGACAAAAACAGTAAACCAAACTGCCCTTTTCCGGCACTTCTATGGGATGAAGGCAAATTGGCTTCTCTTGCATCCCTGTAATTATAATATTGGCTCATTAGCATGATTGCAACCATTCATTGATCATCTCCTCTGTGGCCTGGAGCCTCCCACGCATTATCCCGTTTCAACCTCAATAATCCTGCAGGGTACATTTACTATCCCACCTTACAGGTGAAGAAATTTGTGGGGTGCCTGAGTGGTTCAGTCAGTTAAGTGTCTGCCTTTGGCTCAGGTCATGATCCTGGGGTCCTAAGACAGAGCCCCACATCGGGCTTCCTGCTCAGTGAGGAGTCTGTTCCTCCCTCTCTTTCTCTGCTTCTCCCCCACTCGTGCTCTCTTTCTTGCTCACTCTCTCTCAAATAAATAAAATCTTAAAAAAAAAAAATACAGGTGAAGAAATTTGGGTTCAGTGAGGTTAAAAAGCTTTCCAGGGCAGCCCAGGTGGCTCAACAGTTTAGCACCGCCTTCAGCCCAGGGTGTGATCCTGGAGCACCGGGATAGAGTCCCACATCGGGTTCCCTGCATGGAGCCTGCTTCTCCCTCTACCTGTGTCTCTGCCTCTCTCTGTGTCTGTGTCTTTCACGAATAAATAAATAAAATCTTAAAAACAAAACAAAACAAACAACTTTTTCCAGAGGTGCCTGAGTGGCTCAGTCGGTTAAGTGGCCAACTCTTGATTTTGGCTCAGATCATGATCTCAGGGTCTTAGGATTGAGCCAACAGTAGGGTCCATGCTCAGTGGAGAATCTGCTTGTCCCTCTGCCCCCAACCCCCATCCCACCACTCATGCTCTCTCTCAAATAAATAAATCAAGTCTTAAAGAAAAACAAAACCCTTTTACAGGCCACAAGTAAATGGCAGAGCAGGGACTAGAATTCAGAATGTTCTAAATCCAAAGTCCAGTATCTTTCTACTGCACCACAATGCCTTTGAAAAGAATCTAGGGGGGGATCCCTGGGTGGTTCAGTGGTTTGGCGCCTGCCTTTGGCCCAGGGCGCGATCCTGGAGTCCCGGGATCCAGTCCCGTGTCGGGCTCCTGGAATGGAGCCTGCTTCTCCCTCCTCCTGTGTCTCTGCCTCTCTCTCTCTCTATGTCTATCATAAATAATAAATAAATAAATATAAAAAAAAAGAATCTAGGGTGGCTTGCAAAGGGCCAAGGGCTAAAGTTACAAAAAGAATTTTGTGAACTATAGACCAATGGCTATAGACATTGTCAAATATTAACCCCTAGAAGACAATTTTGTCTAAATACAATGAAAAATAAAGACTATTATGAGAAACTAAAAATAAAAGGTTATATTTGTAGAGTAGTTTTTGCTGGAGCTGGTTGCAAACTGGTCTTTCTTTTAATAAGATTTTATTTATTTATTTCAGAGAGAGAGAGCAAGAGTGGGGGGTAAGGGGGAGGAGCAGATAGGCTAAGTAGGGAGCCCAGTGTGGGTCTCAACCCCAGGATCATGACCTGAGCCAAAGACAGACACTTAACCTACTAAGCCAACCAGGTGCCCCACAAAAATGGATTTTCAAAGTGACTTTAATACAAAAATTGTTTGTGATGGTATAAGGCCTGTGTATCAACTAGTTGTGTCACAGAGATAGCAGAGGAAAAAAAAGGGGTAGCCTTCCAAAATAAGGATATGGACGTATTTCAAGAGTTGCCTGGCAGGGCGCCTGGGTGGCTTTTGGTTTCAGCTCAGGTCAGGATCTCATGGTTGTTAAGACCAAGCCCTGTATAAGGGCTCTGCATGGGGCCTGGAGCCTGCTTAAGATTCTCTCTCTCTCTCTCCCTCTGCCCCTTGCATGCTATCCCTCTCTCTCTGAAACAAAACAAAACAGAACAAAACACCTCCATGAAGGCTGAGGGGCAACTCTGTTCAAGTTGCATATGTAGGAATTGATTCTTACCAGAAAGTTCTGGAAAAGAAAATACTACTAGGTAAGCCCCAGTGAGAAGTTTTTGAAAAATGATCAGTTTTCAGGCTTTCTGGTGGCAAGGAAAACACTGAAACTTTCTTTGCATTACCTTCCTTTAGAAAGATGGATTGGAGGGAGGAGTAAGACTTAATGGGAGAGAAGATGTGGGAAAAGCCTCACAGGCAACTAAGCTCTCATGCCCTGCCCACAACCATTGCCGGGGGTTTTCCAAGGCACACGAAGAGCATGTCAAGGGTACAGATTCACCTTTAAAGCAGAAGAGACAGGAGACGAGGGGCTAGGAAAGTCAACAGTGAAGCAGTAAGCAAAGATTCCTATCTCGATTTTGGAGGATTTCTTTCTTTTTAATAGTTATGATTGGTATCTATTCTTAAAAATGATTTAAAGTACTATTTTAAGATAGCTGTTTTAATTTTATTGAATTTCATTTCTTTCTTTTTTTTTAAGATTTTATTTATTTATTCATGAGGACACACACAGAAAGAGGCAGAGACATAGGCAGAGGGAGAAGCAGGCTCCATGCAGGGAGCCCAATGTGGAACTCGATCCCAGGTCTCCAGGACCACGCCCTGGGCAGAAGGCGGCGCCAAAGCACTGAGCCACCTGGGCTGCCCCATTTATTTCTTTTTAAAAGATTTTATTTATTTATTTGAGAGAGAGAGCAGCAGAGGGAGGAGAAGCAGATTCCCTGTTGAGTGGAGAGCCCTACTTGGGGCTTGATCCCAGGACCCTGAGATCATGACCTGAGCTGAAGGCAGCCGCTTAACCAACCAACCACCTAGGTGCCCCACCTGTTTTAATTTTAAAAATCTGTGAATGAGGGCAGCCCCGGTGGCGCAGCGGTTTAGCGATGCCTGCAGCCCGAGGTTTGATCCTGGGGACCCTGGATCGAGTCCCACGTCAGGCTCCCTGCAAGGAGCCTGCTTCTCCCTCTGCCTGTGCCTCTGTCCCCCCCACCCCCGTGTGTCTCTATGAATATATAAATAAAATCTTAAATAAAAATCTGTGAATGATTTTTTGGCGTATGCCAACTATTCAGAGAAATGGATAAACTGAAGCACGAAACTACAAATCTCCAATCAAGATCCCTTCTCAGTTCCAGATTAAAGGAGAACCATGAGGCATTGCCTTTAAATGCCATGTACCAGCTCAGGTCAAGAGGGAAGTTGCCCTTGGGGGCACTATTGGGATAACTGGCTCAACCTGAATATTGCCTATATAATAGTACTATGTCTATATAAGATTTTCTGAATTTGATCATTTAATTATAGTTATGGGAGAAAATGTCCTCATTCTTAGAAAATGCAGGTAAAGGATCAAAATGTCTGCAACTTAATCTCAAATGGTTAGGCGATGGGGAATTAATAAAGCAGAGTGTGGTGGGGCAGCCCAGGTAGCTCAGTGGTTTGGTGCCGCCTTCAGCCCAGGGCCTGATCCTGGAGACCCAGGATTGAGTCTCACGTCGGGCTCCCTGCATGGAGCCTGCCTCTCTCTCTCTCTGTCTCTCATGAATTAAAAAAAAAAAAAAAAGGCAGGGTGTGGCAAAACATCAATATCCAGTGAGTTTTTATGAAGGGTATATGGGAATTCTTTGCACTGTTCTTGCAATGCTTATTTTTTAAAATAAAAAGTTAAAAAACCGCATGCCTTCTTAGAGCCTCTCATCCCATCTCTATCTAATGTAAAGAAATTCCTCCACCTGCAAACTTTTTTTTTTTTCAAAAATTTTATTTTTGGGATGCCTGGGTGGCTCAGCAGTTGAGTATCTACCTTTGGCTCAGGGCGTGATCCCAGAGTTCTGGGATCAAGTCCCACATCAGGCTTCTTGCATGGAGCCTGCTTTTCTCTCTTCCTGTGTCTCTGCCTCTCTCTGTGTGTCTCTGATGAATAAATAAAATCTTAAAAAAAAAATTATCTTGGGGGGCACCTGGTTGGCTCAGTGTGTTACGTGGCTGACTTCAGCTCAGGTCATGATTTCAGGGTCCTGGGATTGAGCTCTGCATTCAGCAAGGAATCTGCTTCCTCTCTCTCTCTCCCTCTGCCCCTCACCCCACCTGTGCTCTCTCAAATAAATAAAATCTTTAAAAAAAAAGTTTTTTTTAAAGATTTTATTATTCATTCATGAGAGACATACAGAGAGAGAGAGGCAGAGACACAGACAGAGGGAGAAGCAGGCTCTATGCAGGGAGCCTGATGTGGGACTCGATCCTTGGTCTCCAGGATCAGGCCCTGGGCTGAAGGTGGTGCTAAACCGCTCAGCCACATGGGCTGCCCTAAAAAATTTTTTAAAGTAATCTCTATACCCAACATGGGGCTCAGACCCACCACCCCAAGATCAAGGTCAAGAGTGACACACTCTACCCGCTGAGCCATCCAGGCACCCTCACAAAATTTCAATTGAAGAACTTTTCTGAGTACAAAATCAATAACCTTAACAGACCAGAAGCCTCACCAGCATCTCCCTCCAGCAGAGGGCACTAGAATAGTGGCTTTCAAGCCTGGCTTCCCTTGCAGAATCACCTGGAAGCTTTACTAAAGTCCAAAGTGACATCATTGAAAAGTCCTCTACTCGTGAACTTGCCACTTACATAGTGTCAGCTTGGGCAGGGTCAGCCGTTTGACTAAGTAGGCATCTGATGCTCCAGGGAGAAGCCACAGACCCACCCAGCTTTGGGGAGAACCTTGCGCTATCTCGGCCTTAACATTCCTAAGATAGAGAGAGCAAAGAAGCTCCAGGGAGGTGCTTTGGTATCCAGCCTCCTGGACACCTCTGTAGCCAGATTTTTCAATTCAGGGGCAGCGGTTCCGCTGAGGGAGGCAGTCCCTCTGCGGGTTTGAGTATCTCTCATTCTCCGTGGCCACCAGCAGAGGGAGCTACACGCCCAGCCAGTGGATGCAAACTGTACCCACGCACGAGGCTCTATGGAAACAGGTGGAAATGCTGAATCACCACCAATGCTCAATCACCAGCTCAATGCTGAGCTGTGCGAGGTTATAAAGACCGGGCCAACCTCCGTCATTTCCCCCAGGCCGATCGCTTCCCTGCGTTCCTGACTGCACCGAGCGCTGCCTGGGTCTGATACCCTCTGTCCGTAGGGTCCTGTATACAGAGCCCAACACAGTCAGGCAATATGAGCTATTGTTGCTGGGTTTGGCACCCGACAAATGAATATTCACCAGACGGACCAAACGTTGATCATTTACTGGGGTTGCCAAAATGCTGAGTGCTCTTCCCCTCCGTAGGTCCCTCAAGGGGCACCTGAGACACTTCATTTTGGGGAGAACACCCTTCTTTCACGAAGACCTATGTCAGCTCCTGAAAAGCCCATCTCCATCCGCATCTTCCATACCTATCTCCAAATCCACAGAAACCTCTGACTCCCCGCAGGCCCCTGGCCACCCCCAAACCTGGGGTGGGCTGGCAGGTGCGCAGGGCCCAGACCGGGCGGCGAGAGACTCACACTCCAGCGGGCACGAGTGGCTGGAACTTCCACTGCTCCTCCTCACAGTCCAGGAAAAGGCGGTTCATGATCTTGTTCTTCTCCTCGGGGGGGATGAAGTTCTCGATGATCAGGTACCTGGGAGCAGGAATGAGGCAGAGATGGGAACTGGGGGGTGACGGACCACACGACCACATGTGTTGAAGGTTGAAGCAAGAAGCAAAGAGGTAGAGGGAGCAGAGGTGATGGGAAAACCAGAAAGTTGGAAGAGAGGGTCCCTACAGCAATCCCAGAACTTGAAATCACTGCTTCCAGTGCAAAGACGGTAGACTCAGGGCCTTAGGGGTTACTCTTGGCTGCACCCAGCCCCCAGCATGCACCTTGGAGGATTCATCATTACAGCAGAACAGAGGAAGGAGAAGGAAACAGACACATTCTATTTCTAAGGGACATGGACTCCTCAGGGAGTAGATGGGTGGAATGAGGCCTGGAGGAAGGAAATAAGCCCCCCCAGGGATTGGCCAGGGAATGAGGGATGGCAGTGAGGACCAGGAGTGGGGAGTGGGGGGCCCCTACTTGAGCTTGAGCTCCCGAGTCTGCTCATTCTGCGCCTCCTCCAGGTCCTGCCGCACGCGGATGTACTCGTCATGCTGGTCCTGGATCTCTGCCTTCACAGCCTGCAGCTTGGCGTAGAGCTGCACGGGGACAGGCGCTGCTCAGAGGCGACACAGCATGGCAGGGAGGCCCCTGTCCCTCAGCCTGGCTCCCCACTCTGCAGGCTTAGGCTCTAGCAGCTGAGTCCAGGGGGAGAGGCCCACCCAGTCTGACTCTCCCTCCTGCCCCCCTGTCTGTCTATGCTGGGAGGCCCGTTACCTGCCCCCTCTCCGCTGCTGTCAGCACTGTGACGTGTTCACACTGAAAGGGACCCGAGAGATCTTTAGTCCCAACACCCTCTTTCTAGAGAAGAGGTAACTCAGGCACATGGTTGCTGACAGTTACACAGCTAGTGACAGGAAGAGTCAGAATCAGGACCCAAGTACAGAACTGCTGGTGCAAGGCTCAGGGAAGGATGGGGGCCCGAGCCACTTTGGAAGGTGACTTATCCTACTCCTGTCTCTCCGGGGGCTCTTAAAAATGGGGGTGTGGAGGGCACAGAGCTTCCTGTCCTGCTCCTGACCCACCAAGAGGTAATCTGTCCCTGGAAACTGCCACTGTGGCTGGGCCTCCGCCTGGCCTGCTCTGGGTTCAGCAACCCTCTGGGTTCTCCAGGTTCGTCCCAGAATCCAGGCTCCATGAGGCTGCCGGGCCCTTCCCTGCCCCACCGCGTCATCTCACCTTCTTGAGTTTCTTGGTTTTGACCTCCACCTCCTGCTGCAGGGATGTGTAGGTGCCCCGGAGCTCCATGGTCTCCTCATCGCGGAGCATCATCTCCTGCTGCATTTCCCGTTCACGGCGTTTCTAGGCCGAGGCAAGGCACAGGGGCTCAGTGGGGCAGTGTGTACTGGGGAGGGCCAAGGGAGCTCAAGGGACAAGTTCACTCTGCCTTTCATGGGATCTCACTCCACTGTGGCTACAGATGCTGGGAAGAAGAGAGTGTCCTATGGCACATGGCCCCTGGAGCCTCTCTGGACCTTCTTAGCTCATATGGCCATGTCTTTGCCAGGCACTGCCCCCTGTGGATGGAGACCCCAGCCCTAACAGCTGGCACATTGTGGGAGTGTCAAGCCGACATAGATTCCCATCATCCTGACTTCCCAGCAGCCTCACCCTCTCCCCATGTGGTATCACAGATGACTGGCAGGACGAACAAATTGTGATTCTTGAAGATTTAGGACATAATCATACCATTGGCAAAGAACTGACACCCTTGTGGAATGCCCAGGGACTTACCAGGTGCCCTGTAGGGGCTGACACTATGGAGAGCCACCATTTCTCTCACCCATCAGCTGGCAGAGCCCCTGGCCCACTCCTGGGCTGGTGGACCCCTGGGATCCAGGGCTGCATGTCTTAGATTCTTAGCACTGGATTCCAGGAAGCTTGAATCCATGATGGCTCACTGCCCTGTGCCCTCCAGACAAGACATCAAGGCCATGCACTCCCACGAGACCAGAAGCCCCCAGCCCTACCTGCTCGGCAATCTCCTGCCTCTTCAGTTCCAACATCTTCTGCTGCTCATTGGTATGATCCATGATGTTCCTGCCTCCAATAAGCAGCTTGCTCTCCATGGCCTGGGGACACGGAAGGGTTAAGGGATGGGCTTTTCAAAGTATGGCCGCCAGCTTGAGATGTTTGGCTTCCCTGCTCTGTGGTCCTTCCAGGAGTGGACAAAAAATGTACCCCTGATGGGGCCTCATGGCCCTCCCCGAGGACAAAGTTTCCCCTCCAGCCTCCTGGGCTCCAGCCCGAGCCTCCTGCTCCACCCCTTATCTCATTGTCGATAAGACCATTCATTAGGTGAGGCAAAGAGAGGGCATCCCATGGGGAATATAGGCAACTGATCTGTTTGCTTTGGATACAGATGGAAGGTTGGTTCACCATGCCTAGGAGGGGTGTGCAGGAGGCTTTTGAATCCTAGCACTCAGCTCCCACCTAGTGTTCAAGAGTGGGGAGCAGAGATATGGTCACCAGGCAGACCAACTCTTTAGCTAACTGGCCCCCAACCCAAGAAGGTTCTCAACACAGGTGTCATCTCCAGCTGACATGCAAAGCAGAAGACAAGGCAAAGGGAGAAGACTGTAGCACTAAGGGGCAATATGAGGCCCCAGAAACAGTGTGAACTTTGGAGATAGCCAGAAAGATCTGGGTTCTGTCCACTAAATGCAAGGGCGAGGCCAACACTATCTCCATCCTCACCCTAAGAGAAAGCTACTATTACTCTTCCCTCTTAACAAGTGAAGAAATTGAGACTAACTGGTGTAAGGTCCTGCAGCTGGTTAACAAAGAGGTGAGATCTGAATCCACCACCCCTGGTCCCGCCCTGCAAGCCCCATGCTGCGTGAAAGCCCTCAGCCCAGTGTTTGGCACAGACACGCCATAGGGGCTAGTTGAATATGGGGCTTAACTGGTAATGGATTTGTATAAGCTGGGTAAATTGTGACTACATAAAATGCATTTTCACTCTTGCTAATCAGAGGGTGCTGCCCCCAGGGAACTCCAGCTGTCCTCTGATTTCATTGTAGGCTTCCCGGAAGGTTGAAATCACCTTGAGCCACCAGAAGATACTGGCTGCCTCCCCACTAGAATTTTTCCCAGTGGAACCAGCTGACCTGCTTGAGGGCTGTCAAAGCAGGGGGTGCTGTACAATGTGGGGGCAGGGGGCCCCTGTGCTATCTGGGAGAGCCCCATCACTGGGGACAGAGCAGGACAGTCAAAGGTTGGGCCGTGCGAGGATGCCCTTGGACACTGAGCAAAACAGGCCAGTCAGAGCGGCCCTCACTGCCTCAGAGGCCAAGGGCAGAGCTGCTGCAGAGCCAAGGGCCCTTGACAGCTGCCTGTCCTCACTGCCACACCACTGCCACCTGCTGTGCTTGTGCCTCCCCCAGGCCTTGCTCCGGGTTATGCTCTCACCATCCAGCTCACCCCCATATCACAAGCCTGAACTCATTCTAGACTCTTCCTTCTCACTCAAGGCCAGCACCTGAACTGTCCTTTGAGTGAATGATTCCTTACATATTGTGCCCTATGCACCTTACCTCCTGCATCCCAGGCCTCGCCCTGCATGCATCTCATGTCTCCCGTTCCTTGGGCCAGTCATCAATCCCATCAAGTCTGCCTTCTTGTTAGGGCTCATATCATTCCCACCTTTCCATCCACATGGCACCTGCTGACCTCACTGAGATCCTCATGATTCACCTGAATTCTTGTCATCAGCTCCCTCCTGCCTCAGCTTCCCCTTCCATTCATCTATCTCCACGTGCCACCTGGGGGCATTTACCAGAAACACAAGTCAGAATGTGCCTCTCCCCTGCTTACAAAGTATTCAACAGACCTCCATTCCTTGCAGGATAGAACCCAAAGTCTGCGGCAGTGCCATACCCTGTGGCCTGGTCCAGCCTCCCAGCCTCCTCTTACTGCTAACTCCCCACATGTGCTCTGCACCCCAGCCCTGCCAAAACAATAGCAGCTTCTGGCATGTGCTGTGCCTTTTCACAACACAGGGCTTCTTTTCCCACTCCACATCTACCTAGAAAACCATTCCTTAGCCTGCAAGACCCAGCTTGAGCATCTTGGGATGGGTTCTCTGATTCCCTCAAATCTGTACCTTTCCTCCTTTGGGCCTCCTCAAGAACCAGGGCACATTCCTATTATTTTCCCATCATGGACCATTATTGCTTACATCTTGTCTCCCCTATGAGCTCCTTCAGGGCAGGAATCATGTCCTACTCAGATCTCAGGGTCCCATGGCTTAACACAGTGCTTGGCACACAGTAAGTGCTCAGTAAATGTTTTATAAACTGAAATGAATTCCTGGAGTAGCCCCAGTGTGGGGTCCAAGTCCTTTTCCTGGGCTCTCTTATGCAGAATAGAACTGATCCTTTATCCAAGTTTCTCCTCCTTCAACTGACCAACACACTCACTGTTGCAGGACAAAGGACAGAGCAGCAGGTCTGAGCACCTGGGAAACCTGGGAGGAGGGAGGGGAGGGTATGAAGAGGGAGGCAGGAACCAAAGCAGCAGCTCTCTCATACTTGGAGGAAAGCCCCTCCTGCTGGGGCCAAGGACAACCGATCCCTCAACCTACCAGGTCACGAGACCTTGGGGGACCTGGTGTCTGGCCTGGTTTCCTATTCTGGGACACTTCAGCCCGGAGTCCTTGCACTTCCCCTTGGAGCTTTATGTCATTCCGGTGTTCTTCACTCTTTGTCACCGCATAAAGACCCTACTTCTCAAACTTGGTTGCTATATTAGCATTACTGGGGAGCTTTTAAAACTCCCACTGCCAGGCCACATAGCATTATTAGCTTGGGCCCTTCCCCTCAGGACTGGCTGTGAGAATTCCCGCGTCAGGTACTCCGGGGAAGAGTCTAGAAAGGACGGCACAGGGCAACTGCTCATGCCCTGGTTTTCCTGACTGATTGAAGAACTGGGACTGGGGTGGAGCGAGAACAGGCTGAGGACTCAGGAGGAAGAAAACCATTGTCTTCTTTGCAGGTTAGGTGTTTCACGTTTACTTTTTTTTTTTTTTTTAAGATTTTATTTATTTGACAGAGAGAGAGAGAGCACAAGTAGGCAGAGCAGCAGGCAGAGGGAGAAGCATCCCCAGGGGCTCCATCCTAAGACCCTGGCATCATAATCTGAGCTGAAGGCAGATACTCAACCGACTGAGCCACCCGGACACCTCTCACATTTACTTCTAATAACTCTTTAAGTGGGTCTCAAACTTGGATGTATATTAGAATCACCCTGGGAGCTTTTACTCAGCCCAGTGCCCAGGCTACACCCCACTGCCAATCAGACTGAAAAGGCCCGGGGAGCCCATGATAAGGTCCACATTAAAATTTTCAAAGGTTCTTATTACGGAATCACTGCTTTTTGAGGTCCCCCAGAATCAGTATTGGATACTCATTAGAAGTGCAGGATCTCAGGGACGCCTGAGTGACTCAGCCCATTAAGCTTCTGCCTTCAGGCTCAGGTCATGATCTCAGTTGGGGTCCTGGGATTGAGTTGCGAGTCAGGCCCCCTGCTCAGTGGGGAGTCGGCTTCCCCCTCTCCCTCTGCCCTTCCCTCCCCCCACTTCTGGTCTTTCACGCGTGCTCTCTCTCTCTCAAATAAATAAATAAAATCTTAAGAAAAAAAAAAAAAAGAAAGGCAAGATCTCAGGCCCTACACAGACCTAGTGAATCTGAAACTGCTTTGTAATGAGATCCCCAGGTGGCCTGTGTGACATGCTTTAAGGGGCATCCCACTAGCTCAGACAGGGTAAGTAATCCATCCAAGGTCACATCATGGCCGCGAAATTTAAATGGAGAATCCAGGCCCAGGTGGGCCTGGCTTCAAAGCCCGTCTACTCCAGACATTCTTTCTGTTCAATGTTTTAGGAAGCAGAACCTGCTAAAAGCAAAGCCACACGTTTCCAGCAGGAGGAAATCGTGTCAGCCTAATCCCCATGGTTATTCCAGTACTTGGGGAAGCCCATGGCCAGCACTTTGGAGGTTAAAATGCTCCTGGCTTGGTTCTACATCAGAGGTTAGTCGAGTTAGATGAGGGAGGGGAGTGGATTAGGGAAAGGAAACAGAGGCACACAGGCATCTCTCTGGATGGAAAAATATTCAGATAGGAAAGAACAGGACTGATCTCCATTAGAAATCATGCAAGAAAGAGAGCACTGGCCAGATACCCAGCTCCACAGACACCGCCAGATCCTCATAATGGTAACGTTCGAGACAATTTCTAGGCCGCCTGAGCTGACAAAAAATGTCAGATGAGCTTCAGTTACAGTTTTACATTCTGGGAAAAAGTAATCCTAGCTCTACTTATTAAATGAGAGCTGTGAGCAGTCAGTTATAAGCTAAAAAAAAAAAAAAAAGAGAGAGAGAGACAGAAATAAAAAGAAAAAGAAAAACAAGGGGTGGGGGAATAATTCTCTATTGTTCCCAGAAGACATTGGCTTAATACGCTGTCAGAGCTAAAAAAGCCACCCGCATCTGGCCAGGCACCATCATGAAGGCTTTTTGGAAACAAAACAAAAATCATTCGACCCTAATATAAAATGGTGATGCAGCTGAATTTGGAGTACTGTGTGTAGTTGCCTCGCTGCGTCTCTGGGGAGATGCAGGAGAGAGATCCAGAGAAGGACGGCTAAAACCATCCAAGGGCTATTAAAAAATAGGATTCTTCAGCGTACAAAGACAAAAAAAGGTTAAGAGGATAGACCTGGAAACTATACGATCAAAACAGGTGTGGGGGCGCCTGGCTGACTCAATCCACAGAGCATGGGACTCTTGATCTCAGAATTTTGAGTTCGAGCCAGGTTGGGCATAGAGCTCACTTAACCAAAAAAATAAAATAAAATAGGTGTGAAAAGGAATGACCCACACTTTTCTGATCAACCCTGGTACACAGAGAAGAGCTTATACTTTGGGCTTCTAGGACAAATAAAGAGAGGTTCTACTGTTTATAGAAGGTCATAAATTTATGGAATTTGTTATCTCAGGAGGACTGTATTAAATATCTAAGAGTGTATTAAGGGATTCTAGGGACACTTTTTTTTTTAAGTGAGATCTATGCCCAATGTGGGGCTTGAGCTCAGGACCAAGATCAAGAGCTGCATGCTTTACGGACCAACCAGGAACCTCCCTGGGGACATTATTTTTAATTTTGTCTTTTCTTTTAGAAAAAAAATATGAATATCAAAAAACTACAGAAATAAGATAAAATTAGAAAAAATTTCACATATCCCTTACCTAATCAGCTTCTTTTATTTCTCCTGTTTTTCCAACTTTTTCCAAATGCACATCATAGACATGGTATAAATATAAGCTCATGTCCTGCTATTTCCATTTTATCAAATCCCTCCAGAATTTTCTGTTACTTCCATAAGGTTTATGACTATAAATTTAATGATTGCATAATATTTATGGTGGATAATTTAAATATATTTAATTAACTCCTATTAGAAGATATTTTGGTTGTGTACATGGTTTACAATAAACACCCTTGTAAAAAAAAAAAGAAAACCACCCTTGTACATACAATTTTTTTGGTTTTTTAGATGACTTTCTTAGAAGGAAATTTCAGAATCTGATGAAGGATCATCAACATTTTGTCTATCTTAAGACATACTGCCAAGTTACCTTTCTAATAGATTATACCACTTAAATTACTGCCAGCAATAAATAATGGAACAACTTTTATTAGTGTCATAGGCATTATTATCATTATTTTTAAAATTTGCTATAATCATAGATATAAAACTGAGCCTCCCCATTTATTTTATCTTCTCTATAGAATAAAGTGGACTTTGGAAGTCTGATCTCTCTTTTCACAACATACCCCTTTCGTGTGTTTTTTTTTTGTGTGTGTGTGTTTTTAATTATTTTGTTTCTTGGTGACTTTTTTTTTTTTTAGAAAGATTTTGTTTATTTATT
This sequence comes from Otocyon megalotis megalotis, assembly GCA_017311455.1. NCBI lineage: Eukaryota > Metazoa > Chordata > Mammalia > Carnivora > Canidae > Otocyon > Otocyon megalotis. Next base: position 15,105 of record JAEUCK010005217.1, read on the forward strand.
CAGGAGAGACACAGAGAGAGAGAGGCAGACACATAGGCAGAGGGAGAAGTAGGCTCCATACAGAGAGACTGATGTGGGACCAGATCCCAGAACTCCAGGATCACGCCCTGGGCTGTGAAGGCAGATACCCAACCGCTGAGCCACCCAGGCGTCCTGTGAGTTGTATGGTGAGGCGTTTTTTTTTTGTTTTGTTTTTTAAAGATTTGATGGTCAACTGACTGAGCCATCTAGGCCCCCAACTTGGTGATTTTTAAGTAAGGACACAGACCTTTGATTCAAAACAATTCTTTGCTCAACCTCCAGCTTCTCCAGCTACTCATACCTAGTCCCACACTCTTCTCATTCAAAATTCTGGATTCAAGAAACCCATTTGGACACTGTCAGGCAGAATTTGAGCTGCCAGTCAGGCCTGGAATCCGATGTATTGGCCAAGACTATTAGCACCCCCAAGTTCTAAGCCTCTTCCCAGCCCCCATGACATGATTCCCAGGACAGATTTCTCTCTGTTTGTCTTGCTCTTCCACCTTCAGGGGAAATCTCCTCCTTGGACGTGCAAGTCTGCTTCAGGATTTCTCCTTCTGGCTGGGTCCTGGGCTCCATGCAGAGAATTCTGGATGATGTCTGATTGTCCATTATCACCCCATTCCATTTGTCCACTGCCCCTACGTTTCTCTGCTAGTCCCGCTGAGACCCAGCACAGACGTGGTCTGAATGACAACTGAATTTGCCTTTCTGGTGACTCGCCAAGTCTTGCCCACTTGCCTAGCCCAACACTATCAGCCAAGCCTGCCTGACAGAGCCTGTCTTGTGCTAGAAGAGGGGGCTGGTCCTGGCTCGAAATCGGTGGGTGGGCCCCAATCCAGATGCAATGTCTCACCCCCCACTTTCTGCCTAGTCTCAACCCATGTTGTCCGCTTTATCCCCTTACTCTGAAATTCGTCATGCATGACTTCAATTCTTTGCTTAGAAACAGAGTTTTTTTGTTTTTTTTTTTTTGCTTTTGCTTTTAATTTTTCACCACTTTTCTGAGGATACCTCCTTTTCCTCAGATCTCTGTGTTCTATCATTTATGGAGGGCAGGGAGGACAGGAATGCCTCAAATCCCCAGGCCCCCTTCAGGCTGAGGGATACTAAGCAAGGGCTGGGAATACAGGGGTTCTGGTCCCCAAGAAAAGTTCTCTGGAGTTCTTAGATGCCCGGGTTAATGCTGCCTTTGTGATCCCTCAAGGCAAAAGATAGGTGGGTGGGGCCTGCGGACAGGACTGGGTTTGGTCCTACTGGTTCTAAATAAGTCCAGTGTGACGAAAAGGCAAGCAGCAGCCGTGGGGGTGGAAGAAACAGGGTGGGGAGCTCCATGGCCATGGTCTGACTCTTGAGAGACTGATATAAATCACAGCATAACTAAGGCGACCTCAGCCAATCATCAGCTCCAATCCACTTTGCTTTACAGATTAGGAAACTGAGTCCCAGAAATGGATTAGTCTAAGCCTGGAGTCTCATAATTAAGGACATGTATCTGCTCCTACATTGACTATGTTCTTTCTGAATAATTTCCCAATTTTGTTTTTAAGATTTTATTTATTTATTCATGAGAGACACAGACAGAGAGAGGCAGAGACACAGGCAGAGGGAGAAGTAGGCTCTCCGTGGGGAGCCTGATGCAGGAGCCTGGGCTGGGATCACACCCTGAGCCAAAGGCAATTGCTCAACCACTGAGCCACCCAGGCATCCCATAATTTCCCAATTTGATTAGGGTCTTGATTCCAGGTATTAGAGGCAGGTCAGCTGCCATGACAATTAATAGCCAAGCTCATTACAGGGACCATATTAGTTTATAGACCCAGCTTAGATGTTCAGAGGCTCACTCTTTCCTGTTCCAGGAGCCACTGGGATACAAGACAAGAAGTACCCCAGTACTTCATTAAGTGTTGATTTGAAAAGCCAGAGTGGAGACAGCCAGGCCCAGCCAGCCACTTGTCTGAGAAGATACCATCAGGTATGACTTCAGAGAGAAGCCAGACAGGCTCTGCTCTGCTACTGCCAGCTAATCTCTCACATGCCGCAGGAGACAGGAGTCTCAGATGTGACTCGTTATGTGTCTGAGGCTGGGCTAGGTCCTTTTTAAATTAATCATCCTATTTAATCACCATAAGAGCCATAAGAGATAACAAGTATGATCCCCACTTGACATAAAAGAAAACTAATATTCAGATAGATGAACTGACTCACTCAAGATTATGGAGCCAGTAAATGGCAGAGGTGATATTTGAACACCAAACTCTTAATTCCACTGGCATCCCTGTGCTACAGCTTTCTCCTGGGTTCAGGCAGGAGGGTACCTTGGAGAGAAGCAGCACTTGGTATCTGCACCTTCACTGACTCAGGAACCATTGGGAAAGCTCAGAGCACCATTTCTTTCTCTGCGAGCTAAAACAGGCAGATCTCTGCTGATGATGCTTCTGCCTGAGGCATCTTATGGGGGCCTCTGAGATGAGTGGTTAGAGTGTTTTTGTTTGTTTGTTTTTAATTTTTATTTATTTATGACAGTCGCACAGAGAGAGAGGCAGAGACACAGGCAGAGGGAGAAGCAGGCTCCATGCACCGGGAGCCCGACGTGGGATTTGATCCCGGGTCTCCAGGATTGCGCCCTGGGCCAAAGGCAGGCGCTAAACCGCTGTGCCACCCAGGGATCCCCTGGTTAGAGTGTTAATTGTGTGCTCGGCAGAGGTTGTCAAGATCCCTAGCATCCCAGAGAGAGACTAACCGATGGAATGCTCGTGGGAAAGGCCACCTCCCAAGTTCCATAGCGGGATGATGTAAAGAGCACTGGGCATGTCAGGGAGTCTGAATACTAGGACACACTGTGCCACCCTATTTGCTATGAAATCTAGGGCACCAGCCCCTGGACTTCAGTTTTCTTATCTGTCAAATGGAAGAGAATACCCACAAACCTCATAGGCTTTGGGTAAGAATGGTGAGTTGGGTAACAGATGTGAAAGTACTTGGTAGGTGATAAAGTACAATCAGAAGTCAGTGGTTACTCGTCAATCAGTATGTGGATTGACAGGTATTCATGACTTATCACAAAGAACAAAACAAAACAATTATTGAACAGGTTCTTTGCTTCTATCTCTTATTATAGCCATGCTGACTGTCAAAGACCTATTTCTCTTTTTGGGGCTCCCTGGTTGTAGATCTTGAGGAGCCAGCAGTAAGGGAAAACGAAACAAAAGAGACAGCGGTAGAGGGAAGAACAGTGCTATTTTCAGGGATTCTTTGCCTTAGGGGAACAGAAATTAGGAGACCCAGTCTGTTTCCTGCCTTGAATCTCCTTGGATGTCTCGAAATATGACAGAAATGATCGGTCTCTCGGATGCTAGGAATTCTCTCATCAAAAGAAAACAATTCAGGATCAGGAAACATATTGGCTGGGGAGTGAGGTGACCTGGACTCCACCTGCAGCCTCGTTCTGGGCAGGGTAAGGATGCCCAGTAGAGAAAAGCAGGAAGAAAAAAATTGGCCCATCCACTTCAGTGAGAAAACCACGAGCACCTCAGATCTGATCCCTACTTCCTCCTTCTCCCCTATTTCCCTCCAGCCAGACAATAGGATGCCACAGTGTCAGAACTGGATGAGACATAAGGAGGCATGAAGTGCAGACTCAGCATTTGACAGCCTAGGCCCAGGGCCCAGGAGCTTGGGTGGGTCATCTGGGGTCGTATGGCCTGAAGCTCCCAGGCAACGCTTGGTCATTCCTCTCCAATTCCCACTGTCCATCATTCAGGCTGACCTCTAACCCTGGGGTCCTAACCTGTTGCTTCTCAGGTGAATCAGCAAATGGTGCAGAAAGCAAGGAATCATCTACTGATCATTTCTTACAGTCCCCGGGAGAGGAAGGGACTTGTCCAAGGTCACAGGATTGCCAATAACTGGGTATCACTGAGAATCATTATCAACCTTGGATCTTCCTCAATTATTCATTTTTTAAAAGATTTTAGTTATTTTATTATTTAAAGATTCTATTTATTTTTTCATGAGACACACAGAGAGAGGCAGAGACATAGACAGAGGGAGAAACAGGCTCCTCACAGGGAGCCTGATGCGGGAGTCGATACCAGATCCCAGGATCAGGCCCTGAGCTGAAGGCAAATGCTCAACCACTGAGCCACTAAGGCATCCCTCACATTTCTTTTATATTTTTTCTCTCCTAAAATTTTTAGATTAGTTTTTATTTAACAAAATAATATATGCTTACAGTAAAAGCAAAAAAAGTAAAAAAAGTACAAAGTGAAAATCGAAAGCTCCCTTCCCCATTAAAATTCCTAGAAATAACCACTAGTAGTGAATTCTCATTTCTTCCAGAAATTGAAATAATTTGAAGACTTTGTTAACTATACCTACAGATTTATGTTCTTGGTCATGGATACACAAAAAGATTTGTTGATTATATGAATGGATGGAGGCAGGTGAGTCAGAGGCTGGGGGTTTGCATCATACGGAAGGACAGAGATGGGTTGAGTTAAGCATCTCAGCAGACAAGAGCTCCCACTGGGGCCTATTAGCCGGGGATCTGGCATGAATCCTTCATTTCCAAGGTTGGTATTATAGTGTGGAGGTGAAGATCATGGGCTCTGGAGTCAGGCAGACGGGGGCTCCTATTCTGGCTCTAACACTTCCTGGGCATGTGGATCCTCATTTGTCACAAGGAGATTAAAATAGTACTACTTGGGGCACCTGGGTGGCTTAGTCAGTTAAGTGTCTGCCTTCAGCTCAGATCATGGTCCCAGGGTCCTGGGATCAAGCCCTGCATCCGGCTCCCTGCTCAGTGGGGAGCCTGCTTCTCCCTCTCCCTCTGCTGCTTCTCCTGCTTGTGGTCTCTCTCTCTGTCAAATAAATAAAATATTTTTAAAAATAGTAGTACTTCATGGTGATTAAGGAAGTACAATGCACATAGAGAAAACAGCAGCCTGCTTGGCGTTAGACATGCACTAAAAAAATTTGTAGCTGTCATCATCACTACTATTGTTGCCATTACTATTCTGTGGGTTCATCTCGAAAAAGGAGAAAGCCTGCAGGTCCAGTACCTAGTGCTATAGAAACAGACCAGCCCAGGGCCTGGTCCTCCTCTGCTGAGTACATCTGGCAGGAAAGGGAGACAACCAAGAAGTACCTCTTTAGTCTGACCAGGAGTTAACATGCAGGAATTTCTCAGGATGTTAACAATTCTAGATCCACCAAACCATAAAAGTAGATGCCCTATGAACTTCGAGCATACGGGGATGCCTTGCACAGTGTGCAGGGCTGAAGGGTTGGATTTGTGGGAAGAAGGACCATTTTCTTATTTTTTCAGGCCACCTGGTTCAGCAGCTCTCAGGCCCAGAAGGCTCCAGAAATGCGCTAGACTGGCCAAGTGCAATGGGCTGGCAGGGCATGGCGGGAGAAGGGTGCTCTTCTCCAGCTGAATTCCAGGCCTTTCCTCTAGTCCTCAGAACACAAAGAAAACATTATCACAGCCACTTCATCCAGTCTTGTGCTATCTGGGGGCTGGAAATGACGAAGGGCAATTTATAATACACTCCCCCAGCCAACGCATATTGGGAGAAACCCAACACTGGACCAAAAGGCCTGCAGAGCCTCGATGTAACTTGAAGCCCAAAATCTCTGATGGAAATGTATTAGTCTTAAATGCTTCCTGCCTGTCAAATCTTTATATTACAAAATGCCCCCAGCTCGTGATAGTTCTGTTAAATGATCACACTGCCAGCGATGAGTATTTAACTGTCCTCTACAGCACTTTCTCCTATTGGAGCTTCTTCTCCACAGAAACCCTGCTGTTCACTCCTCTACCCACCCTCTCCCTCCTTCTCCCTCCCTGCCTTTACATAACTCCACTTCTCTTTTCCCTCTTCCCTGTCCCCTTCTATTTCTTTCCTGTTTTTCTCTCTATTCTCTTCTCTCTTGTCTTATTGTCTTTCTCTAATTGGCCATGAGAGAAAGCTGAAAATTATTTTTTTATTATTGATTGAACATATACATTAAAATCTAAACCCTCTTATCTTAATTTTCAAAAAGATAAACTGAGTATTTTATATTTTGCTCTAAAAAAACAGTATTTTGGGGGCACCTGGGAGGCTCAGTCAGTTAAGCATCTGCCTTTGGCTCAGGTCCTGGGATTGAGCCCCACGTAGGGCTCCGTGGGGAGTGGGGAGCCTGTTTCTCCATCTCCTTCTGCCCTTCCCCACCCTTGTGTTTTTTCCCTCTCTCTCTCATATAAATAAATAAAATATTTGTCTAAAAGATTTTATTTATTCATGAGAGACACAAAGAGAGAGAGAGAGAGAGGGAGAGAGAGAAGCAGAGACACAGGCAGAGGGAGAAGAAGCAGGCTCCATGCAGGGAGCCCGACGTGGAACTCGATCCCGGGTCTCCAAGATCAGGCCCTGGGCTGAAGGCAGCGCTAAACCCTTGAGCCACCGGGGTTGCCCAAATAAAATCTTTTTTTAAAAATAGTATTTTTAACAATTAAAGGCTTTTAGGAGGAAGAGACTTTAAAGAGCATCTAGTTCAATGGCTTTACAGATACATGAATCCCTTTAGAGCAACTCTGACACTCCATTTCTCCTTGAGGACTTCCAGGGATTGCAGCCTGCTACCTTTAGAAGCAGCCCATTTCTAGGTATCCATAAGTTCTTAATATAGGGACACCTGGGTGGCTCAGCGGTTGAGCATCTGCCTTTGCCTCTCAGGGTGTGATCCCGTGGTCCTGGGATCTGAGTCCCACATCGGGCTCCCTGCATGGAACCTGCTTCTCCCTCTGCCTACATCTCTGCCTCTCTCTCTGTGTTTCTCATGAATAAATAAATAAAATCTTAAAAAAAAAAATAAAGTTCTTAATATTGAGCTTAGTCTGCCCCCCTAATTCCCACCTCCTGGCTACCAGGACAATCTAGGATATAAAAAGAGTGCCATCAGCAGAAAGGCAGTGAGGTGCATATTAAGTTCAAAAAATAGGGGTAGACCAGCTGGTTGTGGGGTGCTCCTATTGCAGTAGCTTGCTTGGGTGGGCAATATTGAGGAGATATACGGCAGCCAGTCTCTGGTAGGTCTTGAATGCCAGACTAAAACATGGTGTTTTTGACTTATCAGGAAGGTGAAGCCAAGTGAAACTGTCCATTAGATTGTAATAAACAGTTGTGCTTACATGCCAGGAAGGGTGCAAAGTGCTTTAACATTGATTATCTCATTTAATCCCCTCAATAGAACCGATGTCGGTACTGTTATTACTTCATTTTATAGATGAGGTAACTGAGGTCTTAGAGCTAGTAAGTCACTAAACCCAGGCCTGTCCATGTCTGAGGCACATGATCTAAATATAGCACTCTAAAAAACACAGCCAGCAGAGAGACCAGGATGGGAGACCCTGGGAGAGTCATTTACTAGAGGGAGAGAGTGTCAAGAACAGAAGGCGTGGGTCTCATTTGAGCTCTCTTCTACAGATGGGCCCTCCAATCTCCATCGCTACTCTTGTCCTTGCTCTTAAACTCCACCAATCCATTTCCAGCTGCCCATTGGATTTTGTCACCTCAAATTCCATGGCACAAGCATCTGCCAATTTTCACCACCTTCCTAGCAACCAGTTTCCAAAATGATATTCCTGAATCTTTAGGCATAAAAGAAGATCAATGTGTTAAACCAACCTGGCCTTAATTAGATTTGCCACATACAAATCACCAGTCCTTGGGAAAGTTACTTAATCTCTATGGGCCTTGGTTTTCTCACCTATAAAATGGCAAGAGTAACACCACCACAAGGTGCTTGTGTGGGTGACATTAGATCATTTGTATGTAATACATAGCATAGTGGCTGGCATGTAGCAAGTGTTAAGTAAACAGCATTATTGTGATTACTGCTGTTTCTGGGGCTTGAAACTCCCTCTTGCGTATCTTTTTATGGTCAATCCCAATGCTCAGAGGTGGGGAGAAGAAGAGGGAGCCACAGAGTAGACAGTGAAAATTCAATGCAGTTTGTATTCTCTGCGATGATCTCATCCTTTTGGCTGCGGGGGCTACTTCTACAGGGTCTCTTTTCTACACCCACCACAGACAGAGCTGGGCTCCAGCCAGGACCCGCCTGCTTTTCTCCCTCCAGACCTACTTACATGGGGATCAACAGGCAGTGTCTCTTCTACTTCTCTAAGGTTGGAGCCTTCAGTGTCATCTGCAGCCCTGACCTCCCTAGATACTCTTCTTTTTCTTCTAAGTATCTAGAATCTGAGTTGTACAAATCACCTGGTCCAATCCCTCAAAAAAATAAAGTTCAAAATCAAAGCAGTCATTTAGGAAAATGTCTTACACAATTAAATATGAGTAAAGTGGGCTTTCTCCCAACCAATCCACACTCTTTCACCAGTCCCCACTGTGGTACGTGCACTGTGCACAAACATTTGAGTTTCACTGTGTCTGCTGAGGCCCAGCCCCAGCTTGGGAGTCTGTGACTCCTTCTGCACCCCCTATTGAGCCCCCTGGAGTTACCACGTGAGTAAGGGTTGCTAATGATTAGTGAGAAACAGGGCACTGATCACAATCACAAGCCCTCACACATTTGCACACCCTAACATCCCCCACCCCCACCCCGCCCCAGGCCCACAGTGAATGTGGAAGGAGAGATGAAAGGAGACTCCAAGGAGACAGGCAGGGTGTTTGTACACAGTGAGGGGAGAACAAAGGAAACAGGGAGCCTGGGGGTGGCAGGCAGGAAAAGCAGGCAAGCCAGGCAAGCCAGGCTGTAAGATGAGTCAGAGAGTGAATGAGGGCACTAGGTCGTATCAGCTCCCGCTTAGTTGCCCCCAGAGGGTGGTGTGAACTGGAAGAAGGGTTTGGGGGGAGGCGATTAGGGGAGCTGATGCTGTAACTCAGAAGTGGGACCTGGAGGGGTGTGTTGTGTTTGTGGAGCAAAAGCTCAGTTAATTTCCAGGAAGGACCCAAGCTCTCGTCTTCTGAGTTCTCCTAGATCTTTCTTGCCTGGCTTTGCTTCTGGAGCTGTTGGTGAAGCAGTTTGAGATTGGCCAGCACGGAGAATAGAGTCAAGCTAACAACAAAGATGTCAGTTCCCGAGATCACTGGACCCCTGCTTGATTGACGGAAGCCACCCTGTGGCTGCTAATGCCTCTCCATTTATTTGGTGCTTTCAACTTATTTCAAATGCCCCCTCCTGCTAATGATCTCATTTAATCTTGGGCACAAACCTGTGAAATAGGCTGGCCTGGGATTATCTCTAATGTGCTCATCCCCTCTCTACCCTGGTGATCCCTCAAGAGCCCTCAAATTGTTTCCTCCATCCTAGAAAGATCCAATGCTGAACCAGACAGTGCCTTGTGGGGTATGAAGAAGTTGGGGTCCTCTGTCCAGGCTCCCCTCTGAGCTGCTTGTTGCTGTTTGTCCTGGGCTGGGTGTGACAAGAAATCACAGAATATGGACTCATTCCCCTCTAGGAATTTCCCGGCCCCCCCACCCTCCCTCTCTAACATCTGAATGCCTGGCACATAATGATCATTTCACTCAGTCCCCAGGGAGATATGTCAGACTTCTCATTAGGTGAATAGAAACCTGAGGCCTAGCGAGGCAAAGGCCTTTACCCTGAGTCACACTGTGAGCAAACATGGAGGGACAGTGATGACTTGGGAAGAGCACAGGTCTGGGAACATTCGGAGACCTGGGTTCCAGTGGCTCTACCACTCCTCAGCTGGGGGCACAGAGATAGTCACTCAACCTCCCTAGTCTTGGTTTCCCTGTCAAATGGGAACAATAATATCCATCTCTTGGGGTTGCCCGAGATGAAGACAACAAAGTGTTACATAAAAATGAATTATTCTGATTATCAAGTAGCACAGGTGACATTGGGACTCTGGAGAAACGGAAAGAGGCTGGATCAAGCATAGAGAGTCCGGGATCTCCTTAACTCACCTGTGTGGACCTGGGCAAGTCCAGGCCTCAGTTTCCCTGGGCCTCTGCCAGCTCTGAGGAGAGCTCTGTGGACAATGGCTCTAATATAAGAATTCTGGTGCTGGCTGCCCTGACCTCTTGGTTGTCCTATTAGCTGTGCCCCACATTGCCTTAGATCCAAGAATCTTAGTGAGGGAGCCAGTCAGTTCCCAGCAGTGGGAGACCCCATTGTTTCCAATGGGAAGGATCCCCTGGATCCTTCACATCAACTCCTCTACCCATTTCCTCAGGGCTGAAGTGTGCTTCTTTACTGTCTTAGATTCCACTACCTCTCAGCTTTAAGGGGAATGAGGGTGGAGAAGGGAAGTAAGGGGTAAGGGGAGTACCCTTGGTAATGAAACCAATGACCGATTGGCCCTGTGAGATTTCCCAGTGGACAGCACCAGATTGCCTGGATTCCTTTCCTCCCAGGGAGGGCTGAGTCTTAACTGTTCAGCTAACATCTTGCTTCTTCCAGGATGGCCCCAAAGGTGCCAGACACCTGATCCATTGAGGAATCACCTCAGCAGAACCCTTGCTGAGCTCATGGAGGTGAATTAAATATTAAAGATGCGAGGCCAGAGCCCCTAGTGCAGCAGCACGTTCCCATAACACAGACAATGGCATACGGTTCATCTGCCCAGTCTTCTGGCAGCTGAAGCTCTCCCTCCCCAGGCTGGGTTCCCTGCTCCCTAGCCCGCACACTTGTGAGGGCATAAAAAATAGCAATGTTTGGTTCTCCCCCCGGAAGTCATCAGCTCCTGTTCCCTGTGTCCTTCCTCTCACCCCCAGGGTTGAGAAATCCATGGACCTGGAAATGCCTGGAACACTGAGTTGTGGCATCTGCAGCAATGAAATTTGCCAGGTCTGTGGCTGGCCCGGCAGGGGCCCCTGTACCTCAGCCCCACACTGAGGCTTGAGGAAAGGAGGAAGCAACTTACACAAAACCACTCAATGAGCGATACCATAGCCGGGCCTAGACTCCAGTTCTCCAGGGTAGAGCCCAGCACTCTCCCCTACCCTCTCTGTGATCTCTGAATCTCCTTCCTAATGCTACCAAGCACTGGGTCCTGCACAGCATGGTTCCCACGGACTGCTTTCGTGGGGAGCAGGGTCCATCCCCAGTCCTGCCTTGCCATCCAAGTCCCAGAAGAGCACAAGGCCCATGTGTTCCAGCTCAGCTCTGCCACTCTGGAGGATGGAACCATGGTCAGGTCACCTCTGAGCCTTAGTTATTCACCTATAAAACGGGGATTTAAGAACCTATACCCTGGATGGCTAAGGATCAAATGAGATCACGTCTGTGGGGCATTTGGTAAATTGGGAAGTGCTATCCAGATGTCAGGTATCATTAAAATGGTGTGAGGTGTGAAGGTGCTGCAGAAGGAGGAGTTCACAGGGGAGAAGGCCATGCAAGAGACCCCACAGCCAAATGAGGCTGAGGACCTGACTGACACTTCAGAGGGCCACCAACAGAGATTGACAGGCAGTCGGGCAGATCTACCCAAGCTCATTGGCTTGAAAGACTCCCTGCCTGCTTTGCTTCGTGTGTGCATGTGTGTGTGTGTGTGTGTGTGTGTGTGTGTGTGGTTTGTGTGTTCTCCTCAGTGCTCCTGGAAGGCTCTGCCTGGCAGCCCAGAATCCCAGGAATTCGCCTGGCTGCTCCAGGGGAGTGGTTGGCAGGAGGGCAGTGTGTCGTGCTGAGGAGGACACCTTGCTTCAGGCCAGGTTATAGACCCTCAAAGAAAATCCTGCCAGCCTGGATGCCTATGGGCCTCTCCGGAGTACCCCTGCTCTCCCGGGCCCTTACCTTGTACTTGGCTGCGAGCAGCTCTGTGGCCTGCTGCTCCCGCCTTAGGTCTTCCAGCATCTTCTCCTTTTCCTCCAGCAGCTTCTGCTTCTCCTCACTCACCAGGCTACGGTCATCCTGGATGGCTGCCTTCTCCTCCTCCAGGCGCTCCTTCTGCTCCTGCAGGTAATTCTCCATGTTCTTATCCAAAGCTGACTCCAGGATGGGCTGGGGTGGGCGGTGGTTGTTGTTGTTGTCATCCTCCTCTTCAGCCACCCAGGCCTCTATCACTGACCCCTCCGGGTACCCAGCCGGGGCCGACACAGCCTTCTTCCTGCGGCTGCTCTTCCTCCGGAGCCGCTTTCCCAGCATCCCCTTCTTCTCCAGCTGGGCCTTCAGGCGGGCGATCTCCTCCTGGAATTCCCGCAGCAGCGTGTCCTTGGGATCCTCGTTCACCCGGGGCTTGTTCTTGATGTTCTTGGCCCTGTTGGCAAAGCGCAGGGTGGAGAGGCTCTCGTCGTAGCTGTGAGAAGCTGGCCCCAGAGTGGCCACCATGATGGTCTTGGCGTTCCCCCCCAGAGAGTCTTGGAGCAGCCGGGTCAGCTTGGAGTCCCGGTAGGGGATATGGGTGCTCCTGTTGCCCGCCAGAGCAGCGATCACGTTGCCCAGGGCAGACAGTGAGAGGTTGATTTTGGAGGCTTCCTTGGGCCTCTCTCCGCCTCCACCTCCACCACCACCACCACCTCCACCGCCGCCACTCCCCGTGGACTGCGCGGCGGTCCCTGCAGCTGTGTTGGGGCCCGCCTTGTTCTGCCTCTCACTGCCAGCCAGGTCCACCAGGTTGAGCTTGCCCACACGGATGTGGTCCTGGCCATCTGAGCCACGCTCGCTGCACTCCACAGTGATGACGAATATGGCATGGGAGCGGGAGCTGACCTCATTCATGTGCGTGCTGCCCACCGCCCGGGTCTGGTTTCCCAGGTTCATCACGTGCTCGATCTCCTTGACATTCTTGGTGACAAAGGAGGAGAGATCCTTGATGTAGACACCGGTCTCGGGGTTCTCCTTCAGTTCTAGCCTCTTGCCAGGCTCCTTGGAGAGCAGGTCTCGAATCTCCTCCTGGTAGATCTCCAGGTAGGAGGCCCGGACCAGGTACTGCTGGTTCTGGGAGCGAGAGATGTGGGTGAAGATATGCTCAAAGGCATTGGGGATGACCCCGCGCAGCTCGGGCTCCACCCAGGTCCCCTGCATGGTGTAGGTCTTGCCAGTGCCCGTCTGGCCATAGGCAAACACCGTGCCGTTGAAACCCTGAAGCACCGAGTCTACCAGGGGCCTCACGGTTTCATCGTATAAGTCCGCCTGCTTGGAGCTGGCATCATAAACGGCATCGAAGGTGAAGGACTTGGGCAGCTCCCCGGGGGCAGCGCGGGGGTTCCGCAGGGTCACCTGGCCCAGTTTCACGTCCATGGTCAGGATCTGCTCGTGACCGGCAGCCTCCTCCTTCCGGCTGAGGGGGCGGCACCGAGCCACCACCTTCAGGGCCTCGCTGGCCCTGGTCTTACTGGCCATCTTGCCGCTCCTTCCTTCCTGCCCCGGGGCCCCTCGGCAGCCTGGCGGTCCTGCTGGCCTCGCTAGGTCGGGATCAGCGGGGCCGGCCCAGCCCCCAGGCGCCGCGCGGCTCCTCAATCCGCATGCAGCCTCCGAGGGTGGGGATGCTGGGAGGTGGCCCCGCCGCCGCCGCAGTCCGGGCCTCCAGCGCTCTCCGGTCCTCGCCGCACCGGCCGGGCAGGGAGAACTAGGCTGAGTCCCCCGGCAGCCGCGGCAGCCGCGCCGGCCGAACGGCAGTGCCCGGAGCCCGCCCCATGCTGGGGCAGAGGGAGCGGGGCGTCAACGGCGACGGCAACAATGAGATCAAGGAAGAGGAGAATGGGACGGGGTGGGCGGCGAAGCTGTCTTCTCCTCCTCCCGGTCCTCTAGGGGTCCATGGCGGGGGCTGCTGGTCCTGGGCGGCCGGGGGCCCGGTGCTCCCGAGGGCAGAGGCTCACCTGGAGTCCTCCCCCCGCGCCGGGGGATCCTTCACCGCAGCCTGCGCGGCTGCTGCTGCCCCTGCCTCCACCTTCCCCGCCGCCGCCACCGGAGAATGAGAGAGGAAAACAGAAGGGGGCGGGGCGGAGCGGCGGCGGCGGCGGCGGCGGCGGCGGTGATGGTGATGGTGCCGCCGCGCTGCGGCCCCAGCCAAGCCGCGGGGCTGGGGTGGGGCAAGGGGCGGGGCCGCGGGCGGGAGGCGCGAGCCCGGCGCGGCCGGCGCGCGCGGGGCCGGGGTGCTTCGCCCGCCCGCCCGCTCGCCCGCAGACCCCTCCGGGGACGGGCTCGGGGGCCCCCCAGGTCCCGCGCCCAGCAGGCGGGGGCGGCGCAGCCACCGCCCGCCGTCGCCCGCCCGGGCCCGAGCATGCTGGGAATTGTAGTCCTGCCTTTGTTAACGGGGCTCCGGCAGGTTGCCGCCGCCTTCTCCGGTCCGGGAGGCCCCTCCCCCTCGGGCGCGCGACCGCAGACTGACGGCCGAGGTGCGGCCCACCTGGCCGGGGCGGGGGTCACCATCCCCCACGCTCGTTCCCGCCGAGGCGCCGTCCCCCGTCTCGGGGCTGCTCCTGCCCTTCGGGGGTGCAGGCGCCCAGGCCACCCCTCCCCTTCAGAGCGTTGCCTGGCACCTTGACTCCCAAACGTTTCTAGACTCCGTCCTTCCCTTTCGCCAGCCTGGTTTACTTGTGGCCTTCGTCTTACCTCCTGGCACCTCTTCCAGCTGCTTCTCTCCTGCGTCTGCCCCGCACTCGCACGCGGCCCCCTCCCTCCCCTTCCGCTGTTGGACACAAGCCCCTCGGACTTCTGACCCGGCCCGCTTTCCCGGCCTCATCTCCGGTGCTCTCCGGGGGGGAATCTGCGTTCCGCTGCCTCGTTCCTTCCAGCAGTTCCCCAGCCCCTGCCGAGCCCCAGGCCCCATTCTGGGAGCTGGACCTTCCTGGCCACAAGGGGCTCACATTCGAAGAACCCTGTGTTGTTTACTGCGCCGTGTTGCGTCCTTGTGCCTTTGCCCAGAGGGCACTGTCACCCTTCCGTACTTGGTGGCCTGCCACTTGCTTGTGCGGTTCAGGCACTTCGTCTTCTGGGAAGTCTTTCCGGACCAATTTCCTTTCCACAGCAGCAAGAGAGACGGAATTTGCATAAAACAAAGCTTGGGGTCGAACTTGCACTTCTGGTCTCCATCCAGTGATGTGACTTTGGGCAATCTCTTACCTTGTTCTAGCTGCAATTTCCTCATCTGTTTAAAACGATTGGAGAGCGCCTGGGGGGCTCAGTCAGTTAAACCCCGACTCTTGATTGTGGCTCAGGTCATGATCTCAGGGTCGTGGGATCAAGCCCCTCTCAGCTGTGAGATCAAGCCCCCCTCCGCTCCAGGCTCAGCGAGGAGTCTGCTTGTCCCTCTCCCTCTTCCCCTCCACCTCCCTTAAATAAATAAATAAATAAATAAATAAATAAATAAATAAATAAATAAATAAATAAATAAATAAATTTTTAAAAATGTATCTTTTTAAAAAATAAAACAATTGGAGAAAGGGAGAGGAATAATACTCTATGGAATGGTTGTGAGACTCAATGAAACAAGGAATGAGCTATTGTGCCAATGAGAAGACTTTTTAATTTTTATTTATTTTTATTTTTTTAAGGATTTATTTATTTATTTATGATAAACAGAGAGAGAGAGAGGCAGAGACACAGGAGGGAGAAGCAGGCTCCATGCCGAGAGCCCGATGTGGAACTCGATCCTGGGACTCCAGGATCACGCCCTGGGCCAAAGGCAGGCACTAAACCGCTGAGCCACCCAGGGATCCCCAAGAAGACTTTTTAAAAAAGATTTTGTTTTTGAGTAATTTCTACTATACCATCACTATCTGAGATCAAGAGCTGCATGCTCCACCCATTGAGCCAACCAGTCACCTCTGAGAAGACATTTTTTTTTTAATTTTTATTTTATTTATTCATGACAGACACACAGAGAGAGAGGCAGAGACACAGGCAGAGGGGGAAGCAGGCTCCACACAGGGGGCCTGATGTGGGACTGGATCCTGGGTCTCCAAGATCATACCTCAGGCCAACCACTGGGCCATTGGGGCTGCCAGAGAAGACTTATTTTTAACCAAGCCCTTAATATGGGCTTGTGGTCTGACTTGGTTCACCTGATACCTCTGGCTTTCTTGAGTATCCTCAGTAGACCAGGTCCGTGTTTGATGTTTCTTTTTGGAGGTCTCTGTATTTTTCCTCTAGGATATAAGTCAGGTAAAATTCCTCAAGTCCAGGGACTAACCCAGTGTCCTACCCATGTTCTACTCTGTAGAGGGCATTGGCACCTGTGGATGAGCCCGAGTTGTCCTTCCTGTCTGAAATCCAGATTGAAGTAGTGTTATCTGAAACCTCGAATGGAAGCTTGAGGCTTAGCTGGAGGCTCGCCTACTTGTGAAGTTTCTTGGCTTTCCCCAACCCTCTCTTTGATCAAGCTCTAAAGCTTCTGATTAACTTGGCTTTTGGACCGATTACTAGGTGAGGTTTTGGCTTTGTAGACTAACCTCTCTTGGCTCTGGCAACTTGACTTCTGGATAGACTGACCATTTGGCTCTTAGAATATTTTCTTGTTGTACTTGGCTTTGGTTTTTGGACTACGTTTTCTCTGCTTTTGCTAACTCACCTGATGCTGTGGTGCTGCTGGAGGAAAGGGCTTCTGGCCCTGTTCCCCTCCACTTGATACCACCATCCGGCAGACACTTCCCCAGATCCTCCTGTTTGGGAGGGAGACTGGAATTCCATTGCTCACAAGATGTGTGATTTTGAGTAAAAGTAAAATGTCTCTGAATAGCTTATTTTCTCAGTGGGAAGAGTGAAGATAGGAATTCTACTGTTACTCACAGGGTTTACATGAGTATTAAATGAGATAATATAAAAACTCCCAGGATGTAGAAGGCATTCAAGAAATCATAGTTTTTCTTTCTTTTGTCCCTCAAATTCAAGGCTGTTCACATCCTGTGTTTCCTTTTTCAGCATCTTCATCAGCCACTCTTCCTTCCCTCTCTCTGTTCCACACTCAAGTCTCTAGCTACTTGGGTTTGCTTTAAGTCCTCCAAGCACACCACAGTTTTGGGCACCTCCATATGCCTTTGCTGGTGCTACATCTCTGTTGGCAATGTTCTTCTAATTTTGTTCCTGTCTACACAGCTTCATCTTCTATTTGTTCTGCAACTCAATATGGCTTCTCCTACCACTGTTCAATACAGATGCTTCTTGCAAAGGGTATCAGGAACTTCATGGTGCCAATTCTAGAGGGCCCCTTTCAGTAGGAGTCTTTGACATAACCCACTTCTTCCTTCTTTAGCAAACTCTCACTCACTTTCTGTGGTTTTCATGACCCTACGACACTTTTCTGGTTTTCCTCCTCAAGCTCTCCTGAGTTCTGGTTGCTCAGTTTCAATCTCCCTAACTGATTGGCCTCCTTCAACTCTAACATTAAATAGTGTCGGTTAAGGTCCTAAGCCCTCTTTTTCTTTCAATGTCACTCTATGATGACCCCTATAGCTCATGACTTCAACTAATGTCAAAATGATTTCTAAATTGGTATTCCAGCCCAGACTTCTCTGAGCTCCGAATCTTTATATCCAATTCTCTAATGGACATCGCCACTTGGATGGCTCCCATGCCCCTGAAATTCTACTTGTGCACACTGAACTCATCATCCTCCTTCCAAACTTTGTCCTCCAAGAATGTCCCTGTAAACAGCTCTTTCCCCACCCTCAGTATATTCCTCCAAACACCAAATCCTATCAACTCAACTTCCATAATATTTGTCAAAACTACCAACTTCTCTACTTCTACAGCCAATATCATGACACAAACCACCACCTTCTCTGGCCTGGCATCCTACACTAGCCTCCAGTCTGGTCTCCCTAGGTATGCCCTTGCCTCCCCTCACCCATTCTTTATTAAATAGTCTTTTAAAGATACATGTCTGATCATGTCACCCCATGCTTAAAACCTTGTAATGCTCTTCATTGAGCATAAGTTAAAGTCCAAATCCTAAACGTAACCCCCAACTACCTATATAATCTGGTACCTGCCATATCTCCTGTCACATCTCATGCCACTCTTCACCTTCTCCCTGGCCTCTAGTTACAATGGTCTTTTCCAGTTCCCCTCCAATCTCCTACCACAAGGCACTTACACAGGGTCTGTTTCTGCTACATAGAACATTCATCCTCACCATCTTTCCCCTAGATCCCTGCTCTTCATCTTTCAGCTCTCAGTTTGAATGTCAATTCCTAAGGGTATATTTCCTGACTTTCCCACCTAATTTATATCTCTTTGTAATTTGTTCTTATTGTTCCCTTTACTTTCTTTCATACAATTTTGCATACTTGTAATTCGATAATTATTTGCCCACTTTTGTTGCTCAGTGAAAATATAACATGACTGTTTCATTCATTTTCTCTTCTTTTAAAAAAATTTTTGTTTAGGGCAGCCCGGGTGGCTCAGTGGCTTAGCGCTGCCTTCAGCCCAGGGCCTGATCCTGGAGACCCAGGATCGAGTCCCATGTCAGGCTCCCTGCATGGAGCCTGCTTCTCCCTCTGCCTGTGTCTCTGCCTCTCTCTCTCTATGTGTGTGTCTCTCATGAATAAATAAATAAAATCTTTAAAAATTTTTTGTTTAAAGATTTTACTTGTTTGATAGAAAGCATGTGAGAGAGAGTGAGAGAGCACAAGAAGAGAGAACAGCAGGCAGAGGGAGAAGCAGGCTCCCCACTGAGCAGAGAGCTGGACCCTGGGATCATGACCTGAGTTGAAGGCACACGCTTAACTGACTGAGCCACCCAGGCACCCCCATTTTCTTTTTTTTCTAGGTAAACTCTATGCCCAACGTGGAGCTCAAACTCATGACGCCGGATCAAGAGTTGCATGCTCTCTCAATTGAGCTGGTCAGGTGCCTCTGTTTTGTTCATTCTCGTATTCACAATGACTAGTCCAGTTCTGGCACATAGCATGTGCTCAGTATATGTTTATAAATAAATGAAATAAATGAAAGCCTTGTATGAATATCACTTCTTCTGGGAAACCTTCTTTGCCTCCCCTAATTCTTTCTATTCTAAATAATCTTTTCTTTCCTCATAATTCTATAGCTCGTTGTTTAATTAGCCTTATAGTACTCATGGCAGTCTACCTTGTTGTACTATGGTTCCCTGAGTCTGTCTCCCTCCCCATAAAATGTGCCTCATGAAGACAGGAGCTATGCTCTTTTTTTTTTTAGATTTTATTTATTTATTTGAGTGAGAGAGAGAAAGCAAAAGTGAGGGGGAGAGGGAGAGGGAGAAGTAGGCTCTCCATTGAGCAGGACCCTGGGATCATGACCAGATCCAAAGGCGGATGCCTAACCGATTGAACCACCTAGGCGACCCAGGAGCTATGCTCTTTATCTCTGTGTCTCCTTTCCTCACACTTAGCCTGATACTATACTCACTTAAGTTCACCAAAGTCAGTTGTGAAGCAAATGAATGAATGAATGTTCCAAGACCTTCAGGGCAAGGAAATGAGGAGACAAGACAAAGAAGGGGTGGTAAAAAATGAAAACAAAAACAAAAAAAACACCCTTATATTTGTGGAATGATTTACAATTAACAACGTGTTATCACCTGTATTTCTCACTTAATCCCCACGTCAACCCCGAGAGGACAAATATTAATACCCCCACTCCAAGCTTCAGGCTAAGTGACCAGAGAAGGACACCTCACCATCAAATGGCACAGTCTTCAGACTCCAAACCTTCAACCCCAGTGGTCTGTCTCCTGTGCCACAAGGCAAGCTTCCTGTGGACATGGCAAAATGGTTGCTTCTCAGTCCTGGTTTGAATATGAGTCTCATAGGAGTTCAGACCCATTGTTGGCTTGGTGGGAGGAAGAAACATCCTTCACTGTTTTCTGTGACAATGACCATTCTTTCCCAGGGGATTCCCATCCCAGCATCTTCTTCCAGTGTGGTCCCAGTAACCAGTCAGCATGAGATGATATCAAGAAGGCAATTTTAGCTCCTTAGTAATTCTGGGGCCTGCAAATTTTCAGACACAAGTTATTCAGGGTTTGGGGTTACCCTGCAAAACCAAGTTCTGCCAGCAGAGGGAGATATGACTATGTGACAGAGTCCCTGGCGGAGCTCCAAGTCTGGGATCCGTCACTGTGAGATTATCTAACTCAAGAGATCCCCAGCTGTGTCCAAGTCTACATTAATAGCAGTTCCTCTTTCCCCAACAGTTTGTTTTCTCCTTTGTCTGCTGTATTTTCTGGTAAATGGGAGTTGAGTTAACTCCCCATCCCCACCAAAATAGAGAAAAATCTGAAAATTAAAAAAAATCTAAATATATATATATATTAAATATATATATATATTATAATATAATATATATATATATTATATATATATTTATATATATATATAAACCCACTGTCCTTAGTAGCTACCCTTTATTGGACACCTCATAGGTGGATTACAGAATGTTTATCTAACTTTCATATTAATTTAGATGGTACCTGGCAGTCCGGGGACTTGAGCTGAATGTCTCCAACTCCAGAGTGGGTGCTCTTTCTATCACTTTGTACCGGGCCCCAAGGCTCTGATTTCAAATGGCCCCCTACCTAGATCAGCTCCACCTTCTTTCAACACCCCCCCACCCCCCCGCAGCATATTAACTCCTGTCTCTCCAGTAAACACTTTCTTGCTTTCTCCAAGTCTGGGGCAGGGCAGAGGGACTGGGGCGAGGGGTGAGGTACTTTCTTTCTTTCCTTACCTTCTGTAGCCATTCCTACTCTGTAATTAGCAGCGGCTGGTTTAATGGTGTAATCCATCCATTGATGAAAATATTCTGTTTCTCCAACTGAATTTCTTCTACTTCTCCATTCTTGAATTTCTTGTTATGAAAATACTTTAAGAACATGTTTTGTTTTATTTTCCTAAGATTTTTATTTTTTATTTTTATTATTTTATTTTATTTATTTAGGGAGGAGAAAGTGTGAGGGTGCAAGTGGTGGGGGAGGGGGGCAGAGGGAGAGGGAGTGAGAGATTCTCAAGTAGATTTCAGTTGAGTGCAGAGCCCAACATGGGGCTCCATCTCACAAACCTGAGATCATGACCTGAGTCAAAATCAAGAGTTGGTCACTTAACTGACTGAAACATCCAGGCACCCCTAAAGATTTTATTTATTTATTTATTATTTATTTATTTATTTTTAAAGATTTTATTTATTCATGAGAGACACAGAGAGAGAGAGGCAGAGACATAGGCAAAGGGAGAAGCAGGCTCTATGCAGGGAGCCCAATGTGGGACTCAATCCCGAGATTCTCTCTCACTGAAATAAATAAATCTTTAAATGCACACCCACACACATACACACACTATCAACTGTTTTTCTGCTTACTCTCGGTGCAATCCATCCACAAATCCTACCTGAGTTCTACCCATCAAATCTACCGATCTTGACTGCAACATACTGTGTGCTACCACCACTGCCACCGTGGTCCATGCCACCTTCATCTCTCGCCTGGACACTGCAGCGGCATTTTAACAGGAATCCCTGCTTCCACTCCCCTACTTCCCCTTCTCTGTAGAACAGCCAAAAATCTTTCTTCTAAACTATAGATCAAATCATACCACTTCCTGCTCTCAACCTCCTGATGGCCTCTCATTGCTCTCAGAATAAACTCCAAAGTCCCTTGCCTGGGCACATGGCCTTCCATGGTGGGTCTCTAGTTACTTCTCCCATTTCATGTATTCATCCTCTCTCCTTGCTGCACTCTGACTCAATAACACTGGCCTCCCTGTTCTGCAGTACTCCCAAGCACATTCCAGTCATAGGGCCTGTGCACTTGCTCTTTCTTCTGCCCGCGGGCTTTCCCTCCCATGGCTGCACAGGGCCTCTCTCCTCCACTTCATTCACTTGTGTTTTCAAATCCATTAGAATGCAAGCAGCATGAAAGAATTTGATTCTCTATTCCAGTGCTTAGAAGTACGCCTGATTCATAAGCCCTCAGGAAACATTTGTTTAATAAATAAATGGTGGGCGCCTACGTGGCTCAGTCAGTTGAGCGTCTGACTCTTGGTTTCAGCTCAGGTCTTGATCTCATGGGTCATGGGATGGAGCCCCTACTTCCGGCTCCGTGCTCAGCAGGGGAGTCTGCTTGAGTCTCTGTCCCTCCCCCCACTGGATAGTGTGCATGCACGAGCTCTCTCTCAAAAAAATAAATAAATCTTTAAAAATTAAATAAGTGAATGTAGTTATTAATAGCCTTTACAATAATCATATTTCAAAAGATTTTATTTATTTATTCATGAGAGACCCAGAGAAAGGCAGAGACACCCTGTACGGGACTTGATCCCAGAACCGCAGGACCACAACCCGAGCCAAAGGCAGACGCTCAACCACCGAGCCACCCAGGCATCCCTACAATAGTCATTTTTTAAAAATTCTTATTTATTTATGATAGGTACACAGTGAGAGAGAGAGAGAGGCAGAGACACAGGCAGAGGGAGAAACAGGCTCCATGCACCGGGAGCCCGATGCGGGATTCGATCCCGGGTCTCCACGATCGCGCCCTGGGCCAAAGGCAGGCGCTAAACCGCTGCACCACCCAGGGATCCCTACAATAGTCATTTTGAATGGCTGCTATCTTTCTTTTTTCTATTTTTTCTTCTATTTTCTTTTGAATGGCTGCTTATCTTAATGTAAACTTGATTTTACTATGAAATATTAGATTGAGCCATCTGAAATTGCCATTTTGGAGGTTAAAAATGGTTGATATTGGCAATTTCACATAGTTCAATCGAATAAAACACATTCAGAAAGTTGTATTACATGAATATACCACTTAAAAATGCCCCCAAAATACCAAAAAAAACCCCAAACCCATCATCCCTTGTGCCAAAAAAATACCAACACCCCTCCCCCCAAAACCACCATCCCTTGTGCCAACCATCCAAGCTAAACAGAGGACGTTGCCAGCATCCCAGTAGTCCCCTGCAGGACCCTCTGCAGCCACATTTCTCTCTCCTTTCTCCGTAAGGTAAGCACTCCTGATTTTATAATGTTCATTTGCTTGCTTTTCTTTTTCTTTTACCATCTAAAGAGTACGGTTTTCTTTTGCCTGTTTTTTAAAGTAAACTCTACACTCACTGTGGATCTTGAACTCACGACCCTGAGATTGAGAATCACATGCTCTACCAACTGAGCCAGCCAGGTGCCCCAGTTTTGCCAGTTTTTGAGGTTTATATAATTCATATAGTGTGCATTCTTTTGTAAGGGGCTTTTTTTCTTGTTTCTTTTATTTGATAGACTCATCTATGTTGTTGTGTCTGTTGTGTATAGTGTTATTACTGCATAATACTTAATTGTATGACTATACCACCTATCATCTACTCATTTTTTTTCATCTACTCATTTTAAAAAAATTTTTATTTATTTATGATAGTCACACACAGAGAGAGAGGCAGAGACACAGGCAGAGGGAGAAGCAGGCTCCATGCACCGGGAGCCCGACGTGGGATTCGATCCCGGGTCTCCAGGATCGCGCTCTGGGCCAAAGGCAGGCGCCAAACCGCTGCGCCACCCAGGGATCCCTCATCTACTCATTTTTAAACAAAATTTACTTATTTATCTTAGAGCCAGAGATCAAGAGAGCACTAGAGGAGGGAGGGGTAGGGGGAGAGAGAATCCTCAAGTAGAGTTCCCACTGAGCATGGAGCCTGACATGGAGCTGATCCCAGGACCCTGAGATCATGACCTGAGCCAAAGTTGAGAGCCAGATGCCTAACCAACTGAGCCACGCTGCTGCCCCCAAATTACCATTTGGGTTATTTCCAATTTGGGGTTATTATAGGTTATGACGCTATGAGCATTCTTATTTATGTCTCCTGTGTGCATTGAACCTGTTTCCCTTGCGTATGTCCCTAGGAGTGGAATTGCTGGGTCATAGAGAATGCAAGTTTCAATTTCAGTAGATGATGTCAAACTGTTTACCAAACTGGATGTAAAAGGTTACACTGATAACAGTGTATGAGAGTTCCGGTTGCTTCAGAAGAACCGAAACTTAATATTGACATTCTTTGTTTTAGATACTTGGTATCCCACTATGCCTTTAATTTGGATTTCTTGGAGATGACAAAGTTAAACATGTTTTCATATGTCTGCTGACATTTCATATCTTCTCCCGTGAATTACCTACCCCTTCATATCTCTTGCTCATTTTTTTTAAGATTTTACTTTTAAGTCATCTCTATGCCCAACATCGAACTCGAACTCACAACCCTGAGATCAAGTTTCATGCTCTTCCAACTGAGCCAGCCAGGCGCCTCTCTTGCTCACTTTTCTGCTGAATTATCTGTCTTGTTCTTATTGCTTTATAGGAGTTTATTTATTTAAAATATTTTATTTATTTATTCATGAGAGACACAAAGAGAGAGGCAGAGACACAGGCAGAGGGAGAAGCAGGCTCCATCCAGGGAGCCCAATGTGGGACTCTATCCTGGGACTCTGGGATCATGCCCTGGGCTGAAGGCAGACTAACCACTGAGCAACCAGGTGTCCTTATGGGAGTTCTTTTATATTCTGGCTTTGAAACTTCTATTGCTTATATGTGTTGCAAGTATCTTCTCTGTGGCTTGACATTTCATTCTTTTCATGGTGTTTTTTATATCTAGGATTCCTTAAATTGGATACAGACATACTTTTCCATCTTTCTCTTTGATTAGCACTTTTCCTGTTTTGCTTTAAAACTCTTTCTATACCCAAGGTCACAAAGAAATTCTTCTATATTCTTTTTTTTTTCATTTTAGAGTTTATTTATTCATGATAGACACACAGAGAGAGAGAGAGACAGAGACACAGGCAGAGGGAGAAGAAGGCTTCTCACAGGGAGCCCCATGCGGAACTCAGTTCCTGGACTTGGGATCACACCCTGAGCTGAAGGCAGATGCTCAACCGCTGAGCCACCCCGGCATCCCTCGTATATTATTTTCTAAAAGTTTTATTGTTTTATTTTTTTGTGCCCTAAAATATTTGACAATTTTATGCAGGATCCACCAAAGTTTGGGTGTTTACTATTTAACAGCATAACTGGGATGCCTGGGTGGCTCAGCGGTTTAGCGCCGCCTTCAGTTTAGGGCGTGATCCTGGAGTCCTGGGATTGGGTCCCACATCCGGCTCCCTGCATGGAGCTTGCTTCTACCTCTGCCTGTGTCTCTGCCTCTCTCTCTCTCTCTCTGTGTGTCTATCATAAATAAATAGTAAATAAATAAATCTTTTTAAAACATTGCTTGTTTAAAAAAAAAATAACAGCATAACTGACCAAGGTCTAAAGATGTGAAATTACCATGTTCGAGAAATTGGGAGGAATCACCCTATAAACTCACTAGATGGTATGGGATAGGAAGAGTGTACATTTTATCATAGAAAACCTGTCTGTACATAGTAGTTGCTTCAAAAAGCCATTCGACAGTGAGAGACTCCTAACTCCGGGAAACAAAGGGTTGCGGCAGGGGAGGTGGGTGGGGGGATGCAGTGACTGGGTGATAGGCACTGAGGAGGGGAATTGACGGGATGAGCACTGGATGTTATGCTATATGTTGTCAAATTGAATATAAATTTAAAAAGTAAGGAAAAAAGCCATTCGATCTTCTCTTGCTTATAAAAATGCTGATCTAAAATAAAATAAAATAAAAAATAAATAAAAATGCTGTTCCAGGGGTAGTCCGGGTGGCTCAGCGGTTTAGCGCAGCCTTCGGCCCAGGGCCTGATTCTGGAGATCTGGGATCGAGTCCCACGATGGGCTCCCTGCATGGAGCCTGCTTCTCCCTCTGCCTGTGTCTCTGCCTCTCTCTCTCTCTCTGTCTGTCTGTCTCTCATGAATAAATAAATAAAATCTTAAAAAAAAATGCTGTTCCAAATTTCAGTGTAAAATAGCAAGCTTCTACTCTTCGGTGTGGCTGATATCTTGTCTTCATCTGCTGGTTCTTCTGCCCCAGCCTGTGTCATGAGGTCTGCAATTGTTTTCTCCGGGTCGTCAGTGAGACTCCTCATGCCATCAGTTCTTTCCCACGATCTAGTCAGACATAGTCCGACATTTATCTTGCATCTGTTGCAGGAGTGTCTACACCACCAGGGTGAGATCCTTCGGGTGCTGGGGTCAGTCTCCACCATCTGTCCCATTCCTAGCTTGGCAGTGAAGTCTCAACCATCACCGAGGCTCTAAAAACATTATTGTTTTAAATAGTGGCTTAACTTTATAATTTATTTTAGGTCATAATTTATTTCAGATCATTCTCCCTGTTGTTGCATGTAGGGTGATCTTTTTGTGTGTGCTTGTGTTTTTTTTTTTTTTTTTTTTTAAGATTTTATTTATTTATTTGACGAAGAGAGCACAAGCAGGGGGAGGGGCAGAGGGAGAGGCAGGTTCCCGGCTGAGCCTGGAGCCTGATGCAGGGCTTGATCCCAGGACCCAGGGATCATGACCTAAGCCGAAGCCAGACACCCAACCCACTGAGCCACCCAGGCATTGTTTTCTTTTTTCAAACACTATTTTAAATGTTGTGGGAACAGCTTCATCCAAGCCCCCTGGGACTCAGGAAGGGGAAACGAGGGTGAGGTGGGCCAGGAGGTGTTGCCCACTAACATTCTAGCCTTGCTCTGCCTCCTGAATTCCAGATGGTTCTCCTGATGATGCCTGTCAGCCAAGCCCACTGTCATCACCGAAGTTGGGAGGTGCCTACAGGGGAAAGTCAGGAGACCAGGGTTGAGGTGAAACTCTGGCCACTGTGACATTTGACCTCGACATTCAGGTATACAACTGAACTTATTGCCTTTCACACCACAAATATGCTTTTTAATCGTGTTTTCATTATTTGCGCTAGTACCAGAGCTATTCAAAACCAATTCAAGCAGGGATCCTGGTGGCCGCAGCAGCGATTTGGCCTGCCTTTGGCCCAGGGCGCGATCCTGGAGACCCGGGATCGAATCCCTGGGCTCCCGGTGCATGGAACCTGCTTCTCCCTCTGCCTATGTCTCTGCCTCTCTCTCTCTCTCTCTCTCTCTCTCTCTCTCTCTATCATAAAAACAAACAAACAAAAAAAAACAAAAAACAATTCAAGCAATTGAGCACCTTTGTGTGACTAGAGATATGCCTAACATTATAGATTGGGTGACCCTGCTTTTGAGGAACTAATAGATTAGCCATTTATTCAAGACAAACCTGAACATCATTCTGGAGTTTTATTTCATCCTCACTGTACCCATCCAAAATTCTCCCAAAAATGCTACACCCCCCACATCATCAGGAACCCTTCATTCTTCCTCTGGAACCTCTCAATTCTGTGCCTTTCTTCAACCACTACCTTGGCAAAATCTTTCTACTTTGTTTCCAGGATTCCCGTGCAGAAGGTAGTGTTATAATAGATTCAGACTCTGTACCTTGGGCATTCAGATAAGGAAAATATGAATTCTGATTGGCAGATCTTAGACTTTACTCATCAACTACTTATTGCTTTTCTTTAGGCATAAAGTAAATATATTAAAGTAGTAGAACATAAATATAATTAATAAAGTAGATAATTCATTATGAGGAAATCTACTAAATAATGCCTATTTATAATCCATGGATTTTCCTTTTATTAGTTAAGTCTATGCTAATCTTCTCAATAGATTGTTATTTGAATATTCACTTCTGGTTCACCTTGGATTCCACCTCAGGTTTAGACTCTCTTGATACTGTTATTTTCCTGAGTTTAGGCTACTTTGACAGAGACATTCTCTAGGCTGCTTTTTCCAGTTGCTCTCATCTTACCTCTGTGTTTCTCTCATGGTGCCTGCCTGCCCACAGGCCCAAATTGCTGCACTTGAAAATGTTCACTCTACTTAGTTTAAATTAAAGGGATTGCTTTATTTTTTTGCTTTTCAAGCTCATTGCATCACAAAAATCTTAGTTAACTGGAAATTTTGAAGACACCTAGTTAAATTTCCCAATCAGTACTGGAAATGCTCTGAGCTCTGAGTTGCTGTCTTTTTGCTCACATGGCAAAAGAGGCAAAAATAGCTGAATGATACAGCTGAGAAACATGTGTACATCACCTAGCTATAAAAGGCATTCAAAATTAGCCTTATGCTTTCTCTGGTGTTCTCTTTCCCACTTTGTTCATTTCCACTGTTTCTCATCTCATATCCCTGTGGACAGTGATATGCTTAGAACATCCCTCCATGCATTTTCACGAAGGGATAGGATTTTCACTCTTTCCCTTTGAAGAGAAGGCATTTGTCTGCTCCCTGAATTCTACCCCTTACATTTTTTCCCTCTTGGAAGAGGAATGGATGATACTGGTGAGAAATATTCAGTAGTCTCTCTGAAGACACTTTCATTGGTTTCTTCTGTCTCTTCTTGCCTTCCCTTTTCTTGGCACCAAAGTACCTAACAGTAGACTCAGTTCAGCCTCAAGGCCTTTCTTGCTAATAAAGACAGGCCAGAGTCTTCTAGTAGCCTTTAGATCCACTCCTCCACAAAGGAATACCAGGATTCTGGGTTTGAGGGTAAAGAAAAAAGGACCAAGCCAAATTTGGGCCATGCTTCAAGGTACATTCTAAAATACAGCTTTACAGGTAGTGAAGTTCCTGTTTTGGCAATGGGGCACTCCTCCCTATTACTCCTTGTTTCACTTAGGTTGGGATTTCAGGGAAGGCTAAATATGTTCCTTCCTCCAGATTCTGAACCAATTAGGCCTGTAGGCAGCTAAGCAAATAGGAGAGAGAGACAGAGAGAAATAGAGAAATCAGTCAATCAAGGTTAAGATCCATACATGCAATATTGCATCAAACACATTAACCATTCCCAGCTGGGAGCCATGGATATGACATATCCTCAGTGGTTTATATTTATTTAATATGCATTTAGCTGGGCCATAACTCTATGATAAACATTGTGCTAAGCATCAGAATTTCAACAATGAATACAGGAATACATTCTTAGTTTCATGGGACCTACATATTTACAATCTAAATGGGAGGATAAAATGAGTAATTTAGAATGAGCTTTATAATCAGCCAGACTTGAAATCAAATTCTGACTGCATAAAGTATTAACTGTGATAAAATACATTTGGTTGGTTATTTTCTTAACTCTTTATTATAATGGGTAGCCCTGCGCATTTTATCATTTCCTATTATGGAGTCAGAATGAATTAGTAGGAAGAAGATTGGATTAGGAGTCAAAAGACTTGAATGCTGGGGCATTTGACTGGCTCAGTCAGTAGAGCGTGAAATTCTCAATCTTGCGGTAATGGGTTCAAGCCACACTTTGGATATAGAGATTACTTAAAAATAGAATCTTTAAAGAAAAAAAAAAAGATTTCAGTGCCAATTCAGGCCCATGAACTACTTGTCTTTTGCCTCTGCAAAAGTCATTAATTTTTCTGAAGCTCTCTTTCCTTGTCTGCATTTTGGAGAAATTCAGAGTGTTTTGGTGAAGATTATAGGAGATCGTGAAATTAAGAACCAAACTTTGGCACATCTTAGCTGTGTAGTGATTGTCAGCTCCAGCCTGTTGCACTGGTTAAGTGTCTCCATTCTTACACAACTAGCCCTAGACTCCTTTGGACTTTTCCAGAGGTGATGATTTGAAGTTTTATATTTTTTGATTTTTTAAATTTTTATGTCTTTATATGAGTTGCCATTAGGGAAGAAAATAGAGCCCTTCTTCCAGAGGGAAATAGATCTTGTGTCATCTTCTACTTATATCCATATGCCTGACAATGTTTTCACATATATAGCTTCTACAGTTGGAAAATAAAAGCTTTCTCTACCTGTTAAGGTACTTTAACTGTAACTTACATTTAAACTAAATATACCAGGTCTTTACAGAATGTGGGAAGTGTAATTTCATAACCAAACTATTTGATATTCTAAATAAAAGAAGATATTTCTAACATGCAAATTGCTGACATTTGCCAATATATTTGCAAAATACCAGTGTAGCCAGAGGGAATTTGTCTATAAATGTTCCACATGATGTTCAAGTAATGAATTCCTTGTATTAAGCCATTCTAAAACATAGTTACTTCCCAGTTATGATCCCAAGGTTTTGCCTGTTTTAACAAATATTTTTTAATCCCCAATGTGGAAAGAGAAATTAATCTATTTCAGTTGGAATTATTCATGATACTCACCCAATTTATAATTCAAAAAGCCTATTGAGAAGCCTATACTTTCAGATATAATAGAACTTTATTTTAAGGTATTTCATAGATTAAGTTATAATAAAGATTTATAGTTGTTCAGATCATCCCTAACACACTTTTAAAATTATAGTTTTTGAGAATATTTTATATTCCAGACCTTGTTGTAGGGTCTGTAACATAATTTAGTTTTTCCTAATCATAGGTGTATAAAATTGCAAACTTTTTCTGCCCTCCTTATCATCTAGTTAGGTATGAACAATAATGGACTCCTAAGGTAAGTCAGTCCTAGAGGTCAGTTTAAGTGTAGAATTTCAATTTACCAAAACTATAGATAGTTTATAATAGTCTCTTCTCTCTAATTAACAGTTGCTCATTGATTTATTCTACGAGTTCTCAGTGCCCACTATGTGCGAGGAAGAGAAAGAAAGCATACACTTGAGACACAGGTAAGCAATATTATTTTGATCTTCAGCGCTTACCGTTCTTTTTTTCTTTCTTAAGATTTTATTTATTTTTTCATGAGAGACAGAGAGAGAGAGAGAGAGAAGCAGAGGGAGTAGCAGGTTCCATGCAGGGAGCCCAATGTGGGACTCGATCCCAGGACACCAGTATCACGCCCTGAGCCAAAGGCAGACGCTTAACCGATGAGCCACTGAGCCATCCCAGCAGCACTTACCATTCTTGCTCAAACCACTGGATGAACAGATATGTTCCAACAATGAATCACATACTGTTAGTAAAAATAAAGAGACTCTACCTCTTGCTGTTTTAAATCACATTTTTGTTAATTTTAGAGGGTTACTTTAAGAAAATTTATTTCTTATACTAAGGGATATGTACAGTTCCACTTGCTTCATCCTTTACTCAACATCTTATTCATCTGTCAGATTCAAGCAAAAGTAAATTTATTCTGAAACTTCACAGTCTCCTGGAATGACCCCCATTTTTATCTGTTTGTACTATCTCTTTTTCAGGTGGTCTTTCTCTCTCTCTCTTTTTTTTTTTTTACCTGTCCACTATGCATTTATCCACTTACCACCTATTTGTACATAAATACTTACAATATATAAGTAGATTTATTTAGATGTCTCTGACTTAAAATAGTTCAGCTATGATTTTTTGATTTTGTGGTAGTGTGAAAGTAAATACATTTTGTAGAACCTGTACAAATTTGAAATTTGAAATTTGAATTTTTACCTTTTCCCAGGCTAGTGATAAACAATAGGATCCTCTCTTGTGATGCTGGACAGTGGCAGTGAGCAGCAGATTAGTCAGCCCCAGGGTCACAAGGATGAACAATGGATGTACTTAAAACTGTTTTATACCCCCCAAAACATTGTTTTCATTTTCACTACAGCATTCAATAAATTACATGAGATACTCAAGATTTTACTATAAAATAGGCTTTATGTTAGATAATGTTGCCCAACCATAGGCTAATATAAGCATTTTGAGCATGTTTAGGGCAGTATAGCCTGAGCTGTAATGTGTGGTAGGTTAGGTGTACTAAATGCATTTTCAGCTTAGGGCATTTCCAACTTAGGATGGGTTTATTGGGATATAACCCTGGTGTAAGTCAAGGGAGATCTGTATTTTTATGTTTGCATAAGCAAGATCTGAAATGATATGAGCAATATTAGTAATTTTTTAAGTAGAGGGATTATTTTACTTTTTTGTATTTTTTACTTTCTTGTATTTTACTTTTTGGAATTTTGTGATTATGATTTTTTCCTTATTTTTGCAAAAAAATAAGTTTTTAAAACACTACATTAAAATAAAGTTATATTTAAAAATGTACTGATTCCATACTTCATAAACACTTCAAATGTTAAAAAATCAACTTAAAATAATTATGAAAACTTTTTTGAATTAATGAAATACATATAATGTGCATTACAGATATAAGAAAACATTTCCCAAGATCTGAATGGATTATAAACTACAATTACATATAGGTAGCCTGTGTAAAGTTAGGTAAGTACATAGAAAAGGTAGAGTATAACTCACTCCAAATAATACTATGGTTTTAAAATTTCTGGGTTGAGATACTATATGTTATAATGAGCAAGTATGTACCTAGTAGATCAAAATGAAGTTTTAATAAGTTATCTACTAGGCTAGTACTCTATTAATGAGCAAGGCTTTTGCTTAGGAGATAAATCCTAAATAATTTCAGACATCATTTTCCCCACTCAGATAACACTGATTTGTATAAATATCAAAGTAGTTATTATCAAGTAGAAAGGAATGTCTGCATATTTGTTCTTAACAATCCCTACCATTTATTGAGCATATACATTAGGCACAGTGGTTGACATATCATAAGAACTTTTTCATGTAATCTGTTCAGCAACTGTCCCCATTTTAACTGGAAGAAACAAGTTTTAAGAGTTATAATCAATTGATTCAAGTTTATACAAACTTGAAAATTAAACAAGAGCAGTCCTGAAGCCGGTGTTTGCCCTCGCTCTAATCTATTCCTATTTCCAAAAAAAAAAAAAAAATGATACTCTCCTAAGACTGTGTGTTGCCTAAACTTTATGTGTCAACATGGCTAAGCTGTGGGGCCTAGTGGTTTAGTCAAATGAGAGTCTAAATATGTCAAGATGTTTTATAGATGTGATCAGTTGTCTTTAAGTAAATCAGTTGTCTTTAAGTAAACAGATTACCCTTTAGAATGTGAGTGGGCTTCATTCAGTCAGAGACCATGGGAACAAAAACTGAGGTTTTCAGAGAAGGAATTCTGCTTTAAGATTGTAATAAAAATCCTCACTATCCAGCCTGCCAGCCAGCCCTACGAGCTTCAAACTCAACACTATATAGTATCAACCTCTGTATGAGTTTCTAGCCCTGCTGGCCTGCCCTATGAATTTTAGACTTGTTATCTCCACCATGTATGTTATCTCCACCCTGTTAGAGTATACACAGTATCTTTTTATTAAGCTTAGTTTAGCTTAACTTCCTCGAGGTATCATTTTATTAATTGGTCAAAAATAACTAATATGGGGACGTCTGGGTGGTTTAGTGGTTGAGCATCCACCTTCGGCTCAGATTGTGATCCCAGGGTCCTGGGATGGAGTTCCACATCGGGCTTCCCGTGGGGAGCCTGCTTCTCTCTCTGCTGTCTCTCTGCCTCTCTCCCTGTGTGTCTCTCATGAATAAATAAATAAATAAATAATCTTTTAAAAAATAACTAATATATTTTCTTTGTGGTTGGCATATTTGTACTAAGTGCTAGGTCTTTTTTTTTTTTTTGTCAAAAGTAGGTATAGTTAACTCTAATGAATGGTTATAAGTGGGAAAGAAGTATAGGAAACATTACTGTCCCTCATTCAAAATATAAATATTTTGCTTATTTTGGGTGTATACCTGAAGCTAGCTTCTGAACAGTTTTTCACATCTATTTTGTTGCTAATTTAATTGTGTTATATATTATTTAAGTTGGAAATTTTTGTGTGCTGGGACCAATAGAAATATTTCTTACCACCCCCATACCTATAGGACACTATACCACCACACTTTGAGCTATACAGTTGCAGAATAAGCTAATCCATTTATAATCTAGTTCAGCATTTTGCAAACTTTACTATTTGAATACTATGTTACTTTTTT
>JAEUCK010005218.1:0-25971 GCA_017311455.1 Otocyon megalotis megalotis
TTAGGGTTAGGGCTACGGAACAGGTTACGGTTAGTTTTAGGGTTACGGTACAGGTTCGGTTTAGGGTTAGGGTTAGGGTTAAGGTTACGGTACGGGGTAGCGTTAGGGTTAGACTTAGGGTTACGGTTACAGTACAGGTTAGTGTTAGGGTTAGGTTTAGTGTTGTTAGGGTTAGGGTTAGGGGTTAGGGTTAGGGTTAGGTTTAGGTTTAGGTTTACCATACATGTTAGGGTTATGGTTATGGTTATGGTTATGGTTATGGTTAGAGTTAGGTTTAGGGTTAAGGTTAGGGTTACGTTAGAGTTTATGGTTACGTTAGGGTTAGGGTTACGGAACAGGTTAGGATTAGGGTTAGGGGTAGGGGTAGGGTTACGGAACAACTTAGGGTTACGGTAAGGTTTAGGGTTAGGGTTACGTTTTAGGTTAGCATTAGGGTTAGGGTTAGTGTTATCTTTAGGGTTACGGTATCGGTTAGGGTTAGGGTTACGCTACAGGGTAGGGTTAGGTTTAGTGTTATGGTTACAATACAATTTAGGGTTAAGTTTAAGGTTAGGGTTAGGTTTACAGTACAGGTTAGGTTTAGGGTTAGTGGTACGGTTATGGTACAGGTTAGGGTTAGCGTTAGTGTTACGGTACAGGTTAGGGTTAGGGTTAGTGTTAGAGTTAGGGTTAGGTTTGCCTTAGAGTTTAGGGTTAGGGTTAGGGTTAGGGTTCAGGTCAGATTTAGAGTTAGGGTTAAGGTTAGGGTTACGATTACGGTACAAGTTAGGGATAGGGTTAAATTTAGAGTTACGGTACAAGTAGTGTTAGGGTTATGGTTCGGTTTAGGGATAAGGTACAATTTAGGGTTAGGGTTATTGTTAGGGTTAGGGTTACGGTAAAGGTTAGTGTTAGGGTTAGGGTTAGGGTTACTATAGAGGTTACGGTTAGGGTTACGGCTAGTGTTATGGTAAAGGTTAGGTTAACTTTTAGGGTGAGTGTTACGGTACAGGTTATGATCAGGGATAGGGTTAGGGTTTAGGTACAGGTTAGCGTAATGGTTAGGTTTACGGTTAGGGTTAGGGTTACGGTTCAATATAGGTTTAGGGTTAGTGTTTGTGTTACGGTACAGGTAAGGGTTACGGTTAGGGATGGGATTATGGTGAGGTCTTCGGTACAGTTGTGGGTTAGGGTTACGGGTAGGGTTAGGGTTAGGTTTAGGGTTACGGTTCAGCGTAGGGTTAGGTTTAGGGCTAGGGTTACGGTACAAGTTAGGGTTAGGGTTATGGTACAGGTTAGTTTTAAGTTTAGGTTTAGGGTTAGGGTTAGGGTTATGTTTAGGGGTAGAGTTACAGTACAGGTTAGCGTCAGGCTTAGTGTTAGGGTTAGGGTTAGGTTTAGCGTTGCGGTACAGGTTAGGGTTAGGGTTAGGGGTACAGTTACGGTAGAGTTTAGCATTAGGGTTAGGGTTAGGGTTAGGGTTGCAGTCAAGGTTAGGGTTAGGGTTAGGTCTAGGGTTATGGTACAGGTTAGGGTTAAGCTTAGTTTTAGGGTTAGGTTTAGGGTTACGGCACAGGTTAGGGTTAGGGTTAGGGTTAAGGTTATGGTTCAGGTTAGGGTTAGGTTAGGGGTAGGGTTAGGGTTACGGTACACGTTTGGGTTAGAATTTGGTTTAGGGTTATAATACAAGTTATGGTTAGGTTTAGGATTAGGGTTAGGGTTAGGGTTAGGGTTACGTTAGAGGTTATGGTTACGTTAGGTTTAGGGTTAGGTTTACGGTACAGGTAGGGTGAAGGTTAGGGTTACGGTACAGGTTAGGTTTAGTGGTAGGGTTAGGGTAAGGGTTACGGAAAAAGTTAAGGTTACGGTAAGGTTTAGAGTTAGGGTTACGTTATAGGTGAGCGTTAAGGTTATGGTTAGGGTTAGGGTTAGTTTTAAGGTTACGGTACAGGTTACGGTTAGTGTTAGGGGTAGGGTTAAAGTACAGGTTAGGGTAAGTTTTAGGGTTTTGGTTACGGTACAAGTTATGGTTAGTGTTAGGGGTTGGTTTTCCGTATAGGTTAGGGTATAGGTTAGTTTTAGGGTTAGGGTTAGGGTTACGGTACAGCTTAGGTTTAGGGTTAGGGTTAGTGTTACGGTACAGGTAAGGGTTACGGTTAGGGTTAGGCTTACGGTTAGGGTTGCAGTACAGTTGTAGGTTAGGATTACGTGTAGGGTTAGGGTTAGTGTTACGGTTCAGGATAGGGTTAGGTTTAGGGTTAGGGTTCTGGCAAAAGTTAGGGTTAGGTTTAAGGTTAGTGTTAAGTTTAGGGTTATGGTTATGGTTAGGGTTAATGTTATGGTTATGGTGAGTGGTAGGGTTACCGTAGAGGTTAGTGTGAGGGTTAGGGTTAGGTTTAGGGTTGTGGTACAGGTTAGGGTTAGGGTTAGGTTTACCGTACAGTTTGGGGTTAGGGTTAGGGTTAAGGTTAGGTTTAGGGTTGTGTTACAGTTTAGGGTTAGGGATAGGGTTACGGTTATGGTACAGGTTAGCATTAGGTTTAGGGTTAAGGTTAGGGTTATAGTAATTTTAGGGTTAGGGTTAGGTTTAGGATTAGGGTTACGGTACAGGTTAGGGTTAAGCTTAGGTTTAGGGATAGGGTTAGGATTACGGGACAAGTTATGGTTACGGTTAGGTTTAGGGTTAGGGTTAGTGTATAGGTTAGGATTTGGGTTAGGGTTAGGGTTAGGTTTAGGTTTATGGTACAGGTTAGGTTTAGGGTTATGGTTAGGGTTACGGTACAGGTTAGGGTTTAGGTTTAGGGGTAGGGTTAGGGTTACGGTACAGGTTAGGCGTAGGGGTAGGGTTAGGGTTACGGAACAAGTTAAGGTTACGGTAAGGTTTAGTGTTAGGGTTACGTTATAGGTTAGCGTTTAGGTTATGGTTAGGGTTAGGGTTAGCTTTAAGGTTATGGTACAGGTTACGGTTAGGGTTAGGGTTTGCGTTAGGTTTACGGTAGAGGATATTGTTAGGATTAGGGTTGCGGTTACGGCACACTGTAGGGTTAGGTTTAGGGTGAGTGTTATGGTTATGACACAAGATAGGGTTAGGGTTAGGGTTAGGGTTAGGGCTACAGTACAGTTTAAGTTTAGGGTTAGTGGTAGGGTTAAGGTACAGGATAGCATTAGAGATAGGGTTAGGGATACGGTACAAGTTACGGTTACGGTTAGGTATAGGGTTAGGGTTACGTTACAGGTTAGCGTTAGGGTTAGGGTTAGGTTTAGGGTTACGGTACAATTTAGGGTTAGGATTAGTGTTGGGGTTAGGGTTACGGTACAGGTTAGTGTTAGGGTTAGCGTTAGGTTAGGGTTACGGTTAGGTTTGGGGTTACGGTACAGGTTAGGGTTAGGGTTAGGGTTTCGGTACAGGTAAGGGTGACGGTTCAGGTACGGTTACGGTTAGGGTTACGGTTAGGGTTGCGGTAGAGTTGTGGTTTAGGGTTACGAGTAGGGTTGGGGTTAGGGTAAGGGTTACGGTTGAGGGTAAGGTTAGGTTTAGGGTTATGTTTACGGTACGGGTTAAGGTTAGGGTTAGGGTTAGGGTTAGGGCTACCGTACAGAGTAGTGACAGGTTTAGGGTTAGGGTTAAGGTTAGGTTAGGGTAAGGGTTAGGGTTACGTTAGAGGTTATGGTTACGTTAGGGTTAGGGTTAGGGTTTCGGAACAGTTAGGGTTAGGTTTAGGGTTACGTTACAGGTTCGGTTTAGGGTTAGGTTTAGGGTTATGGTACAGGGTAGGGTTAGGTTTAGGGTTAGGGTTAGTGTTAGGGTTGGTGTTATGGTACAGTTTAGGGTTAGGGTTTGGGTTAGGGTTACGGTTAGGGTTAGGGTTATGTTTAGGGGTACAGTTACCGTTCAGGTTAGTGTCAGGGTTAGTGTTAGGGTTAGGATTAGGTTTAGGGTTGCGGTACAGGTTAGGGTTAGGGTTATGGGTTCGGTTACGGTAGAGGTTAGCATTAGGTTTAGGGTTAGGGTTAGGGTTATAGTAAAGGTTAGGGTTAGGGTTAGGTTTATGGTTACGGTACAGGTTAGGGTTAAGATTAGGTTTAGGGTTAGGTTTAGGGTTTCGGTACAAGTAATGGTTACGGTTAGGTTTAGGTTAGTGTTAGTGTATAGGTTAGCATTAGGGTTAGGGTTAGGGTTAGGTTTAGGTTTATGGTACAGGTTAGGGTTAGTTTTAGGGTTAGGGTTAGGTTTAGGGGTTCGGTACAGTTTAGGGTTTGGTTAGGGTTATGGTTACGGTACAGGTTAGGTTTAGGTTTAGGGGTAGGGTTAGGGTTACGGTACAGGTTAGGGTTAGGGTTAGGTTTAGGGTTACAATACAGGTTATGGTTATGGTTATGTTTATGATTAGGGTTAGGGTTAGGGTTATGTTAGAGGTTATGGTTATGTTAGGGTTAGGGTTAGTGTTACGGTACAGGTTAGGGTAAGGTTAGGGTTACGGTACAGGTTAGGGTTAGGGTTAGGGTTAGGGTTTCGGTACAGGTAAGGGTGATGGTTAGAGTCGGGTTACGATTAGGGTTACGGTTAGGGTTGCTGTACAGTTGTGGTTTATGGTTACGTGTAGGGTTGGGGTTAGGGTAAGGGTTTCGGTTCAGGGTAAGGTTATGTTTAGCTTATGGTTATGGTACGGGTTAAGGTTAGGGTTAGGTTTAGGTTTAGGGCTACCGTACAGAGTAGTGACAGGTTTAGGGTTAGGGTTAAGGTTAGGTTAGGTTTAGGGTTAGGGTTGCATTAGAGGTTATGGTTACGTTAGGGTTAGGGTTAGGGCTACGGAACAGGTTACGGTTAGTTTTAGGGTTACGGTACAGGTTCGGTTTAGGGTTAGGGTTAGGGTTAGGGTTACGGTACGGGGTAGGGTTAGGGTTAGACTTAGGGTTACGGTTACAGTACAGGTTAGTGTTAGGGTTAGGTTTAGTGTTGTTAGGGTTAGGGTTAGGGGTTAGGGTTAGGGTTAGGTTTAGGTTTAGGTTTACCATACATGTTAGGGTTATGGTTATGGTTATGGTTATGGTTATGGTTATGGTTAGAGTTAGGTTTAGGGTTAAGGTTAGGGTTACGTTAGAGTTTATGGTTACGTTAGGGTTAGGGTTACGGAACAGGTTAGGATTAGGGTTAGGGGTAGGGTTAGGGTTACGGAACAACTTAGGGTTACGGTAAGGTTTAGGGTTAGGGTTACATTTTAGGTTAGCATTAGGGTTAGGGTTAGGGTTAGCTTTAGGGTTACGGTATCGGTTAGGGTTAGGGTTACGCTACAGGGTAGGGTTAGGTTTAGTGTTATGGTTACAATACAATTTAGGGTTAAGTTTAAGGTTAGGGTTAGGGTTACAGTACAGGTTAGGTTTAGGGTTAGTGGTACGGTTATGGTAACAGGTTAGGGTTAGCGTTAGTGTTACGGTACAGGTTAGGGTTAGGGTTAGTGTTAGAGTTAGGGTTAGGTTTGCCATAGAGTTTAGGGTTAGGGTTAGGGTTAGGGTTCAGGTCAGATTTAGAGTTAGGGTTAAGGTTAGGGTTACGATTACGGTACAAGTTAGGGATAGGGTTAAATTTAGAGTTACGGTACAGTGTAGTGTTAGGGTTATGGTTCGGTTTAGGGATAAGGTACAATTTAGGGTTAGGGTTATTGTTAGGGTTAGGGTTACGGTAAAGGTTAGTGTTAGGGTTAGGGTTAGGGTTACTATAGAGGTTACGGTTAGGGTTACGGCTAGTGTTATGGTAAAGGTTAGGTTAACTTTTAGGGTGAGTGTTACGGTACAGGTTATGATCAGGGATAGGGTTAGGGTTTAGGTACAGGTTAGCGTAATGGTTAGGTTTACGGTTAGGGTTAGGGTTACGGTTCAATATAGGTTTAGGGTTAGTGTTTGTGTTACGGTACAGGTAAGGGTTACGGTTAGGGATGGGATTACGGTGAGGTCTTCGGTACAGTTGTGGGTTAGGGTTACGGGTAGGGTTAGGGTTAGGTTTAGGGTTACGGTTCAGCGTAGGGTTAGGTTTAGGGCTAGGGTTACGGTACAAGTTAGGGTTAGGGTTATGGTACAGGTTAGTTTGAAGTTTAGGGTTAGGGTTAGGGTTAGGGTTATGTTTAGGGGTAGAGTTACAGTACAGGTTAGCGTCAGGCTTAGTGTTAGGGTTAGGGTTAGGTTTAGCGTTGCGGTACAGGTTAGGGTTAGGGTTAGGGGTACGGTTACGGTAGAGTTTAGCATTAGGGTTAGGGTTAGGGTTAGGGTTACACTCAAGGTTAGGGTTAGGGTTAGGTCTAGGGTTATGGTACAGGTTAGGGTTAAGCTTAGTTTTAGGGTTAGGTTTAGGCTTACGGCACAGGTTAGGGTTAGGGTTAGGGTTAAGGTTATGGTACAGGTTAGGGTTAGGTTAGGGGTAGGGTTAGGGTTACGGTACACGTTTGGGTTAGAATTAGGTTTAGGGTTATAATACAAGTTATGGTTAGGTTTAGGATTAGGTTTAGGGTTAGGGTAGGGTTACCTTAGAGGTTATGGTTACGTTAGGGTTAGGGTTAGGTTTACGGTACAGGTAGGGTTAAGGTTAGGGTTACGGTACAGGTTAGGGTTAGGGGTAGGGTTAGGGTTAGGGTTACGGAAAAAGTTAAGGTTACGGTAAGGTTTAGAGTTAGGGTTACGTTATAGGTTAGTGTTAAGGTTATGGTTAGGGTTAGGGTTAGTTTTATGGTTACGGTACAGGTTAGGGTTAAGATTAGGTTTAGGGTTAGGTTTAGGGTTTCGGTACAAGTAATGGTTATGGTTAGGTTTAGGTTAGTGTTAGTGTATAGGTTAGCATTAGGGTTAGGGTTAGGGTTAGGTTTAGGTTTATGGTACAGGTTAGGGTTAGTTTTAGGGTTAGGGTTAGGTTTAGGGGTTCGGTACAGTTTAGGGTTTGGTTAGGGTTATGGTTACGGTACAGGTTAGGTTTAGGTTTAGGGGTAGGGTTAGGGTTACGGTACAGGTTAGGGTTAGGGTTAGGTTTAGGGTTACAATACAGGTTATGGTTATGGTTATGTTTATGATTAGGGTTAGGGTTAGGGTTATGTTAGAGGTTATGGTTATGTTAGGGTTAGGGTTAGTGTTACGGTACAGGTTAGGGTAAGGTTAGGGTTACGGTACAGGTTAGGGTTAGGGTTAGGGTTAGGGTTTCGGTACAGGTAAGGGTGATGGTTAGAGTCGGGTTACGATTAGGGTTACGGTTAGGGTTGCTGTACAGTTGTGGTTTATGGTTACGTGTAGGGTTGGGGTTAGGGTAAGGGTTTCGGTTCAGGGTAAGGTTATGTTTAGCTTATGGTTATGGTACGGGTTAAGGTTAGGGTTAGGTTTATGTTTAGGGCTACCGTACAGAGTAGTGACAGGTTTAGGGTTAGGGTTAAGGTTAGGTTAGGTTTAGGGTTAGGGTTGCATTAGAGGTTATGGTTACGTTAGGGTTAGGGTTAGGGCTACGGAACAGGTTACGGTTAGTTTTAGGGTTACGGTACAGGTTCGGTTTAGGGTTAGGGTTACGGTACGGGGTAGGGTTAGGGTTAGACTTAGGGTTACGGTTACAGTACAGGTTAGTGTTAGGGTTAGGTTTAGTGTTGTTAGGGTTAGGGTTAGGGGTTAGGGTTAGGGTTAGGTTTAGGTTTAGGTTTACCATACATGTTAGGGTTATGGTTATGGTTATGGTTATGGTTATGGTTATGGTTAGAGTTAGGTTTAGGGTTAAGGTTAGGGTTACGTTAGAGTTTATGGTTACGTTAGGGTTAGGGTTACGGAACAGGTTAGGATTAGGGTTAGGGGTAGGGTTAGGGTTACGGAACAACTTAGGGTTACGGTAAGGTTTAGGGTTAGGGTTACGTTTTAGGTTAGCATTAGGGTTAGGGTTAGTGTTAGCTTTAGGGTTACGGTATCGGTTAGGGTTAGGGTTACGCTACAGGGTAGGGTTAGGTTTAGTGTTATGGTTACAATACAATTTAGGGTTAAGTTTAAGGTTAGGGTTAGGGTTACAGTACAGGTTAGGTTTAGGGTTAGTGGTACGGTTATGGTACAGGTTAGGGTTAGCGTTAGTGTTACGGTACAGGTTAGGGTTAGGGTTAGTGTTAGAGTTAGGGTTAGGTTTGCCATAGAGTTTAGGGTTAGGGTTAGGGTTAGGGTTCAGGTCAGATTTAGAGTTAGGGTTAAGGTTAGGGTTACGATTACGGTACAAGTTAGGGATAGGGTTAAATTTAGAGTTACGGTACAAGTAGTGTTAGGGTTATGGTTCGGTTTAGGGATAAGGTACAATTTAGGGTTAGGGTTATTGTTAGGGTTAGGGTTACGGTAAAGGTTAGTGTTAGGGTTAGGGTTAGGGTTACTATAGAGGTTACGGTTAGGGTTACGGCTAGTGTTATGGTAAAGGTTAGGTTAACTTTTAGGGTGAGTGTTACGGTACAGGTTATGATCAGGGATAGGGTTAGGGTTTAGGTACAGGTTAGCGTAATGGTTAGGTTTACGGTTAGTGTTAGGGTTACGGTTCAATATATGTTTAGGGTTAGGGTTTGTGTTATGGTACAGGTAAGGGTTATGGTTAGGGATGGGATTACGGTGAGGTCTTCGGTACAGTTGTGGGTTAGGGTTACGGGTAGGGTTAGGGTTAGGTTTAGGGTTACGGTTCAGCGTAGGGTTAGGTTTAGGGCTAGGGTTATGGTACAAGTTAGGGTTAGGGTTAGGGTTAGTGTTAGGGTTAGGGTTATGGTACAGGTTAGTTTTAAGTTTAGGGTTAGGGTTAGGGTTAGGGTTATGTTTAGGGGTAGAGTTACAGTACAGGTTAGTGTCAGGCTTAGTTTTAGGGTTAGGGTTAGGTTTAGCGTTGCGGTACAGGTTAGGGTTAGGGTTAGGGGGACGGTTACGGTAGAGTTTAGCATTAGGGTTAGGGTTAGGGTTAGGGTTACAGTCAAGGTTAGGGTTAGGGTTAGGTCTAGGGTTATGGTACAGGTTAGGGTTTAGGTTTAGGGGTAGGGTTAGGGTTACGGTACAGGTTAGGCGTAGGGGTAGGGCTAGGGTTAGGGTTACGGAACAAGTTAAGGTTACGGTAAGGTTTAGTGTTAGGGTTACGTTATAGGTTAGCGTTTAGGTTATGGTTAGGGTTAGGGTTAGCTTTAAGGTTACGGTACAGGTTAGGGTTAGGGTTAGGGTTAGGGTTTGCGTTAGGTTTACGGTAGAGGATATTGTTAGGATTAGGGTTGCGGTTACGGCACACTGTAGGGTTAGGTTTAGGGTGAGTGTTATGGTTACGACACAAGATAGGGTTAGGGTTAGGGTTAGGGTTAGGGCTACAGTACAGTTTAAGTTTAGGGTTAGTGGTAGGGTTAAGGTACAGGATAGCATTAGAGATAGGGTTAGGGATACGGTACAAGTTACGGTTACGGTTAGGTATAGGGTTAGGGTTACGTTACAGGTTAGCGTTAGGGTTAGGGTTAGGTTTAGGGTTACGGTACAATTTAGGGTTAGGATTAGTGTTAGGGTTAGGGTTACGGTACAGGTTAGTGTTAGGGTTAGCGTTAGGGTTAGGGTTACGGTTAGGTTTAGGGTTACGGTACAGGTTAGGGTTAGGGTTAGGGTTTCGGTACAGGTAAGGGTGACGGTTCAGGTACGGTTACGGTTAGGGTTACGGTTAGGGTTGCGGTAGAGTTGTGGTTTAGGGTTACGAGTAGGGTTGGGTTTAGGGTAAGGGTTACGGTTGAGGGTAAGGTTAGGTTTAGGGTTATGTTTACGGTACGGGTTAAGGTTAGGGTTAGGGTTAGGGTTAGGGCTACCGTACAGAGTAGTGACAGGTTTAGGGTTAGGGTTAAGGTTAGGTTAGGGTTAGGGTTAGGGTTACGTTAGAGGTTATGGTTACGTTAGGGTTAGGGTTAGGGTTTCGGAACAGTTAGGGTTAGGTTTAGTGTTACGTTACAGGTTCGGTTTAGGGTTAGGTTTAGGGTTATGGTACAGGGTTGGGTTAGGTTTAGGGTTAGGGTTAGTGTTAGGGTTGGTGTTATGGTACAGTTTAGGGTTAGGGTTTGGGTTAGGGTTACGGTTAGGGTTAGGGTTATGTTTAGGGGTACAGTTACCGTTCAGGTTAGTGTCAGGGTTAGTGTTAGGGTTAGGATTAGGTTTAGGGTTGCGGTACAGGTTAGGGTTAGGGTTATGGGTTCGGTTACGGTAGAGGTTAGCATTAGGTTTAGGGTTAGGGTTAGGGTTATAGTAAAGGTTAGGGTTAGGGTTAGGTTTATGGTTACGGTACAGGTTAGGGTTAAGATTAGGTTTAGGGTTAGGTTTAGGGTTTCGGTACAAGTAATGGTTACGGTTAGGTTTAGGTTAGTGTTAGTGTATAGGTTAGCATTAGGGTTAGGGTTAGGGTTAGGTTTAGGTTTATGGTACAGGTTAGGGTTAGTTTTAGGGTTAGGGTTAGGTTTAGGGGTTCGGTACAGTTTAGGGTTTGGTTAGGGTTATGGTTACGGTACAGGTTAGGTTTAGGTTTAGGGGTAGGGTTAGGGTTACGGTACAGGTTAGGGTTAGGGTTAGGTTTAGGGTTACAATACAGGTTATGGTTATGGTTATGTTTATGATTAGGGTTAGGGTTAGGGTTATGTTAGAGGTTATGGTTATGTTAGGGTTAGGGTTAGTGTCACGGTACAGGTTAGGGTAAGGTTAGGGTTACGGTACAGGTTAGGGTTAGGGTTAGGGTTAGGGTTTCGGTACAGGTAAGGGTGATGGTTAGAGTCGGGTTACGATTAGGGTTACGGTTAGGGT
Organism: Otocyon megalotis megalotis; assembly: GCA_017311455.1. Classification (NCBI taxonomy): domain Eukaryota; kingdom Metazoa; phylum Chordata; class Mammalia; order Carnivora; family Canidae; genus Otocyon; species Otocyon megalotis. The sequence continues at coordinate 10,768 of JAEUCK010005218.1, forward strand.
TGCTGTACAGTTGTGGTTTATGGTTACGTGTAGGGTTGGGGTTAGGGTAAGGGTTTCGGTTCAGGGTAAGGTTATGTTTAGCTTATGGTTATGGTACGGGTTAAGGTTAGGGTTAGGTTTAGGTTTAGGGCTACCGTACAGAGTAGTGACAGGTTTAGGGTTAGGGTTAAGGTTAGGTTAGGTTTAGGGTTAGGGTTGCATTAGAGGTTATGGTTACGTTAGGGTTAGGGTTAGGGCTACGGAACAGGTTACGGTTAGTTTTAGGGTTACGGTACAGGTTCGGTTTAGGGTTAGGGTTAGGGTTAGGGTTACGGTACGGGGTAGGGTTAGGGTTAGACTTAGGGTTACGGTTACAGTACAGGTTAGTGTTAGGGTTAGGTTTAGTGTTGTTAGGGTTAGGGTTAGGGGTTAGGGTTAGGGTTAGGTTTAGGTTTAGGTTTACCATACATGTTAGGGTTATGGTTATGGTTATGGTTATGGTTATGGTTATGGTTAGAGTTAGGTTTAGGGTTAAGGTTAGGGTTACGTTAGAGTTTATGGTTACGTTAGGGTTAGGGTTACGGAACAGGTTAGGATTAGGGTTAGGGGTAGGGTTAGGGTTACGGAACAACTTAGGGTTACGGTAAGGTTTAGGGTTAGGGTTACGTTTTAGGTTAGCATTAGGGTTAGGGTTAGTGTTAGCTTTAGGGTTACGGTATCGGTTAGGGTTAGGGTTACGCTACAGGGTAGGGTTAGGTTTAGTGTTATGGTTACAATACAATTTAGGGTTAAGTTTAAGGTTAGGGTTAGGGTTACAGTACAGGTTAGGTTTAGGGTTAGTGGTACGGTTATGGTACAGGTTAGGGTTAGCGTTAGTGTTACGGTACAGGTTAGGGTTAGGGTTAGTGTTAGAGTTAGGGTTAGGTTTGCCATAGAGTTTAGGGTTAGGGTTAGGGTTAGGGTTCAGGTCAGATTTAGAGTTAGGGTTAAGGTTAGGGTTACGATTACGGTACAAGTTAGGGATAGGGTTAAATTTAGAGTTACGGTACAAGTAGTGTTAGGGTTATGGTTCGGTTTAGGGATAAGGTACAATTTAGGGTTAGGGTTATTGTTAGGGTTAGGGTTACGGTAAAGGTTAGTGTTAGGGTTAGGGTTAGGGTTACTATAGAGGTTACGGTTAGGGTTACGGCTAGTGTTATGGTAAAGGTTAGGTTAACTTTTAGGGTGAGTGTTACGGTACAGGTTATGATCAGGGATAGGGTTAGGGTTTAGGTACAGGTTAGCGTAATGGTTAGGTTTACGGTTAGGGTTAGGGTTACGGTTCAATATATGTTTAGGGTTAGGGTTTGTGTTATGGTACAGGTAAGGGTTATGGTTAGGGATGGGATTACGGTGAGGTCTTCGGTACAGTTGTGGGTTAGGGTTACGGGTAGGGTTAGGGTTAGGTTTAGGGTTACGGTTCAGCGTAGGGTTAGGTTTAGGGCTAGGGTTATGGTACAAGTTAGGGTTAGGGTTAGTGTTAGGGTTAGGGTTATGGTACAGGTTAGTTTTAAGTTTAGGGTTAGGGTTAGGGTTAGGGTTATGTTTAGGGGTAGAGTTACAGTACAGGTTAGTGTCAGGCTTAGTTTTAGGGTTAGGGTTAGGTTTAGCGTTGCGGTACAGGTTAGGGTTAGGGTTAGGGGGACGGTTACGGTAGAGTTTAGCATTAGGGTTAGGGTTAGGGTTAGGGTTACAGTCAAGGTTAGGGTTAGGGTTAGGTCTAGGGTTATGGTACAGGTTAGGGTTTAGGTTTAGGGGTAGGGTTAGGGTTACGGTACAGGTTAGGCGTAGGGGTAGGGCTAGGGTTAGGGTTACGGAACAAGTTAAGGTTACGGTAAGGTTTAGTGTTAGGGTTACGTTATAGGTTAGCGTTTAGGTTATGGTTAGGGTTAGGGTTAGCTTTAAGGTTACGGTACAGGTTAGGGTTAGGGTTAGGGTTTGCGTTAGGTTTACGGTAGAGGATATTGTTAGGATTAGGGTTGCGGTTACGGCACACTGTAGGGTTAGGTTTAGGGTGAGTGTTATGGTTACGACACAAGATAGGGTTAGGGTTAGGGTTAGGGTTAGGGCTACAGTACAGTTTAAGTTTAGGGTTAGTGGTAGGGTTAAGGTACAGGATAGCATTAGAGATAGGGTTAGGGATACGGTACAAGTTACGGTTACGGTTAGGTATAGGGTTAGGGTTACGTTACAGGTTAGCGTTAGGGTTAGGGTTAGGTTTAGGGTTACGGTACAATTTAGGGTTAGGATTAGTGTTGGGTTAGGGTTACGGTACAGGTTAGTGTTAGGGTTAGCGTTAGGGTTAGGGTTACGGTTAGGTTTAGGGTTACGGTACAGGTTAGGGTTAGGGTTAGGGTTTCGGTACAGGTAAGGGTGACGGTTCAGGTACGGTTACGGTTAGGGTTACGGTTAGGGTTGCGGTAGAGTTGTGGTTTAGGGTTACGAGTAGGGTTGGGGTTAGGGTAAGGGTTACGGTTGAGGGTAAGGTTAGGTTTAGGGTTATGTTTACGGTACGGGTTAAGGTTAGGGTTAGGGTTAGGGTTAGGGCTACCGTACAGAGTAGTGACAGGTTTAGGGTTAGGGTTAAGGTTAGGTTAGGGTTAGGGTTAGGGTTACGTTAGAGGTTATGGTTACGTTAGGGTTAGGGTTAGGGTTTCGGAACAGTTAGGGTTAGGTTTAGTGTTACGTTACAGGTTCGGTTTAGGGTTAGGTTTAGGGTTATGGTACAGGGTAGGGTTAGGTTTAGGGTTAGGGTTAGTGTTAGGGTTGGTGTTATGGTACAGTTTAGGGTTAGGGTTTGGGTTAGGGTTACGGTTAGGGTTAGGGTTATGTTTAGGGGTACAGTTACCGTTCAGGTTAGTGTCAGGGTTAGTGTTAGGGTTAGGATTAGGTTTAGGGTTGCGGTACAGGTTAGGGTTAGGGTTATGGGTTCGGTTACGGTAGAGGTTAGCATTAGGTTTAGGGTTAGGGTTAGGGTTATAGTAAAGGTTAGGGTTAGGGTTAGGTTTATGGTTACGGTACAGGTTAGGGTTAAGATTAGGTTTAGGGTTAGGTTTAGGGTTTCGGTACAAGTAATGGTTACGGTTAGGTTTAGGTTAGTGTTAGTGTATAGGTTAGCATTAGGGTTAGGGTTAGGGTTAGGTTTAGGTTTATGGTACAGGTTAGGGTTAGTTTTAGGGTTAGGGTTAGGTTTAGGGGTTCGGTACAGTTTAGGGTTTGGTTAGGGTTATGGTTACGGTACAGGTTAGGTTTAGGTTTAGGGGTAGGGTTAGGGTTACGGTACAGGTTAGGGTTAGGGTTAGGTTTAGGGTTACAATACAGGTTATGGTTATGGTTATGTTTATGATTAGGGTTAGGGTTAGGGTTATGTTAGAGGTTATGGTTATGTTAGGGTTAGGGTTAGTGTTACGGTACAGGTTAGGGTAAGGTTAGGGTTACGGTACAGGTTAGGGTTAGGGTTAGGGTTAGGGTTTCGGTACAGGTAAGGGTGATGTTTAGAGTCGGGTTACGATTAGGGTTACGGTTAGGGTTGCTGTACAGTTGTGGTTTATGGTTACGTGTAGGGTTGGGGTTAGGGTAAGGGTTTCGGTTCAGGGTAAGGTTATGTTTAGCTTATGGTTATGGTACGGGTTAAGGTTAGGGTTAGGTTTAGGTTTAGGGCTACCGTACAGAGTAGTGACAGGTTTAGGGTTAGGGTTAAGGTTAGGTTAGGTTTAGGGTTAGGGTTGCATTAGAGGTTATGGTTACGTTAGGGTTAGGGTTAGGGCTACGGAACAGGTTACGGTTAGTTTTAGGGTTACGGTACAGGTTCGGTTTAGGGTTAGGGTTAGGGTTAGGGTTACGGTACGGGGTAGGGTTAGGGTTAGACTTAGGGTTACGGTTACAGTACAGGTTAGTGTTAGGGTTAGGTTTAGTGTTGTTAGGGTTAGGGTTAGGGGTTAGGGTTAGGGTTAGGTTTAGGTTTAGGTTTACCATACATGTTAGGGTTATGGTTATGGTTATGGTTATGGTTATGGTTATGGTTATGGTTAGGTTAGTTAGGTTTAGGGTTAAGGTTAGGGTTACGTTAGAGTTTATGGTTACGTTAGGGTTAGGGTTACGGAACAGGTTAGGATTAGGGTTAGGGGTAGGGTTAGGGTTACGGAACAACTTAGGGTTACGGTAAGGTTTAGGGTTAGGGTTACGTTTTAGGTTAGCATTAGGGTTAGGGTTAGTGTTAGCTTTAGGGTTACGGTATCGGTTAGGGTTAGGGTTACGCTACAGGGTAGGGTTAGGTTTAGTGTTATGGTTACAATACAATTTAGGGTTAAGTTTAAGGTTAGGGTTAGGGTTACAGTACAGGTTAGGTTTAGGGTTAGTGGTACGGTTATGGTACAGGTTAGGGTTAGCGTTAGTGTTACGGTACAGGTTAGGGTTAGGGTTAGTGTTAGAGTTAGGGTTAGGTTTGCCATAGAGTTTAGGGTTAGGGTTAGGGTTAGGGTTCAGGTCAGATTTAGAGTTAGGGTTAAGGTTAGGGTTACGATTACGGTACAAGTTAGGGATAGGGTTAAATTTAGAGTTACGGTACAAGTAGTGTTAGGGTTATGGTTCGGTTTAGGGATAAGGTACAATTTAGGGTTAGGGTTATTGTTAGGGTTAGGGTTACGGTAAAGGTTAGTGTTAGGGTTAGGGTTAGGGTTACTATAGAGTTTACGGTTAGGGTTACGGCTAGTGTTATGGTAAAGGTTAGGTTAACTTTTAGGGTGAGTGTTACGGTACAGGTTATGATCAGGGATAGGGTTAGGGTTTAGGTACAGGTTAGCGTAATGGTTAGGTTTATGGTTAGGGTTAGGGTTACGGTTCAATATAGGTTTAGGGTTAGGGTTTGTGTTACGGTACAGGTAAGGGTTACGGTTAGGGATGGGATTACGGTGAGGTCTTCGGTACAGTTGTGGGTTAGGGTTACGGGTAGGGTTAGGGTTAGGTTTAGGGTTACGGTTCAGCGTAGGGTTAGGTTTAGGGCTAGGGTTATGGTACAAGTTAGGGTTAGGGTTATGGTACAGGTTAGTTTTAAGTTTAGGGTTAGGGTTAGGGTTAGGGTTATGTTTAGGGGTAGAGTTACAGTACAGGTTAGCGTCAGGCTTAGTGTTAGGGTTAGGGTTAGGTTTAGCGTTGCGGTACAGGTTAGGGTTAGGGTTAGGGGTACGGTTACGGTAGAGTTTAGCATTAGGGTTAGGGTTAGGGTTAGGGTTACACTCAAGGTTAGGGTTAGGGTTAGGTCTAGGGTTATGGTACAGGTTAGGGTTAAGCTTAGTTTTAGGGTTAGGTTTAGGCTTACGGCACAGGTTAGGGTTAGGGTTAGGGTTAAGGTTATGGTACAGGTTAGGGTTAGGTTAGGGGTAGGGTTAGGGTTACGGTACACGTTTGGGTTAGAATTAGGTTTAGGGTTATAATACAAGTTATGGTTAGGTTTAGGATTAGGGTTAGGGTTAGGTTAGGGTTACGTTAGAGGTTATGGTTACGTTAGGTTTAGGGTTAGGTTTACGGTACAGGTAGGGTTAAGGTTAGGGTTACGGTACAGGTTAGGGTTAGGGGTAGGGTTAGGGTTAGGGTTACGGAAAAAGTTAAGGTTACGGTAAGGTTTAGAGTTAGGGTTACGTTATAGGTTAGTGTTAAGGTTATGGTTAGGGTTAGGGTTAGTTTTATGGTTACGGTACAGGTTAGGGTTAAGATTAGGTTTAGGGTTAGGTTTAGGGTTTCGGTACAAGTAATGGTTATGGTTAGGTTTAGGTTAGTGTTAGTGTATAGGTTAGCATTAGGGTTAGGGTTAGGGTTAGGTTTAGGTTTATGGTACAGGTTAGGGTTAGTTTTAGGGTTAGGGTTAGGTTTAGGGGTTCGGTACAGTTTAGGGTTTGGTTAGGGTTATGGTTACGGTACAGGTTAGGTTTAGGTTTAGGGGTAGGGTTAGGGTTACGGTACAGGTTAGGGTTAGGGTTAGGTTTAGGGTTACAATACAGGTTATGGTTATGGTTATGTTTATGATTAGGGTTAGGGTTAGGGTTATGTTAGAGGTTATGGTTATGTTAGGGTTAGGGTTAGTGTTACGGTACAGGTTAGGGTAAGGTTAGGGTTACGGTACAGGTTAGGGTTAGGGTTAGGGTTAGGGTTTCGGTACAGGTAAGGGTGATGGTTAGAGTCGGGTTACGATTAGGGTTATGGTTAGGGTTGCTGTACAGTTGTGGTTTATGGTTACGTGTAGGGTTGGGGTTAGGGTAAGGGTTTCGGTTCAGGGTAAGGTTATGTTTAGCTTATGGTTATGGTACGGGTTAAGGTTAGGGTTAGGTTTAGGTTTAGGGCTACCGTACAGAGTAGTGACAGGTTTAGGGTTAGGGTTAAGGTTAGGTTAGGTTTAGGGTTAGGGTTGCATTAGAGGTTATGGTTACGTTAGGGTTAGGGTTAGGGCTACGGAACAGGTTACGGTTAGTTTTAGGGTTACGGTACAGGTTCGGTTTAGGGTTAGGGTTAGGTTTAGGGTTACGGTACGGGGTAGGGTTAGGGTTAGACTTAGGGTTACGGTTACAGTACAGGTTAGTGTTAGGGTTAGGTTTAGTGTTGTTAGGGTTAGGGTTAGGGGTTAGGGTTAGGGTTAGGTTTAGGTTTAGGTTTACCATACATGTTAGGGTTATGGTTATGGTTATGGTTATGGTTATGGTTATGGTTATGGTTAGAGTTAGGTTCAGGGTTAAGGTTAGGGTTACGTTAGAGTTTATGGTTACGTTAGTGTTAGGGTTACGGAACAGGTTAGGATTAGGGTTAGGGTTAGGGTTAGGGTTACGGAACAACTTAGGGTTACGGCAAGGTTTAGGGTTAGGGTTACGTTTTAGGTTAGCATTAGGGTTAGGGTTAGGGTTAGCTTTAGGGTTACGGTATCGGTTAGGGTTAGGGTTACGCTACAGGGTAGGGTTAGGTTTAGTGTTATGGTTACAATACAATTTAGGGTTAAGTTTAAGGTTAGGGTTAGGGTTACAGTACAGGTTAGGTTTAGGGTTAGTGGTACGGTTATGGTACAGGTTAGGGTTAGCGTTAGTGTTACGGTACAGGTTAGGGTTAGGGTTAGTGTTAGAGTTAGGGTTAGGTTTGCCATAGAGTTTAGGGTTAGGGTTAGGGTTAGGGTTCAGGTCAGATTTAGAGTTAGGGTTAAGGTTAGGGTTACGATTACAGTACAAGATAGGGATAGGGTTAAATTTAGAGTTACGGTACAGTGTAGTGTTAGGGTTATGGTTCGGTTTGGGGATAAGGTACAATTTAGGGTTAGGGTTATTGTTAGGGTTAGGGTTACGGTAAAGGTTAGTGTTAGGGTTAGGGTTAGGGTTACTATAGAGGTTACGGTTAGGGTTACGGATAGGGTTATGGTAAAGGTTAGGTTAACTTTTAGGGTGAGTGTTACGGTACAGGTTATGATCAGGGATAGGGTTAGGGTTTAGGTACAGGTTAGCCTAATGGTTAGGTTTACGGTTAGGGTTAGGGTTACGGTTCAATATAGGTTTAGGGTTAGGGTTTGTGTTACGGTACAGATAAGGGTTACGGTTAGGGATGGGATTACGGTGAGGTCTTCGGTACAGTTGTGGGTTAGGGTTACGGGTAGGGTTAGGGTTAGGTTTAGGGTTACGGTTCAGCGTAGGGTTAGGTTTAGGGCTAGGATTATGGTACAAGTTAGGGCTAGGGTTAGGGTTAGTGTTAGGGTTAGGGTTATGGTACATGTTAGTTTTAAGTTTAGGGTTAGGGTTAGGGTTAGGGTTATGTTTAGGGGTAGAGTTACAGTACAGGTTAGCGTCAGGCTTAGTGTTAGGGTTAGGTTTATGTTTAGGGTTACGGTTCAGCATAGGGTTAGGTTTAGGGCTAGGGTTATGGTACAAGTTAGGGTTAGGGTTAGGGTTAGTGTTAGGGTTAGTGTTATGGTACAGGTTAGTTTTAAGTTTAGGGTTATGGTTAGGGTTAGGGTTATGTTTAGGGGTAGATTTACAGTACAGGTTAGCGTCAGGCTTAGTGTTAGGGTTAGGGTTAGGTTTAGCGTTGCGGTACAGGTTAGGGTTAGGGTTAGGGGTACGGTTACGGTAGAGTTTAGCAATAGGGTTAGGGTTAGGGTTAGGTTTAGGTTTAGGTTTACCATACATGTTAGGGTTATGGTTATGGTTATGGTTATGGTTATGGTTAGAGTTAGGTTTAGGGTTAAGGTTAGGGTTACGTTAGAGTTTATGGTTACGTTAGGGTTAGGGTTACGGAACAGGTTAGGATTAGGGTTAGGGGTAGGGTTAGGGTTACGGAACAACTTAGGGTTACGGTAAGGTTTAGGGTTAGGGTTACATTTTAGGTTAGCATTAGGGTTAGGGTTAGGGTTAGCTTTAGGGTTACGGTATCGGTTAGGGTTAGGGTTACGCTACAGGGTAGGGTTAGGTTTAGTGTTATGGTTACAATACAATTTAGGGTTAAGTTTAAGGTTAGGGTTAGGGTTACAGTACAGGTTAGGTTTAGGGTTAGTGGTACGGTTATGGTACAGGTTAGGGTTAGCGTTAGTGTTACGGTACAGGTTACGGTTAGGGTTAGTGTTAGAGTTAGGGTTAGGTTTGCCATAGAGTTTAGGGTTTGGTTAGGGTTAGGGTTCAGGTCAGATTTAGAGTTAGGGTTAAGGTTAGGGTTACGATTACAGTACAAGTTAGGGATAGGGTTAAATTTAGAGTTACGGTACAGTGTAGTGTTAGGGTTATGGTTCGGTTTAGGGATAAGGTACAATTTAGGGTTAGGGTTATTGTTAGGGTTAGGGTTACGGTAAAGGTTAGTGTTAGGGTTAGGGTTAGGGTTACTATAGAGGTTACGGTTAGGGTTACGGCTAGGGTTATGGTAAAGGTTAGGTTAACTTTTAGGGTGAGTGTTACGGTACAGGTTATGATCAGGGATAGGGTTAGGGTTTAGGTACAGGTTAGCGTAATGGTTAGGTTTATGGTTAGGGTTAGGGTTACGGTTCAATATAGGTTTAGGGTTAGTGTTTGTGTTACGGTACAGGTAAGGGTTACGGTTAGGGATGGGATTACGGTGAGGTCTTCGGTACAGTTGTGGGTTAGGGTTACGGGTAGGGTTAGGGTTAGGTTTAGGGTTACGGTTCAGCGTAGGGTTAGGTTTAGGGCTAGGGTTACGGTACAAGTTAGGGTTAGGGTTATGGTACAGGTTAGTTTTAAGTTTAGGGTTAGGGTTAGGGTTAGGGTTATGTTTAGGGGTAGAGTTACAGTACAGGTTAGCGTCAGGCTTAGTGTTAGGGTTAGGGTTAGGTTTAGCGTTGCGGTACAGGTTAGGGTTAGGGTTAGGGGTACGGTTACGGTAGAGTTTAGCATTAGGGTTAGGGTTAGGGTTAGGGTTACAGTCAAGGTTAGGGTTAGGGTTAGGTCTAGGGTTATGGTACAGGTTAGGGTTAAGCTTAGTTTTAGGGTTAGGTTTAGGGTTACGGCACAGGTTAGGGTTAGGGTTAGGGTTAAGGTTATGGTACAGGTTAGGGTTAGGTTAGGGGTAGGGTTAGGGTTACGGTACACGTTTGGGTTAGAATTAGGTTTAGGGTTATAATACAAGTTATGGTTAGGTTTAGGATTAGGGTTAGGGTTAGGGTTAGGGTTACGTTAGAGGTTATGGTTACGTTAGGGTTAGGGTTAGGTTTACGGTACAGGTAGGGTTAAGGTTAGGGTTACGGTACAGGTTAGGGTTAGGGGTAGGGTTAGGGTTAGGGTTACGGAAAAAGTTAAGGTTACGGTAAGGTTTAGAGTTAGGGTTACGTTATAGGTTAGTGTTAAGGTTATGGTTAGGGTTAGGGTTAGTTTTAAGGTTACGGTACAGGTTACGGTTAGTGTTAGGGGTAGGGTTAATGTACAGGTTAGGGTAAGTTTTAGGGTTTTGGTTACGGTACAAGTTATGGTTAGTGTTAGGGGTTGGTTTTCCATATAGGTTAGGGTACAGGTTAGTTTTAGGGTTAGGGTTAGGGTTACGGTACAGCTTAGGTTTAGGGTTAGGGTTAGTGTTATGGTTCAGGTAAGGGTTACGGTTAGGGTTAGGCTTACGGTTAGGGTTGCAGTACAGTTGTAGGTTAGGATTACGGGTAGGGTTAGGGTTAGTGTTACGGTTCAGGATAGGGTTAGGTTTAGGGTTAGGGTTCTGGCAAAAGTTAGGGTTAGGTTTAAGGTTAGTGTTAAGTTTAGGGTTATGGTTATGGTTAGGGTTAATGTTATGGTTATGGTGAGTGGTAGGGTTACCGTAGAGGTTAGTGTGAGGGTTAGGGTTAGGTTTAGGGTTGTGGTACAGGTTAGGGTTAGGGTTAGGTTTACCGTACAGTTTGGGGTTAGGGTTAGGGTTAAGGTTAGGTTTAGGGTTGTGTTCCAGTTTAGGGTTAGGGATAGGGTTACGGTTATGGTACAGGTTAGCATTAGGTTTAGGGTTAAGGTTAGGGTTATAGTAATTTTAGGGTTAGGGTTAGGGTTAGGTTTAGGATTAGGGTTACGGTACAGGTTAGGGTTAAGCTTAGGTTTAGGGATAGGGTTAGGATTACGGGACAAGTTATGGTTACGGTTAGGTTTAGGGTTAGGGTTAGTGTATAGGTTAGCATTTGGGTTAGGGTTAGGGTTAGGTTTAGGTTTATGGTACAGGTTAGGTTTAGGGTTATGGTTAGGGTTACGGTACAGGTTAGGGTTTAGGTTTAGGGGTAGGGTTAGGGTTACGGTACAGGTTAGGCGTAGGGGTAGGGTTAGGGTTAGGGTTACGGAACAAGTTAAGGTTACGGTAAGGTTTAGTGTTAGGGTTACGTTATAGGTTAGCGTTTAGGTTATGGTTAGGGTTAGGGTTAGCTTTAAGGTTACGCTACAGGTTAGGGTTAGGGTTAGGGTTAGGGTTTGCGTTAGGTTTACGGTAGAGGATATTGTTAGGATTAGGGTTGCGGTTACGGCACACTGTAGGGTTAGGTTTAGGGTGAGTGTTATGGTTACGACACAAGATAGGGTTAGGGTTAGGGTTAGGGCTACAGTACAGTTTAAGTTTAGGGTTAGTGGTAGGGTTAAGGTACAGGATAGCATTAGAGATAGGGTTAGGGATACGGTACAAGTTACGGTTACGGTTAGGTATAGGGTTAGGGTTACGTTACAGGTTAGCGTTAGGGTTAGGGTTAGGTTTAGGGTTACGGTACAATTTAGGGTTAGGATTAGTGTTGGGGTTAGGGTTACGGTACAGGTTAGTGTTAGGGTTAGCGTTAGGGTTAGGGTTACGGTTAGGTTTAGGGTTACGGTACAGGTTAGGGTTAGGGTTAGGGTTTCGGTACAGGTAAGGGTGACGGTTCAGGTACGGTTACGGTTAGGGTTACGGTTAGGGTTGCGGTAGAGTTGTGGTTTAGGGTTACGAGTAGGGTTGGGGTTAGGGTAAGGGTTACGGTTGAGGGTAAGGTTAGGTTTAGGGTTATGTTTACGGTACGGGTTAAGGTTAGGGTTAGGGTTAGGGTTAGGGCTACCGTACAGAGTAGTGACAGGTTTAGGGTTAGGGTTCAGGTTAGGTTAGGGTTAGGGTTAGGGTTACGTTAGAGGTTATGGTTACGTTAGGGTTAGGGTTAGGGTTTCGGAACAGTTAGGGTTAGGTTTAGTGTTACGTTACAGGTTCGGTTTAGGGTTAGGTTTAGGGTTATGGTACAGGGTAGGGTTAGGTTTAGGGTTAGGGTTAGTGTTAGGGTTGGTGTTATGGTACAGTTTAGGGTTAGGGTTTGGGTTAGGGTTACGGTTAGGGTTAGGGTTATGTTTAGGGGTACAGTTACCGTTCAGGTTAGTGTCAGGGTTAGTGTTAGGGTTAGGATTAGGTTTAGGGTTGCGGTACAGGTTAGGGTTAGGGTTATGGGTTCGGTTACGGTAGAGGTTAGCATTAGGTTTAGGGTTAGGGTTAGGGTTATAGTAAAGGTTAGGGTTAGGGTTAGGTTTATGGTTACGGTACAGGTTAGGGTTAAGATTAGGTTTAGGGTTAGGTTTAGGGTTTCGGTACAAGTAATGGTTACGGTTAGGTTTAGGTTAGTGTTAGTGTATAGGTTAGCATTAGGGTTAGGGTTAGGGTTAGGTTTAGGTTTATGGTACAGGTTAGGGTTAGTTTTAGGGTTAGGGTTAGGTTTAGGGGTTCGGTACAGTTTAGGGTTTGGTTAGGGTTATGGTTACGGTACAGGTTAGGTTTAGGTTTAGGGGTAGGGTTAGGGTTACGGTACAGGTTAGGGTTAGGGTTAGGTTTAGGGTTACAATACAGGTTATGGTTATGGTTATGTTTATGATTAGGGTTAGGGTTAGGGTTATGTTAGAGGTTATGGTTATGTTAGGGTTAGGGTTAGTGTTACGGTACAGGTTAGGGTAAGGTTAGGGTTACGGTACAGGTTAGGGTTAGGGTTAGGGTTAGGGTTTCGGTACAGGTAAGGGTGATGGGTAGAGTCGGGTTACGATTAGGGTTACGGTTAGGGTTGCTGTACAGTTGTGGTTTATGGTTACGTGTAGGGTTGGGGTTAGGGTAAGGGTTTCGGTTCAGGGTAAGGCTATGTTTAGCTATGGTTATGGTACGGGTTAAGGTTAGGGTTAGGTTTAGGTTTAGGGCTACCGTACAGAGTAGTGACAGGTTTAGGGTTAGGGTTAAGGTTAGGTTAGGTTTAGGGTTAGGGTTGCATTAGAGGTTATGGTTACGTTAGGGTTAGGGTTAGGGCTACGGAACAGGTTACGGTTAGTTTTAGGGTTACGGTACAGGTTCGGTTTAGGGTTAGGGTTAGGGTTAAGGTTACGGTACGGGGTAGCGTTAGGGTTAGACTTAGGGTTACGGTTACAGTACAGGTTAGTGTTAGGGTTAGGTTTAGTGTTGTTAGGGTTAGGGTTAGGGGTTAGGGTTAGGGTTAGGTTTAGGTTTAGGTTTACCATACATGTTAGGGTTATGGTTATGGTTATGGTTATGGTTATGGTTATGGTTAGAGTTAGGTTTAGGGTTAAGGTTAGGGTTACGTTAGAGTTTATGGTTACGTTAGGGTTAGGGTTACGGAACAGGTTAGGATTAGGGTTAGGGGTAGGGTTAGGGTTACGGAACAACTTAGGGTTACGGTAAGGTTTAGGGTTAGGGTTACGTTTTAGGTTAGCATTAGGGTTAGGGTTAGTGTTAGCTTTAGGGTTACGGTATCGGTTAGGGTTAGGGTTACGCTACAGGGTAGGGTTAGGTTTAGTGTTATGGTTACAATACAATTTAGGGTTAAGTTTAAGGTTAGGGTTAGGGTTACAGTACAGGTTAGGTTTAGGGTTAGTGGTACGGTTATGGTACAGGTTAGGGTTAGCGTTAGTGTTACGGTACAGGTTAGGGTTAGGGTTAGTGTTAGAGTTAGGGTTAGGTTTGCCATAGAGTTTAGGGTTAGGGTTAGGGTTAGGGTTCAGGTCAGATTTAGAGTTAGGGTTAAGGTTAGGGTTACGATTACGGTACAAGTTAGGGATAGGGTTAAATTTAGAGTTACGGTACAAGTAGTGTTAGGGTTATGGTTCGGTTTAGGGATAAGGTACAATTTAGGGTTAGGGTTATTGTTAGGGTTAGGGTTACGGTAAAGGTTAGTGTTAGGGTTAGGGTTAGGGTTACTATAGAGGTTACGGTTAGGGTTACGGCTAGTGTTATGGTAAAGGTTAGGTTAACTTTTAGGGTGAGTGTTACGGTACAGGTTATGATCAGGGATAGGGTTAGGGTTTAGGTACAGGTTAGCGTAATGGTTAGGTTTACGGTTAGTGTTAGGGTTACGGTTCAATATATGTTTAGGGTTAGGGTTTGTGTTATGGTACAGGTAAGGGTTATGGTTAGGGATGGGATTACGGTGAGGTCTTCGGTACAGTTGTGGGTTAGGGTTACGGGTAGGGTTAGGGTTAGGTTAGGGTTACGGTTCAGCGTAGGGTTAGGTTTAGGGCTAGGGTTATGGTACAAGTTAGGGTTAGGGTTAGGGTTAGTGTTAGGGTTAGGGTTATGGTACAGGTTAGTTTTAAGTTTAGGGTTAGGGTTAGGGTTAGGGTTATGTTTAGGGGTAGAGTTACAGTACAGGTTAGTGTCAGGCTTAGTTTTAGGGTTAGGGTTAGGTTTAGCGTTGCGGTACAGGTTAGGGTTAGGGTTAGGGGGACGGTTACGGTAGAGTTTAGCATTAGGGTTAGGGTTAGGGTTAGGGTTACAGTCAAGGTTAGGGTTAGGGTTAGGTCTAGGGTTATGGTACAGGTTAGGGTTTAGGTTTAGGGGTAGGGTTAGGGTTACGGTACAGGTTAGGCGTAGGGGTAGGGCTAGGGTTAGGGTTACGGAACAAGTTAAGGTTACGGTAAGGTTTAGTGTTAGGGTTACGTTATAGGTTAGCGTTTAGGTTATGGTTAGGGTTAGGGTTAGCTTTAAGGTTACGGTACAGGTTAGGGTTAGGGTTAGGGTTAGGGTTTGCCTTAGGTTTACGGTAGAGGATATTGTTAGGATTAGGGTTGCGGTTACGGCACACTGTAGGGTTAGGTTTAGGGTGAGTGTTATGGTTACGACACAAGATAGGGTTAGGGTTAGGGTTAGGGTTAGGGCTACAGTACAGTTTAAGTTTAGGGTTAGTGGTAGGGTTAAGGTACAGGATAGCATTAGAGATAGGGTTAGGGATACGGTACAAGTTACGGTTACGGTTAGGTATAGGGTTAGGGTTACGTTACAGGTTAGCGTTAGGGTTAGGGTTAGGTTTAGGGTTACGGTACAATTTAGGGTTAGGATTAGTGTTGGGGTTAGGGTTACGGTACAGGTTAGTGTTAGGGTTAGCGTTAGGGTTAGGGTTACGGTTAGGTTTAGGGTTACGGTACAGGTTAGGGTTAGGGTTAGGGTTTCGGTACAGGTAAGGGTGACGGTTCAGGTACGGTTACGGTTAGCGTTACGGTTAGGGTTGCGGTAGAGTTGTGGTTTAGGGTTACGAGTAGGGTTGGGTTTAGGGTAAGGGTTACGGTTGAGGGTAAGGTTAGGTTTAGGGTTATGTTTACGGTACGGGTTAAGGTTAGGGTTAGGGTTAGGGTTAGGGCTACCGTACAGAGTAGTGACAGGTTTAGGGTTAGGGTTAAGGTTAGGTTAGGGTTAGGGTTAGGGTTACGTTAGAGGTTATGGTTACGTTAGGGTTAGGGTTAGGGTTTCGGAACAGTT
>JAEUCK010005219.1:0-11593 GCA_017311455.1 Otocyon megalotis megalotis
CCGTTTAGGTTTAGGGTTTGGTTAAGGTTTGGTTACCGTACAGGTTAGGGTTGGGTTAGGGTTAGGGTTAGGGCTAGGGTTAGGGTTAGGGTTAGGGTTACCTTACGGGTTAGGGTTAGTGTTAGGGTTAGGGTTGGGTTATGGTACCGTTTAGGTTTAGGGTCTGGTTTAGGGTTAGGGTTAGCATACAGGTTAGGGTCAGGGTTAGGTTTAGGGTTTGGTTTAGGGTTAAGGTTACGGTATAGTTCAGGGTTAAGTTTAGGTTAGGGTTAGGGTTACGTTACAAGTTAGGTTTACGGTTAGGTTTAGGGTTAGGTTTACGGTATAGGTTAGCTTTAGGGTTAGGGTTAGGTTGAGGGTTACGGTACAGGATAGGGTTAGTGTTAGTGGTAGTGTTAGGGTTAGGGTTAGGGTTACAGTACAGGATAGGGTTAGGGTTAGGGTTAGGTTTATGGTACAGTTTAGGGTTATGGTTAGGGTTAGTCTTCGATACAAGTTAGTTTTAGGATCAGTGTTAGAGATAGGTTTACGGTACCGGTTAATGTTAGGGTTAGTGTTAGGGTTAGGCTTAGGGTTACAGTACAGGTTAAGTTTAGGTTTAGTGGTAGGGTTACGGTACAGGTTAGGGTTAGAGTTAGATTTAGGGTTTTGGCACAGTTTAGGGTTAGGGTTAGGTTTACGGTACAGGTTAGGTTTAGGGTTAGGGTTAGGGTTACGGTACAGGTTAGGGTTAAGATTAGTGTTAGGGATAGGGTTACGGTACAAGTTAGGGTTGGGTTAGGGTTAGTGTTAGGGTTAACGAAGAGGTTAGGGTCAGGGTTAGGTTTAGGTTTAGGGTTAGGATTAGGGTTATGGTACAAATTAGGGTTAGAGTTAGGTTAGGGTGAGGGTTAGGGTTTGGTTTACGTTACACGTTAGGGTTTCGGTTAGGTTTAGGGGTAGGTTTATGGTATAGGTTAGCGTTAGGGTTAAGTTAGGGTTAGGTTTAGTGTTACTCTATAGGTTAGGTTTAGGGTTAGCGTCAGGGTTAGGTTTGGGGTTAGGGTAGGGGTTAGGTTTAGGGTTGTGGTACAGTTTAGGGTTAGGGTTACGTGTAGGGTTACTGTACAGGTTAGGTTTAGGGTTAGGGTTAGGGTTAGTGTTGCGGTACAGGTTAGGGTTAGGGTTATGGTTAGGATTAGGTTTAGGCTTAGGGTTAGGGTTAGGATTAGGGTACATTTTATGGTTAGGTTTAGGGTTAGGTTAAGGGTTAGGGTTAGGGTTAGTGTGTGGTACAGTTTAGGGTTAGGTTTACTGTTAGGGTTGTCGTACAGGTTAGGTTTAGGGTTAGGGTTAGGGTTGAGGTACAGGTTAGGGTTAGGTTTAGGGTTAGAGTTACAGTATAGGTTAGGATTAGGGTTAGGGTAGGGTTACGGTACAGGTTAGGGTTAGGGGTAGCGTTAGGTATAATGTACAGGTTAGGGTTAGGATTAGCGTTGGGGTTAGGGTTACAGTACAAGTTAGTGTTAGGGTTAGTTTTAGGGTTAGTGTTAGGGTTACCGGACAGGTTAGGATCAGGGTTAGGTTTAGCTTTAGTGTTAGGGTTAGGGTTGCCGGACTGGTTAGGGTTAGGGTTAGGGTTAGCATTAAGGTTATGTTTGCGGTACATGTTATGGTTATGGTTAGGGTTAGGATTACGGTACATGTTAGCAATAGGGTTAGGGTTAGGGTTAGGGTTACGGCCAGGTTAGGGTTAGGGTTAGGGTTACGGTACAATTTATGGTTACGGTTAGGTTTAGGGTTAGGTTTACGGTATTGGTTAGCGTTAGGGTTAAGGTTAGGGTTAGGTTTAGGGTTATGGTTGAGGTTAGGGTTAGGGTTAGCGTTAGGGTTATGGTAAAGTTTAGGGTTAGGGTTAGGGTTATGGTACCGTTTAGGTTTAGGGTTTGGTTAAAGTTTGGTTACTGTACAGGTTAGGGTTAGGGTTAGGGTTAGAGTTAGGGTTAGGGTTACGGTTAGGGTTAGGGTTATGGTACCATTTAGGTTTAGGGTTTGGTTTAGGGTCAGGGTTACCGTACAGGTTAGGGTCAGGGTTAGGGGTAGGGTTTGGTTTAGGGTTACGGTTACGGTACAGGTTAGGGTTAGAGTTAGGTTACGGTTAGGGTTACGTTACAAGTTAGGGTTATGGTTAGGTTTAGGGTTAGGTTTACGAAATAGGTTAGCTTTAGGGTTAGGATTAGGTTGAGGGTTACCGTACAGGTTAGGGTTAGTGTTAGGTTTAGGGTTAGGGTTATGGTTAGGGTTAGGGTTAGGGTTGTGGTACAGCTTAAGGTTAGGGTTACGGTTAGGGTTACCGTACAGGTTAGCTTTAGGGTTAGGGTTAGTGTTGCAGTACAGGTTAGGGTTAGGGTTAGGGTTAGGGTTATGGTACAGGCGGGGTTAGGGTTGGGTTAATGTTAGGTTAAGGGTTACGGAACAAGTTAGGTTTACGATTAGGTTTAGCGTAAGGGTTACGGTATAGGTTAGCGTTAGGGTGTGGGTTAGGGTTTCGGTTAGGGTTACGGTTAGGGTTAGGGTTAGGGTTAGGTTTAGGGTTAGGGTTAGGATTAGGGTACAGGTTATGGTTGGGTTTAGGGTTAGGTTTAGCGTTAGGGTTAGGGTTAGGTTTGTGGTACAGGTTAGGGTTAGGGTTAGGGTTAGGGTTAGGGTTGTGGTACTCTTTAGGGTTAGGGTTACTGTTAGGGTTGCCGTACAGGTTAGGGTTAGGATTAGGGTTAGGGTTGAGGTACAGGATAGGATTAGGTTTAGGTTTAGGGTTACGGTACAGGTTAGGATTAGAGTTAGGCTTAGGGTTACTGTACAGGTTATGATTAGGTTTAGGTTTCGGTTTAGGGTTATGGTACAGGTTAGGGTTAGGGTTAGGTTTATGGAGGGCAGGGTTATCGTTGGATTGTGTTAGGGTAGCATTACCGAACGAGTTAGGGTTATGATTAGGTTTAGCGTAAGGGTTACGGTATAGGTTAGCCTTAGGGTTAGGTTTAGGGTTAGGATTAGCGTTACGGTACAGTTTAGGGTTAGTGTTAGTGTTAGTGTTAGTGTTAGGGTTAAGTTTACGGTACAGGTTAAGGTGAGGGTTAGGGTTACGGTACAGGTTAGTGTAAGGTTATGGTTTGGGTTAGGCTTAGGCTTAGGGTTACAGTACAGGTTAAGTTTAGGTTTAGTGGTAGGGTTACGGTACAGTTTAAGGTTAGGTTTAGGATTTTGGTACAGGTTAGGATTAGGGTTAGGGTTACGGTACAGGTTAGGGTTAGGGTTAGGGTTAGGATTAGGGTAAAGGTTAGGGTTAGGATTAGGGTTAGGGTTAGGATTACGGTAGAAGTTAGGGTTAGGGTTAGGGTTAGGGTACCGTACAAGTTAGGTTCAGGGTAAGGTTTATGTTTAGGGATAGGGTTAGGGTTGCCGTACAGATTAGGGTTAGGTTTGGGTTATGATTACCATACAGTTTAATGTTAGGGTTAGGGTTAAGGTTAGGTTTGCGGTACAGTTTAGGGTTAGGGTTAGGTTTAGGGTTACAGTACAGGCAGGGTTAGTGTGGGGTTAGGGTTAGAGTTTGGGTTACGGAACAAGTTAGGGTTACGATTAGGTTTAGGTAATGTTTATGGTATAGGTTAGCGTTAAGTTTAGGGTTCAGGTTAGGTATAGGGTTACGGTACATTTTAGGGTTAGTTTAGTGTTAGTGTTATGGTGAGGGTTAGCGTTAGGGTTACGGTACAGGTTAGGGTTAGGGTTACGGTACAGGGTAGGGTTAGGAGTAGGGTTAGGGTTAGGGTTAGGTTTAGGGTTAGGTTTAGGGTGACAGTACAGTTTAGGTTTAGGTTTAGGGTTAGGGTTACGTTACAGGTTAGGGTGAGGGATAGGTTTAGGGTTCGGTACAGCTTATTGTTAGGGTTAGGCTTAGGGTTATGGTACAGGTTAGTGTTCGGGTTCGGGTTAGGGTTAGGGTTACGGTACAGGTTAGATTTAGGTTTAGGGTTAGGGTTATGGTTAGGGTTAGTGGTAGGGTTACCATACAGGTTAGGGTCACGGTTAGGGTTACGTTAGGTTTAGGGTTAGGGTTGCCGGACAGCTTGGGTTAGTGTTAGTGTTAGGGTTACCGTACAGGTTAGGGTCAAGGTTAGGGAAACGTTTAGGGTTAGGTTTAAGGTTGCCGGAGAGGTTGGTGTTAGGGTTAGTGTTATTGTTACCGTAAAGGTTAGGGTTAGGGTTAAGTTAAGGTTTGTGGTACATGTTAGGGTTAGGCTTAGGTTTAGGGTTACTGTACAGGTTAGCATTAGGGTTAGAGTTAGGGTTACAGTATAGGTTATGGTTAGGGTTAGGGTTAGGGTTAGTGTTATGGTACAGGTTAGGTTTAAGTTATGGTTACCGTTAGGTTTAGGGTTAGGCTTAGGGTACAGTCAGGTTAGGTTTAGGTTTAGTAGTAGGATTTCGGTACAGTTTAGTATTAGGGTTATGGTTAGGTTTTCGGTATAGGTTAGGGTTAGGGTTAGGGTTACGGTACAGCTTAGGGTTAGGGTTAGCGTGAGGGAAACGGTAGAGGTTAGGGTTTGGATTTCGTTGGGGTTAGGGTTACGGTACACGTTAGGGTTAGGGTTAGGGTTAGCATTAAGGTTATGTTTGCGGTACACGTTATGGATAGGGTTAGGGTTAGGGTTACGGTACAGGTTAGCAGTAGGGTTAGTGTTAGGATTACGGTACACGTTAGGGTAAGGGTTAGGTTTAGGGTTACGGTAGATTTAGGGTTAGGGTTAGGTTAGGGTTACGGTAAAGTTTATGGTTAGGGTTAGGGTTAGGGTTAGCGTTATGGTACCGTTTAGGTTTAGGGTTTGGTTAAGGTTTGGTTACCATACAGGTTAGGGTTAGGTTTAGGGTTAGGGCTAGGGTTAGGGTTAAGGTTAGGGTTACCTTACGGGTTAGGGTTAGGGTTGGGGTTAGGTTTAGGGTTATGGTACCGTTTAGGTTTAGGTTTTGGTTTAGGGTTTGGTTACCGTACAGGTTAGGGTCAGGGTTAGGGTTAGGGTTTGGTTTAGGGTTAAGGTTATGGGATAGTTTAAGGTTAGGTTTAGGTTAGGGTTAGGGTTACGTTACAAGTTAGGTTTACGGTTAGGTTTAGGGTTAGGTTTACGGTATAGGTTACCTTTAGGGTTAGGGTTAGGGTTAGATTGAGGGTTACGGTACAGGTTAGGGTTAGTGTTAGTGTCAGTGTTAGGGTTAGGGTTAGGGTTAGGGTTAGGGTTACAGTACAGGTTAGGGTTAGGGTAAGGGTTAGGTTTACGGTACAGTTTACGGTAGGTTTAGGGTTAGTGTTTCGATACAAGTTAGTTTTATGATCAGTGTTAGAGTTAGGTTTACGGTACAGGTTAATGTTAGGGTTAGGGTTAGGGTTAGGCTTAGGGTTACAGTACAGGTTAGGTTTAGGTTTAGTGGTAGGTTTACGGTACAGGTTAGGATTAGGGTGAGGGTTACAGTACAGGTTAGGGTTAGGATTAGTGTTAGGGATGAGGTTACGGTACAAGTTAGGGTTAGGGTTAGGGTTAGTGTTAGGGTTACCGTAGAGTTTAGGGTCAGGGTTAGGTTTAGGGTTAGGGTTAGGTTTAGGGTTACGGTACAATTTAGTGTTAGGGATAGGTTAACGTTAGGGTTAGGGTTATGGTTACGTTAAAAATTATGGTTTCGGTTAGTTTTAGGGGTAGGTTTACGGTATAGGTTAGTATTAGGGTTAAGGTTAGGGTTAGGTTTAGTGTTACTCTATAGGTTAGGTTTAGGGTTAGGGTTAGGGTTAGTGTTAGGGTTATTTTTAGGGTTAGAGTTGGGGTGGGTTTAGGGTTGTGGTACAGTTTAGGATTAGGGTTATGGGTAGGGTTACCGTACAGGTTAGGTTTAGGGTTAGGGTTAGCGTTAGGGTTGCGGTACAGGTTAGGGTTAGAGTAGGGTTACGGTACACGCAGGGTTAGGGTTGGGTTAGGTTTAGTGTTAGGGTTAACGAACAAGTTATGTTTATGATTAGGTTTAGCGTAAGGATTACGGTATAGGTTAGCGTTAGGTTTATGTTTAGGGTTAGGTTTAGGGTTATTGTACAGGTTATTTTTAGTGTTAGGGTTAGGGTTAGGGTTAGGGTTACGGTACCAATTAGGGTTAGGGTTAGGTTACGGTTAGGGTTTTGATACAAGTTAGGGTTAGGGTTAGTGTTAGGGTTAGGGTTACGTTACAAGTTAGGGTTTCGGTTAGGTTTAGGGGTAGGTTTACGGTATACGTTAGCGTTAGGGTTAAGGTTAGGGTTAGGTTTATTGTTACTCTATAGGTTAGGTTTAAGGTCAGGGTTAGGGTTAGCGTTAGGGTTAGGTTTAGGGTTGTGGTACAGTTTAGGGTTAGGGTTACGGGTAGGGTTACTGTACAGGTTAGGTTTAGGGTTAGTGTTAGGGTTAGGCTTGCGGTACAGGTTAGGGTTAGGTTTAGGTTAGCGTTAGGGTTACGTTACAAGTTTGGGTTACGGTTAGGTTTAAGGTTAGGTTTACAGTATAGGTTACCTTTAGGGTTAGGGTTTGGGTTAGGTTGAGGGTTACGGTACAGGGTTGTATTAGGGTTAGTGTTAGGGTTAGGGTTAGGGTTAGGGTTAGGGTTGTGGTACAGTTTAGGGTTAGGTTTACGGTTAGGGTTACCGTACAGTTTAGGTTTCGGGTTAGGGTTAGGGTTGCGGTCCAGGTTATGGTTAAGGTTATGGTTAGGGTTACGGTACAGGCAGGGATAGGTTGGGTGAGGGTTAGGGTTAGGGTTACGGAACAAGTTAGGTTTACGATTAGGTTTAGCGTAAAGGTTACGGTATAGGTTAGCGTTAGGGTTAGGTTTAGGGTTATGATACCGTTTAGGTTTAGGGTTTGGTTTAGGGTTAGGGTTACCGTACCGGTTAGGGTCAGGGTTAGGGTTAGCGTTTGGTTTAGGGTTAAGGTTACGGTATAGTTTAGGGTTAGGTTTAGATTAGGGTGTGGGTTTCCTTACAAGTTAGGGTTACGGGTAGGTTTAGGGTTAGGTTTACGGTATAGGTTAGCTTTAGGGTTAGGGTTAGAGTTAGGTTGAGGGTTACGGTACAGGTTAGGTTAGCGTTAGGGTTAGGGGTAGGGTTAGGGTTAGGGTTACAGTACAGTTTAGGGTTAGGGTTAGGGTTAGGGTTAGGTTTACGGTACAGTTTAGGTTTAGGGTAGGGTTAGGGTTAGGGTCGATACAAGTTAGGTTTAGGATTAGTGTTAGAGTTAGGGTTATGGTACAGGTTAATGTTAGGGTTAGGGTTAGGGTTAGGCTTAGGGTTACAGTACAGGTTAGGTTTAGGTTTAGTGGTAGAGTTACGGTAAAGGTTAGTGTTAGAGTTAGATTTAGGGTTTCGCACAGTTTAGGGTTAGGGTTAGGTTTACGGTACAGGTTAGGGTTAGGGTTAGGGTTACGGTACAGGTTAGGGTTAGGATTAGCGTTAGGGATAGGGTACCGGTACAAGTTAGGGTTAGGATTAGGGTTAGTGTTAGGGTTACCGTAGAGGTTAGAGTCAGGGTTAGGTTTAGGTTTAGAGTTAGGGTTAGGTTTATGGTACAAATTTGGGTTAGGGTTAGGTTAGGGTTAGGGTTAGGGTTAGGGTTTTGTTACAAGTTAGGGTTTCGGTTAGGTTTAGCGGTAGGTTTACGGTGTAGGTTAGCGTTGGGTTTAAGGTTAGGGTTAGGTATAGTGTTACTCTATAGGTTACGTTTAGGGTTAGGGTTAGCGTTAGGGCTAGGGTTAGAGTTAATGTTGGGGTTAGGTTTAGGGTTGTGGTACAGTTTAGGTTTAGGGTTACAGGTAGGGTATTGTACAGTTTAGGTTTAGGTTTAGGGTTAGGGTTGCGGTACAGGTTAGTGTTAGGTGTAGGTTAGTGTTAGGGTTATGTTACAAGTTTGGGTTACGGTTAGGTTTAAGGTTAGGTTTACGGTATAGGTTAGCTTTAGGGTTAGGGTTAGGTTTAGGTTGAGGGTTACGGTACAGGTTAGTGTTAGGGTTAGGGTTAGGGTTAGGTTTAGGGTTGTGGTACAGTTTAGGTTTAGGTTTACGGTTAGGGTTAGGGTTAGGGTTAGGGTTAGGGTTACGGTACAGGCAGGGATAGGTTGGGTGAGGGTTAGGGTTAGGGTTACGGAACAAGTTAGGTTTATGATTAGGTTTAGCGTAAAGGTTACGGTATAGGTTAGCGTTAGGGTTAGGTTTAGGGTTAGGTTTAGGGTTACGGTACAGGTTAGGGTTAGTGTTAGTGTTAGGGTTATGGTTAGAGTTATGGTACCGTTTAGGTTTAGGGTTTGGTTTAGGGTTAGGGTTACCGTACAGGTTAGCGTCAGTGTTAGGGTTAGGGTTTGGTTTAGGGTTAAGTTTACGGTATAGTTTAGGGTTAGGTTTAGGTTTGGGTTAGGGTTACGTTACAAGTTAGGGTTACGGGTAGGTTTAGGGTTAGGTTTACTGTATAGGTTAGCTTTAGGGTTAGGGTTAGGGTTAGGTTTAGGGTTACGGTACAGGTTAGGGTTAGTGTTAGGTTTAGGGTTAGGGTTAGGGTTACAGTACAGGTTAGGGTTAGGGTTAGGCATAGGGTTAGGTTTACGGTACAGTTTAGGGTTAGGGTTAGGGTTAATGTCTCGATACAATTTAGGTTTAGGATTAGTGTTAGAGTTAGGGTTTCGGTACAGGTTAATGTTTGGGTTAGGGTTACGGTTAGGCTTAGGGTTACAGTTCAGGTTAGGTTTAGGTTTTGTGGTAGCGTTACGGTACAGGTTAGTGTTAGAGTTAGATTTAGGGTTTCGGCCCAGTTTAGGGTTAGGGTTAGGTTTATGGTACAGGTTAGGGTTTGGGTTAGGGTTACAGTACAGGTTAGTGTTAGGATTACCGTTAGGGATAGGGTTACGGTACAAGTTAGGGTTAGGATTAGGGTTAGTGTTAGGGTTACCGTAGAGGTTAGGGTCAGGGTTAGGTTTAGGTTTAGGGTTATGGTTAGGGTTACAGTACAAATTAGGGTTAGGGTTAGGTTACGGTTAGGGTTAGGGTTACGTTACAAGTTAGGGTTTCGGTTAGGTTTAGGGGTAGGTTTACGGTGTAGGTTAGTTTTAAAGTTACGGTTAGGGTTAGGGTTAGAGTTAGGGTTATGGTACCGTTTAGGTTTAGGGTTAGGTTTAGTGTTACGTTTACCAAATAGGTTAGGGTTAGGGTTAGGGCTAGGTTTAGGGTTACGGTACAAGTAAGGGTAAGTTTTGAGATAAGTGTTAGTGTTATGGTACCGGACAGGTTAGGTTCAGGGTTAGGGTTAGGGGTTAGAGTTAGGGTTATGGTTAGTGTTAGGGTTAGGGTTAGGGTTGGTGTTAGGGGTTAGGGTTAGGGTTAGGGTCAAGTTTAGGGTTAGGGGTTATGGTTAGGGATAGGGTTAGGGTTAGATTTTAGGGTTAGGGTTATGGTGGGTTAGGGTTAGGTTTACGGTTAGGGTTATGGTTAGGATTAGTGTTAGGGTTACGGTTAGGTTTAGGATTAGGGTTATGGTTAGGTTGGGGGTTACGGTACAGGTTAGGGTTAGGATTAGGGTTAGGGTTTCGGTACAGTTTAGGGTTAGGGTTAGGTTTAGGTTTAGGCTTACGGTACACGTTAGGGTTAGGGTTAGGGTTAGGTTTAGGGTTAGGGTTAAGGTTAGGGTTAGGGTAAGTGTATGGTACATGTAAATTTTACGGTTAGGTTGAGGGTTAGGTTTAGGTTTACGGTACAAGTTAGGGTTAGGGTTAGGGTTAGGGTTAGGGCTACGGTACAGGTTAGGGTTAGGTTAGGGTTAGGGTTTCGTTACCTTTTAGGGTTAGGTTATGGTTAGGTTTAGCCTTATGGGACAGGTTAGGGTTAGGGTTAGGTTTTGGGTTAGGGTTACCGTACTGGTTACGTTTAGGTTTGGGTTATTGTTACGGTCCAGGTAAGCCTTATGGTACAGGTTAGGGTTAGGTTTAGGGTTAGGTTTAGGGTTACGGTACAGCTTAGGTTTAGGGTTATTGTTAGTGTTAAGATACAGGTAAGGGTTACAGTATGGGTTAGGTTATGGTTATTGTTGCGGTAGAGTTGTGGGTTAGGGTTACGGGTAGGGTTAGGCTTAGGGTTAGGGTTACGGTTCAGGGTAGGGTTAGGTTTAGGGTGAGGGTTAGTGTTACGGTACAGGTAAGTTTTACGGTTAGGCATAGGGTTACGGTTAGGGTGAGGGTTAGGGTTGCCTTACAGGTGTGGTTTAGGGTTACGGGTAGGGTTAGTGTTACGGTTAGTGTTACAGTACACGTTAGGGTGAGGGTAAGGGTTAGGGTATGGTACAGGTTAGGGTTAAGGTTAGTGTTAGGGTTAGCTTTAGTGTGAGAGTTACAGTACAGGTTGGGTTTAGGTTTAGGATTAGGGTAAGGTTTAGGGTTAGGGTTAGGGTTAGTGTTACGGTACTTTTTGGGGTTAGATTAGTGTTAGTGTTAGGGTTAGGATTAGGTTTGCCATAGAGGTTAGATTTAGAGTTAAGGTTACGGTACAGGTTACCGTTAGGGTTAGGGGTAGGGTTATGGTACAGTTTAGGGTAATTTTCAGGGTTAGGGTTACGTTGCAGGTTATGGTTAGGTTTAGGATTAGGGTTTCGGTTCAGGTTACGGTAAAGTTTAGGTTTAGTGTTAGGGTTAGGGTTAGGGTACAGCTTAGGTTTAGGGTTAGCGTTAGTGTTACGGTACAGGTAAGGGTTACGGTTAGGGTTAAGGTTACGGTTACGGTTGCGGTATAGTTGTGGGTTAGGGTTACGGGTAGCGTTAGGGTTAGGGTTAGGGTTACGGTTCAGGGTAGGGTTAGGTTTAGGGGTAGGGTTACGGTACAGGTTACGATTAGGTTTAGGGGCAGGGTTACGGTACAGGTTAGGGTAAATTTTAGGGTTAGGGTTACGGTACAGTTTCTGGTTCGGTTTAGGGTTAGGAATTCAGTACAGGTTAGGGTAAAGGTTAGGTTTAGGGTTAGGTTTAGGGTTACGGTACAGCTTAGGTTTACGGTTAGGTTTAGGTTTACGTTTCAGGTAAGGGTTACGGTTAGGGTTAGGGTTACGGTTAGGGTTGCGGTACAGTTGTGGGTTAGGGTTATGGGCAGGGTTAGGGTTAGGGTTAGGGTTACTGTTCAGGATAGGGTTAGGTTTAGGGTTAGGGTTACGGTACAAGTTAGGGTTAGGATTAGGGTTAGTGTTAGGGTTAGTGTTATGTACAGATTAGGGTTAGGTTTAGGTTTGGCGTTAAGTTTAGGGTTATGGTTAAAGGTAGGATTACCGTACAGGTTAGTGTCAGTGTTAGGTTTAGGGTTTGGGTTAGGTTTAGGTTTCGGTACAGGTTAGGTTTATGGTTAGGGTTAGGGTTAGGATTACCGTACAGGTTAGGGTTAGGGTTGCAGTACAGGATAGGTTTAGGGTTAGGGTTAGGGTTACAATACAGGTTGCTTTAGGGTTATGGTTAGGGTTACGATACAGGTTACGGTTAGGGATAGGTTTAGGGTTATGGTTATGGTACAGGTTATGGTTAGTTTT